>ML685766.1:23888334-23936504 GCA_007922175.1 Pelusios castaneus
GAGAGAGATGCCAGCCAGAGAGAGAGAGAGAGAGAGATTGATTGATTGATTTGTGGAGTGAAAGGAGATGGTTACGAATACCCTTATTAAGTTAAAATATATAGGAAGGTACATTGTTATTAAGTTTAAAAAATTTGGCACTCAAAAGAAATTTCAATCGCTGTTTTGTTGATATTTGGCTCAGTTGACTAAAAAGTTTGCCGACCACTGGCCTAGCATGTTTAATGAATCTGAATTGCAACAGAGTTGTTTGCAGTGAACTCAGTGAATTGCCAATTCTTGTGATATTTGGTGTTTTTCTTAAAATTCCAGCTTCTGGATTCCATATGATGTGAGAATCAGGGCTTTTCATATTGTTTTTGTTGTTAATGGTACTGGTTTGTGGGTTTTTTTTAATTCTGTTTTGTTGTGTTTAAAATGGTGTCTAGCCTTCATGGTTGCAGAGAGAGCTTGAAAATGTGAGCAGAGGGTAAAAACAAACCAGAAAACAAATAAAACAAACCCCCAAAACCTATCATTTTAAAATCTCATTATTTTGAATGGTTGATGTTTGCAAGATTGGAACTGTTAAGGAGGCCCTCCATTAACAGAAGTTCTTTTTTCCTGCTTGTTTGATGCTGATTGTGCTACATAGGCTTAGTAGGATTCTAGGAATATGGAGTTGCAATTTTTAGATGCATTACAGATGTATATGTGAAGGTGTGCCTATAAAATATAATTCTGAAACAAACCAAAAAGAAGTGAAATTCCAAAGGGGTAGCCGTGTTAGTCTATTGTAGAAAGACAACAGAGTCCTGTGGCACTCTTAAAGACTATTTTGGTGGGGTTTGCTTGTTTTTATGACCATTTTAAATTGTAGTGGTATCTTTTAGTGTAGGTGGTTGTGTGTTTTTTTTCAATTTTGCAACTTCTGAGCAAATCTCTAACTGCAGCTATTATTTCAATTAGTAGTGCACTGGTTAATGTTTTAAAATCCATCTTATTAAACAAGTAGAAAGAGGAAATTCTAGACAGTCATTAACAAAAGACCACTGGGAAACTAAAGTTAATGAAGAATGCAGCACAGCAGCCTGATCATTAAGTGCAGTTTTATGCTAAGAGCACAATACACTGGTGTTTCAGTATCTGCAATGGCTGCTGCTGAGTGTCCAGATGAATTCAGTGTGTTGACTTTAATCTGTACATGCCTAAATGGTTTAGGGGCTGATTACCTATGAGTGAGGTGTCCTGTCTCTCTCTGCCATACTCCTACAGTTGAGATCAGTGTAGAAGATATACATACACAGTAGGTAATTCCAGCTTTCCCCATGAGGGGTCCTTGAGTTTGGAATTCTTCCTTTGAAGTTCAAAATATCCCATACTTCTTAATCTTTCAGGAATGTTGCATCTCTTTTCACAGGTGGTTGTGGAGAAGTTACCTGCCAGCTAGAGAGTCTTTGTAGTTTTATCAGTTGTTATGGGACCTTATTTTATGATTGATTGAAGTATATTTATTTGGTGCAATGTGCAGTCTATTATGATTTTATTTTAGATTAAATCATGTAAAGGTGCCCAGAATGTTGGATGGGTGCCCTTTTATATTTTATAAACCTAAATAAGTACTTTTTAATTTATATGCCAAGTTTCTCAGAACAAATTCAGTGGTGTTGTGGTTGGTGGCCCCTTAATTTAGTTTAGTGAATTAGCTATAGTTTTTCCAAAGATTTTAGAGTTCATATTCTTTTACTATTTAGAAAAATCATAACCTGCATAATTCCTGAAATGGTTCAAATAGTTCATAATGGGAAAATTAAATACCTATTATTAGAATTTAAAGGAGCACATTAGAAAGTCAATAAAAATGTGTAATCTAAAGTCAGTGGACAAGTGGCATTAGAAATTTTGAGATATATATAATCCAGAATTATAATTTTTCATATATATATATAAAATGAAAAAATATAATTCTGGATTCTGTTTCTTTGATAAAAAGGAATGTATGATAACTTTAGTCCTTTAAATGTTGGTATTAAATCAGGCCTCAACAAATGTGCCATGCACCTAGACAATGTCCCAAAAAGTGGGGCACCTAGGAGTGTGGCACGGTAGGGCTTCCCCACTGCCAAAATGCCACCGCTGCTACCATTGAAAAACCACAGCCACTGTGGATACTTATGGTGGTCGGGGGCGAAGAAGCCCCCTTGCCACTGAAAAAAAGTTGAGTAGCTTTGGGTGGGGGGAGGGCAAGACAAAGGGGCTTCCACCCCCTGTAGTACAATGGCACAGTTTGGCTCCCGGGTGCAACTTCCGGGTGCCACGGCAACCTGGCAAACCTGGAGACGAGGTTTTGTTGAGCTCTGTCTTAAGTGAACAGCAGACACCACTGATTTCACCAGCTTAAGTACAATCTCTCCACACAAGCATGTCAGACATCCTTAGAAAGCTTATTATGTCTCTTTAAGGTGAAGTATGATGAGGGGTTATCACAGGGGTCGGCAACCTTTGCCGGTCCCGGTGCCAGCCCCGCCCACCACACCCTCAGCAGATGCCAGGGGCGGGGCCAAAAGGGGCAGGGCCAGGCTTCAGCTGCTTCCGGTTCCGTGCCACAGGGCTGGCACCCGTCCTCAGGGGCGGTGCGGGGCTGATAGCCCCTGTTGGCCCCGCCCCCTGCTGGACGGCAGGAGGGGAGGGGAGCAGAGCGGGTCGTGTCGCCCCGGCCCACCCAGAGCCGCGCTGCTGCTGGCAGGGCAGAGCCGTCCCCGACGATGGCCAGCAAGAGGGCAGGTTGGCTCGGCCCATCCGGAGCTGCTGCTGCTGGTGGGACCCAGGGCCAGGAACCAGAGGTCGCCTGCTGGTAGCGGCGGCTCTGGGTGGACCGAGCCGACCCGCCCTCTTGCCAGCCATGGCCTGGGCCAGCTCTGCCCTGCCGGCAGCCGCCTGGCTCTGGGCGGGCCGGGGCGACACGACCCGCTCTGCTCACCTCCCCTCCTGCCGTCCAGCAGGGTGTGGGGCCAGCAGGGGCCCTCAGCCACTCGCCACAGCTGCTGGCCGCGCGGTTTGCGGGGCCAGCGGGGGATCCTGAGCGGTGCCGCATGCCAGCTCTGCCATGCATGCCAAGGGTTGCTGACCTCTTACGGTTATCAAATGGTATCATCATCATAGAAGGAAGGATAAACAAATGACACCATCAGCACATTAAATGGCCACTTCATATATTGCATTCATTTTTGTTAATTTAAGGATTCTATGTATCATTTCAAGACTTAAAATTGAATTTGTTTGAGACTTCAAAGGAACGAAAATGCAATTTAAAGGGTAAAACAAAGTCTAATAATACATTTTTACAGGTATTATTGAAATGAATTAGCACTGGTGATATTTCTAATCAACATTATCATCTTATTCATCATTATGATCTCTGTCAAGAGTGCATTTGTTACCAACTTCCCTATACAGGTAAAATTCCCCAAGTATATTGTTAACATTGCCACTCCATTTTTCATTTTGTACAAGTATAAAGACTTGTGGTAAATTATATACTAATATATAGATCTAATTGATATCAAAATTGCCACTTCTATTTATTGAGCCACGTCAAGGCTGTTTCCCCACCCTAGGGCTTGGAGTGCAGAAGGTGGGAGCCTTCAAAAGGCCTTAAAAACTATGGGACCTAAAGCCTGGTCTTAAAAATCTCCACGGTTACCATTTTTCTGGCTTTGGAGGGGTATTGCTGCCATCACCCAAATGCAAAACCTCTTTGAGAACCCAGCAAGGCGCACTAGGGAATTCCTTCCTGCGAGGTACCCTCAATCGCTTTTATTCTTCTCTCAGAAGAGCGATTGAACTCTGGGATTTAACTTGGATAGTTATAGGATAGTGGAGGTGGGGGTACATGTGCTCAGCACAGAGGAATCCAAAAAAGAACCAAAACAAAAAAATATCCTGAACGCATCTAAGTACAGAGTTCCTGTTCTACTCACACATGGTCGCTTACAGATTTAATCCCTTTTTAGACATGGATGTCGCTGGATCCTCCATGCCTGACTCCCTGGCCTCCTCCTTCCAGGAGCTCTGCTTCCATCATACAAGAAACAGACAGGGCTGCTGCTCCAGTTCAAAAACCTTTACTCTGTTTCTGTTGGCTCTCCCGGGACTTCTTTAGGATTCACTGTCTATTGTATTAACCCCTTCCCCCCAAGGTTATTACAGAGCATGTTGACTGAAGCCCAATATGAATCTGTGTTTTGTCATCTATAACACTAGTATTGACCTCAAATTCCAAAGGGGTAGCCGTGTCAGTCTATTGTAGAAAGACAACAGAGTCCTGTGGCACTTTTAAAGACTAACAGATTTATTTATCACATGAGCTTTCGTGGGAGAAAATCCCACTCCGCCAAACGAGTGGGATTTTCTCCCACGAAAGCTCATGTGATAAATAAATCTGTTAGTCTTTAAAAGTGCCACAGGACTCTGTTGTCTTACTAGTATTGACCTGTGTGGAAATGTCACTCAATTAAAAAGGTGGTTTCTAGAATATTTCAAAGCTGTGACTGCAAGCATAGGCAACTACAAATTCAGACCTCCTGCTAGGCAGATTAGATGCAATGTTGTATACACAAAAGCTTGAAAATGGAGAAGTATTACATTAGGAATTCACGAACATTTATATCTATCCAGTATGCAAACTATGGGCACGCAGTCTACTGCTACTGGTGCCCAACCTTCAGTGTGGTCAGGAAATTTCAATTAAAAATAGAGAAAACTATTATAATCACTTGCATGATATTTTGACAATTAGAAATATGGACTGTGGAAACATTTCATGGTAGTATATTGCAAAATGGTGATATTTATTGTTTCAGGATATCACTAGCCTAGAAAACTTACAGCATCACAACTGCACAGATGCAGCTCGATCCATACTGGTGCTTAAATTGGCATAAGTTATGTTACTCAGAAGGATGGCTAATTTACACTTATGTTGACTTACGTGTAGCAGTACGCTAAATTAATGTTAACATCTTAATGGGCTATTTATTGGTCAAAGCCACCACATGATAATGTGTTAACGTGTTACCATTTGTTTTGCACAGCCCAGTATTTGTTTCCAGAAATGATTAAGATGCTTAGCATGCGGCAACAGTGATGCCATGTCACAGTGTTTTTGGAACTGACACTTTCTCATTTTGGGTACCATTGTTTCAGCTCATCTACAGGCTTCATACCACCACATCATAACCTCATTTAAACCTACACTTACAGTCTCATAAAAATAAATTAATGGCTCTAGTCTGTCCAGCTCTTGCTTCTTGAAAGTTCTGGGTTTTCACAGACTATAGTCACATATGCAAAGAAAGACACAGGCTGACTAGGATTGTTGTTCTGTGCGTATATGGTGGTGGAGCTGGGCCAGGCAAGGTAGAGCAGCCCCTTAAGACACTGTCTTAAAGACAGAGACACAATATATAGGAAAGGATGGAGGCAGAGTAGAAAAGGACAGAGGAGTGGACTGGAAAGGAAAAGAGAAGACCTTATTCAGTACACACACAGCTTCCTATATCCCCACATACTTTTGCCACCGAAAAACTGTCATGGCTTTTTGGCATGAGAGAGACCCGATCTGGAAATAATTTGAAGAAATTCCTTCCTTGGGTGAAAAAGGAAAACTTATTAAGTGTAAGCAGTGCACGACGATTGAGGGCCTACTTGCAAGAATGAAACAACATAATGAAAACTGCTTATTTGAAGATAATGATGTGGATTTGTTTGAAGAACAGTGTAGATCAACTAGTTAATAATTTAATTAATTCTAGTTCCAAAGGAGTATCCGTGTTAGTCTAGTTCAGCAAAACAAACAAGGAGTCAGTCCTGTGGCACTTTTAAAGACTAATAAATGTATTTATCACATGAGCTTTCATGTGATTTAACAAGTGATTTTCCAAGCTGTTTCCTATGTTGTATGTTGCTAGGGGGGAAAAAATTACCTTAGCTAATCCTTATGGCTTGTTTAATTAGTTAACTTGGTTATCACCCAAATATACAGTAAAGAAAGCTGCAATAGGAGAAATCTAGAGTTGCCAGTTGCCACTGGTTGTCATGTTCTTATTTTATATTACATCATACATGCCCCTTATTTTGGAACATCATGGCCACAGGTCATAATGGTGATGCCATAAATCTATTCCTTATTTTACTTCAGCATAACAGCTTTTCCAAGGGCATCCCATCCCATGCTTTCAGAGGGGTAGCTGTGCTAGTCTATTTTAGCAAAACAAATAAGGAATCCTGTGACACAAGATGAATACAATTATTAATGCATAAGCTTCCATGGATTACAACCCACTTCCTCAGATGCATGAAAGTGAAAAGTGCAGTATGCTAGGGATCTGTACACATGAAGGGTGAGTTAACAAAGTAATTTCAAGTCAAACCATTAAAAACCGATGAGAAGGTGAGAATGTTTTAAGAGGAACATTACCTTTCGTAGTGTGCTAGCCCACTCCATCCAATACTTGTGTTTCTCAAAAAACAGAAGTATCAGTGAGTTCAATGGGGCTTACTCCAAAATTAAGTGTAAGTGTAGCCAGTCTTAGCTTCTTCGGTAATTTGGCATCAGATCTGCATCCTTGCAAAAACAAAAAAAAAATGTAAGTGACTTACTGAATAAATAGAGTAAGAAGAACAACTATTCAGAATCATTTTTGAATTTTGTTTCAGGATCCCATTTAAGCATAAGAAATATTGGCTGTCTATCTGCAGCAACTTCAGAGTCATCCATTGGTACTTTAAGCAGCAGAGCTGCAGCTAAACATATGTCAGACAACAAAGTATCAGTAGCAAGGAAAAGATTTCAATCATCCAGTAAAACCACCACCATGGATAAGTTTGTAGTAAGGACCAACGAATACCTGCAAGACACCATAGATGAAAAGATTGCTTGATTCATTTATGCTACAAATTCTCCGTTTTACATTGCTAACAATAAACATATCATTGACATAGTACAGTTCATACAGTAAGGCTACACTGCAACAGGTAGAGCAGACATTGGTGGAAGGTTGCTAGATACAATGTATGAGAAGGAACTTGAAAGTGCGCAAGAAATATGGATGGGAAATTTGCCGCTTTAAGCCTTGATGGATGGAACAGTGTACACAGTGATCTGGTAATATGTGCTTTTGTGACAACAGAAGACAGGGTTGCATATCTTTCAGAAACAATAGATATATTGGGAAATGCCAACACAACAGAATATTTAAAAGAAGTGGCAGTGAAAGCCGTAATAAACTGTGAACAAAAATTCAGCTGTCACGTGCACAGTTTTCTCACAGAGAAGATACTTAGAAAAAGAAACAGAAGGATGCTCCTTAATAATGTATGGCTGCAGTGCCCATTTAATGCAGCTTTTAGCCAAAGACTTCAGTACATCTTCTCCAGGAATAAAAGAAAATGTTGAAGTCGCAAAATGCTTCAGTGACAACTATTTTGCTTCAGCTTCACTGAAGAGAGCAGGAGGATCCAAACTAATTCTCCCTCAAGATGTTCAATGGAATTCTGTGGTTGATTGTTTTGAACTATTTATTAAGAACTGGCCTGTTCTCATAAAACTTTGTGAAGAAAACCAAGATAAAATAGATGGAAGTATCTCATCCAAAATATCTAACATTGGATTAAAGAGGAATGTAGAGGGTATTCTCAATATATTGAAGCCCATCATTCAGAGCCTTAAACAGACTTCAGTGAAATTGTTACTGCATTGCTGATGCTATTGAAATTTAGAGAAGGCACTTGAAGAGACATTGAAGACAGAAGTACTTCACCAGAAAGTTAAACTGCAGGCAGTAAAGAAGTGAATGGATGAAGCACTAACTCCCCCTCATTTTCTTATGAATACTCTTGACCCCAGATATAAACGTAAATGCCTAACTTCTGAAAAAATGCAAATCACTCAGTTATGCCAGTTATAATATATTTCAGGGCTGAAACAGAGCTATTCCCAGTACTGTTTACTGATGATGTTTTGAACAAAGGCATTCCTCTGAATTGGTAGAAATCATTAGCCTGGCACCTTGAAACAGAGTTCCTTCAGTTGCTAAGCCAATTTTTCACAGCAGTAGTTTCCTCTGCAAGCATAGAGAGAGAATATTTTCGTTGTTTGGTATTCACTAAAAGCTAAGAAATCATCTGGGAGTTGAAAAAGCAAGAAAACTCGTATTTCTGTTTCATCTATGAATAAAAATGACAGTGGGAGTGGGGAAGATGAGAGCTAGCTGTAGAAGTTTCAAGGACAGCGTACATTTAGTGTTGTGATGACTTGTCTGTTAGATGTAATAAAATTTGAAAATTAGAAAAGTTTAAGGACAGCCATTAGTTATCTGGCTACTCAGGAGACTGCTGCAGTTGCAAATGTGAAACATTTATGTAACATGTATGGTTTAGTTTAATAAAATATAAGTGCTATTGTGTTTGTGTGTGCTATTTAATTCTTACCATTCCTAATATACTGGTGCTGCATCTGCAGCTTGACACAGGTAATGAGTATTATGTACTATTTCCTAAATTAATAAAAATTGAGTTATCTAAAAAAATTACACAAATGTAAGAAGTAAAAAATCCTAGATGTTGTAAACTGCTTTATTGAGTTGTAAGTTAACATATCTTAATGATCAAATCTGCACCATTGTTTAAGAAATATGTGAAGAAGTATCAGTGGGAAACTTGATTTAAATGAATGAATTTTCTCTTGGTGATTTAAATCACTTTGAATAAATCAATCCATCCTGGCTCCTTGGAAATTAGATATAATAATTAACCATTTTTACTTATCTCCTCTGAAAATGGTCATAATTTTTCACAATCCTTTAATATCTGCATTTAGATGGAACTTCTAATTTTTTATGAAATTGTCTATTTTAAAATATGTTTATAGGACTTAATCACTTCCTCATATTCCACAGAAATTGAGGACCTAAGTAATGGCTCTCAGTATCACATACTCCCGATATTTAGAAGGCATGTGGTAGTTATTGTGGTATTTTAACCTGTCTTGTTTTTGACTAACTCCTTTAATTTCCTGGTCTTCCTTTTAATTTTTTAAAAATGTCTTGTAATTCTCAGACATAAATTCACTTGTTATCTACAAAATGTCAGTCTAAAACTAAGTTACCAGCAACAGTTCTGAAGGAGTACAGAATTAAAGCAAACATACTGTCACTTAAACAGAGTTATGGTAAAATTTCATGGGGGCAGGAAGAGTGGTGTTCTACAATTAGATCTACTTGGGAATCCTTTTATGGCTCTGTGGAGCCTATTGACTTCAGTGGGAACACAATGACAGTGTAAGAATCAGCTCACAAAATCCCTTTGCAAAATCAGAGATTTAGTATGTTACTTTTCAATAAAGAGACATATACATTTTGGAAATAGCATTCCAGGTCTGACTTCCCAGTCCCAAGGGACATAATAAAAATATTCTTAGTTCAGATTTATACCGTTCAGCAGCACTGGAAAATGAAATGAAATGTAGCATAGCTGTATATTAATATGTTGCCCCCATTCATAGTTATCATATCATAGACTCTAACTAAGCAGGAATTGTTTTGAACTCTTGTCGTTTCTTCACTGTTATTCCTTATAAAGGCCTGTCTGGAGAATTTTCCAAAGAATTAGGGGTTATACTCTTATTTCAGTACAGTTATTTATACAGGTGTGCACTCTGAGTAGCCATATAAGGCTATTGCTATATGACTGAAAAAGTGTTAGAAAGAACACACTCAAAAATGGAGAAAATGCCATGTATACTAAAATAAAGGGGGAATAAAACATAAGCAGAGGCATGCTACATCCCTGGCCCAATGATTTGAGCAGCAGACTGTGGGAGAGACCTCCTGGGTTTTGTTCCTTGCTCAGCCACTGGCTCACTGTGTGGTTTGTGCAAGCTGTATAACCTTTTTGCCCAAGATTCCCCATGTGAAAAATGGGAATGTTACTTATCTCGCATCATGCCTTGTCTATGGCATGCTTTCATTAAATATGTATCAAGTTTCTTGAGATATGCAAATAAAAGCCACTGTGGAAGTACAAACTATTATTTCTTATCGTATCTACTTAGTAGAATGTTTGTTTGTAAAATACTTGCATAAAATATCAGTGTTTCCCCCCCGGCTTCCTAGCGTGTCAAAAGGGACAGGCCTAGTGAGCAGGTGATTCTGATTTCTAGATGTACGAAAAACTAATTATTTTATTTGCTCTTTATGTTTTTGTGGGAAAGGGATGTTTGTTCATACAAATACTTGATTGATGTTCAGCTACATATCTTAATGATTATTGAAGGCACATGTGTCTGTGTAGGAAGCACTTCTTTATGCAGTAGAAAGAGCAGACATGTAGGAGCAGCCTGCAGGCATGACAGTTTTGAATAACCCACAAAAAGATAAATTTACTTTGTGAGCATGTGTTAAAACAAACCATAACAAAAATAACAAACAAAAACTCTGACTAACCCTAGAAAGTTGATTGGATATACAGTATGTTGCAATTAAATAGAGTAAACAACTGTTCCTTTAAATTATAGGCTGTGCGCTTTTGGGTGATGTGGTCTGGTGTGTTTGTGACAGCACATGTATTCTTTACCTTGGCGGACTACTGTGGCTGGTAGTTGTCAGGTAAATTCTAGAAAGCCTGGTTTATTTTATTTCAGTATAGGCATTTCTGTGTCGCTTTTCACTAGTTAAATACTCTGTCAAGAAGACTGTTTTCCATATATCTGAGAAGGCATAAGATAATGTCAAATATAAACAGGCAAAAAAGTGACCCAAAATGCAGCTTTGGAGTATTTCTGCTGTTTAGCAGTTTGGGTATTGTTATCATATACAGGAATATACTAAGTATTCCTGTGCTGATAAAAACTCTGTTGTGCATTATTTTGGCTGGATTTTTTTTAATTGGCAAGAGGAGCCAATTAAATAAGGGAAATGTTGAATTTTGTTGTTTTGGTTAAATGCTTCATTATGTTTAATGGTGTTTTTGTATGGCTTAATTTCTTTATTGTGTAATTGTTTTTAATGGTAGTATATGAAGTGCTTGTGCACATTTTATATAGTCGTGGTTTATGATGTAATTATATGGCTAAATAACTGCTTAACTTTGTATAATGGTTACTTGATAAACTAAACTGCAGCTGTTATTGGTCACATGTTTATTTAAACACGTTAGATGTAGAGACTCAAGTTGAAGGTTTCTGCTAATCTCTTGAAATGGCTACCTTTCCTCTTGCAATACAGAATTAATACAGTACAGATATCTTTACCACCTCTGATCAGCCTATGATGCCAACCTTTATCACCCACTTGTTAAATTTTCAACCAACCACCTTGGTGCTTTCCCCCATGCTAACCCTGATGCTTGGAAGAACTCCCTGTAAACATCCACAAAGCTACCATATGATCCTTCTTCAAAGCCCTCCTTAAAACTTTACTTTGCTGTGATGCCTGAAAAAAAATTGACAATGTCAAGTGACTACTGCTTAGTGTTCTGACCAGTTTTCTCTCAGTGTTTCGTTGTTCTCCCCTCTCTGTATCCGTTTTTTTGTCTTGTACTTAGATTGTAACTCTTTGGGCAGGAACTGTCTTTTTGTTCAATGTTTGTACAGTGCCTATCACAATGCGGTCCTGGTTCATGACTAGGGCGCTTAAGCAATACAATACTTCTACTAATAATAATACAATTTCTATATTATAATATATAGTGTAGCAGTCAGTTGCATTTAGGATGCTTATATGCCAATATATTGTTCTAAAAACATGAATAATTATTGAATGTGATCAGAGACTTTTTGCTTTCTTTACTGCACTGTAGATAGTGTTTTTCCTACATTTGAGGGGGCTGTTATGAAGTGTATTCCCATTTTTTTCCATTTAGCTTTGGAAGTTACAATTTGGAATTTCTCAAATAAACTAATTATTAACTGCATAAAGTTTATTATTAGATTAAAATGTGTTAATTTTATATTGCACTTACAGAGCTTTATAGTTTAGTTTGAAGGGGACAAATTCAGCCAAGTATACTTTTTCTCCATTTGTATGACATAGGCTTGATGAAGGAGTTTGCTAAAAATTAACACTTTATCTATTTGACTGGTTCCTGTGTTTTAGTCCCAGGAAAATGGAAGATGCGTAAAAGGATGGTGGTAATAATAATATCTTGCTCTTATATAGTGTTTTTTATCAGTAGAATTGAAAGCACTTCTTGGTCTTTAATGTATTTATCCTCACAACAGACCTTGAAGGTAGGGAAGTAGTAGTATACCCATTTTACAGATGGGGAACTGAAGCACAGAGAGGCTAAATGGCTTCTCTGAGGTAACACAGAAAATCTATGGCATTTCAGGGAATTGAATCCAAGTGCCAACCTGAATTTCTTTAGTGTTTTGGAATGAAACTATAGGAAGTTTGATATCAAATGCTACAGTATAATAATCGTTATAACTCATGAATTTATAAAACCATTGGGCTGCTGGTGGTTGGATCCATTTTGTCAGTGAAGAAGTTGAATACCCAACTCCAAAGTCTTAGTACAAAGATTATTTTAACAGAAATAAATTCTATAATACTTTATTGCCCTTTACACTTTGGCCAGTATTTTCAGAATTTGGTGTCTAAATCCATCTACCTAAAAATCTATATTTAGACATCTAAATAAATGTAACTTTATTTTCAGGTGTGCTGACCTTGTGTTAAAATCAGTGGGAAGAATACTCAGCAGTTATAAAAATAAGATCATGTTTGTTTAGATAGCAAATGTGGAATTGGATACTTAACGTTAGGCACCCAATTTTGAAAATTGGTGTTAATCTTTATGTAGCTGAACACATTTAAGAGATTTAGAGTATATTCTGGCTGTCAACAGTTTATCTAAGCAATAATGTTACCCTCCACAATTGCTACCTAATTTACGTTAGCAGCATCAGCAGTGTTGTTTTATGTTTACCATGTCACTTGCTTCTAGTGGGTAAACTGCTTTTCAGTATTCTCCTGATAATTCATATTTTTAATCACTAGCTTGTATCATTAGACATAGACCTGATAATGAACCAGACAATAATTGTGTGTTAAGGGACTGTCAATGTGGACTTGTAAATTAGAAGTGCATAATAAACAAAGATGATGATAAATCAATTACTGACAACACAGTGAAGCAATTATGTTTTCCTAGACCATTGTAAAACTTGCTATGAATACACTGTACAATAGGCACATACCTTATTTAATATATTTATTTGTGCTGGTCTCTGTAGTTACTACTATGCAATTTTCAAACACTGGTTGCCATTTTATTTATACTGGAAGTACAATGTGAGAATAAAAATATTGATAGACCTTCCTCCCACCTGCTACCATCATCAATACCAGTATAGTAAGAAGGGTGTACAAAAAAGACCTATCAAGGATAAAAATTTTCACTATACCCTGGAAAGGATATGGTAACTTACTTTCTTCCTGGAATAAGCTGGTGGTAGGGAAGAAATTGTGCCCTTCCCGAAACCTGTTTTTGATAGCTGTACCACCCTTCACATACTGCTAGTGGATAAGTCAGAGTTTAGCCCTAAATGAATATAATCTTATTAAATCACTGCAGACTCAGTTGACATTTAGAATTTATTAATATGTAGTGGTAGCACTGAAATCCCTAATCTAAACCAGGGTTCCAGTGTACTAAATGTAGACATGGCTCCGATTTAAAGAGTTTGCAATCAAATGAACACTGATGTAGGAGGTTTAGGAATCATACTTAGCCCAGAAGCCACTCTATGTGTAATAGCTGTGTAGCATGCATCATTGAACATACATCACTTCAAGTGAGCACTTACATAAACATTAAATGATGAGGTGTTGTGCAAATATAGCATGCTGTAGTGGGTATATTATTTGTTGAAACATAGGCAGGTTTTCTATAGACATTTCTTTAGATGATCATCTGAAAAGCAGAGGAAGTACATAATAGAGTAGTCACACACATTTCTTAAATAGTTTTTGGTTTGTATAGGATAGGGATTTGGGGGCACTTTGGCATAACTTTCCCAGTGACAGTTTCAGAGCAGTAAGAGCATTCTCCGCTTCAAACAAATATTAACATAATAATGTGAAAAACAAATTCAGGTAAATTATCCTACACGGAAAGGGATTTGGTGGGTTGTACCTATTAGTGCTTATTTTAACTATACAGCTTTAAATATAGCTCCACAGTAAAGTCTTCTGAAAGGAAACCATATAAAGGAAGACACTGAACTCAACATATTCAAACTTAAAAATGAGATTGTGTTGATTTTGTATGCTGCATGAATACCTAAACAGGTCTGCAAAGAGGACACAGGAACTAATTAGTTGGCAGTATACAATAAATGTATCATAAAAGCACAGTTTGAGGTCAGAAAAGATTGTATAAGAAGAACAGACATTTCTACCAAGAAAAGCATCACTATATCAAATAGTTTGACCCAAGGTAATGTTGGTCCAGAATGGCTGATCTTCAAGAAATAATAATATTTTGTGATATAGTTACAGAAAAACAGTGACGAGATGGAATCTTGATCCTTCCTAGTCCACAATGTTTTTCTTTTCTGAAAAGATCACGATTCCTTTGCACTTTAGAAGCTTTACTACTTTTTGCACACAAAGTGTATGTGTGCTGATGTGTGATATGTAATACAATAAAGGTTGGGACTTTGTATGATTGAGGATATATAATGCCACTTCCTGAATTCCTAATTCTGATGATGGAAGCAGACAACTTTGTGTAACCCTGAATATTGTTTTGAATTCCACTCCCTACATAAGGAGATGCAGAGACATGAATTCCCCTGCACTTGGGGTTTGTCTAAGAAGAAATTACAGCTTCTTTTTCCCCTTACAGAAGGAAAAGAGAGAATAAATGCAACTTTCTATTTACATACTGTGTCACAAAAGGAGTGAGAGGAGGCATAGGGTTCAACCTATGTCCCAGAAACCAAGAAGCAGATGAGGGGGAGCCTTCTCCACCTTTTTTATGTGTTCTCAGCTTGGAAGTTGTGTTCTTAAAATGCACTTAGGTAAATTACAGATTGATTTATAGTGGTTCTCATTTCAGGATGCTGAAAGAGAGGGTTGTTTTAGTGGCTTTGACTTTTACATAAACTGAGACCCACAAAGATTTTATGCAATGAAGTGAAAATTGAGTGTTGGTTTTTTTCTGATTCTGAAAAGCCTCTAGCTGCTGTAAATTGCACCCAGATGCAGTAACACTCAAGGAGATGTTCAACAGTCAGGAATTGCTAGAGTACAGCAGTATTCCAGCCATGCCTCCTTTTCTTTGCTGTATCCTCAGTGGTCTAGGAAGGGTATAACAGAGCCATTTAAAACAATTCTTTGTAGAACACCCATATCTCAAAAATTTAAAGTGATTGCCACTGAGATGTTCTCTCCTTTTTCATTTTAGTTTTTTGAGCAAATACCCAAAAACCTATTAGAATTTTCTTTACGTTCTTTCATGGCGTTTTTTGCAACTTGGATATATTAATCTGCAATTTTCTTTTCATATCTATATTCAGTAGCACTGAGTCACTTCACATTTTTCTCTGTATAGATGTTTGCATCCATTATCAGTTTTTTCATCTTCAACCAACCATCCTGCTTTAATGGTGGTTTTATTCCACAGTTACTGATTTCTTGGGTGTTAAATTTGAAAGCATAGAACAGGGATTTGAATGATCATGTCAGCTAAGTTTTGATAATGATATTGGTTTCAAATGTCTTGCTTACAGGATCTTACTCATCAGTTTTTTATTTTTCACTTCAATGGACAAAGTTTGATTCAGTGTCATCTTTGATCTTTAAGAATCCAAATAAACTGATTTTTTTGCCCTTTATTAGATAAGCATAAACCATTTGTCTTGTTACTTATTACAGTTCTTGACAATGTTTACATTTTATGTTGGAAGAATTATCTGTTGTCATTACTTCAATCAATTTGGCCATGTCCCTTTACTTGTAACTTCACATATGTTGAGTCAGATGCACTGTTGTTTGCCAGTCATACATACTAATAGCCTTTTTTGAAGTATTGATCAGCAGCTTTCATGTTGAATTAGAAACAATCACCTAATGAATTAAACTATAAGACTTGGCAGGGTATGGAATGAACTAGCCAGCTTTATGTAAAATACTGTTTTCAGGTGCTCTACAACTTTCTATATCATAGGAAATCAAGTTCCCTTAACAGCTTATAACTCCATATGTTCTGACACCCAAAGACAGGGGGTTTTTTCCCCACCCATAAGTTATGCCTTCTCCAATTGCCAGTGATTCCACAAATTTTCCTTCACCTATGGACTTCTGTACAGTTTTATAACTTTCTTCTGGTTCCCTAATAGGTACAAAAAGAAACTTGAGGTGGTTCTTCGAGTGATGTCCCTGTGGGTGCTCCACGTTAGGTGTCATCATGTCTCAGATCTTTGTTTGGAGTTCAGGTTGCACATATGCAGTTCACATCTGACAGCGCCACTGTCTCAGTGTCTCAGGCCACACAACCCCCTTAGTTCCTGTTCAACCATTCATGGCCTGAGACAGAGCAAACTCCGCTGCTACGGACTTCACTCATTTTACTAAGAATATAACTAGAGAATAATTTAGTCCTAATAAAGTGCCACAGGACTCCTTGTTTGTTTTGCTAAACTAGGCTAACACGGCTACCCCTTTGGAAAAAGAACTTTTCAACATGCAAGGCACTGAGTATAGCTGTATGAAGTGGAAATCCATCAACTTCATGAAACACCTCACACCAGAGTAGGACTTCGCCCATAAAAGCTCATGCAAAAAATAAATTTGTTAATCTTTAAAAGTACCACAGGACTCTTTGTTTGTTCTATTCCATGAAGGAGTCATGAGCGATGTTTCAACAAATTTACACGTTTGTAATCTTCCCAAACTTAGACAACTGTCTAATAAAGGTACCCAGCCAAACTTTGGCCAGACACGCTACTCGCCAAACCATAGCATTGTTTCAAAAACTAGGACTCAAGATGAACAACGAAAAGTCCACTTTCAATCCAACACAACAGTTGGATTCATGGGAGCACACCTGAACTCAATAATATGCCGGGCTTCATTACCACTTCCCAGATTCAAGGTCATAACAGACCTAATACTACTAGTAATAAACAATCCAATTGTAACAGCACACATTAACTTGCAACTCCTGGGTCACATAGAGGCTATAACATTTGTGATCCATTATACTCAACTGCATATTCGCTGCCCATAGGGATGGCTTGCTTCGGTCTACAGTCCACACAGACATAGTTTAAATAGAATGTAAACAATGCTGAACAAGCTCAAAGATTCCCTACTGTGTTGGACTCTGGAGAACATGACTCGAATCCAGTTCTCACAACATCCACTATCAATCATGATTATCACAGATGAGTCACGTCTAGGGTGGGAAGCACATCTCTACAACCATACGATACAGGAGTGATAGTCAAACACCAAAATCAGTCTGCACATAAGCATCCTAGAGCTCTGGGCAGTTCGTAATGCCTCCTGTCATTTTCTACTGCTTATAAAAAACAGTTCAGTAAAAATAATAACAGAAAACATTGCATGCATTCTTTCTATCAACTGTCAGGAACAAAGTCCCATTCCCTATGCAGTGAATCTGTGAAACTCTGGAACTGGTGCATGCAGCACATCCATCAACATATCAATGGCATATCTATCTGAAAGCCAGAACATCACCACTGACAGCCTCAATAGACCCTTTGGCCAGCATCCTGAGGTGGGAACTAAACAACAAAGTCCTGAAAAACATTTTTTCTCAGTAGGGTTATCCAACTGTCAACCTTTTTCCCACAAAACAAAACCGCAAATGCCATCATTTCTACTTAAGGGTGGGACTGGGACCAGGCTTGATGGGCAATGCATTTCTGCTCAACTGGAGCAAGAGCTCATGTGTGCATTCATAGAATCATAGAATCTTAGGGCTGGAAGGGACCTCATGAGGTCATCTAGTCCAACCCCCTGCTAAAAGCAGGACCACTCCCACTAAATCATCCCAGCCAGGGTTTTATTTGACTGGACCTTTAATATCTCCGAAGATGGAGATTTCACCACCTCCCTAAGCAACCCATTCCAGTGCTTCACCATGCTCCTAGTGAGAAAGTTTTTCCTAATATCCAACCTCAGCCTCCCCAGCTGCAGCTTGAAACCATTGCTTCTTGTTCTGTCCTCTGTTACTCCCGAGAACAGCCTAGCTCCGTACTCTTTGGAGCACCCCTTCAAGTAGTTGCTATGAAATCCTCCCTCAGTCTTCTCTTCTGCAGAATAAATGAGCCTAGTTCCTTCAGTCTCTCCTCGTAAGTCATGTGCCCCAGCCACCCTAATCATTTTCGTTGCCCTCTGCTGGACTCTTTCAAATTTGTCCACATCCTTTCTGTAGTGGGGTGCAGAAAACTGGACACAGTATTTCAGATGCAGCCTCACCAGTGCCAACTAGAGGGGAATAATCACATCCCTCGATCTGCTGGCAACACTCCTACTGATGCAGCCCAATATGCCATTGGCCTTTTTGGCAACAAGAGCACACTCTTCACTCATATCCAGCTTCCCATCCACCATAACCTGCAGGTCCTTTTCTACAGTGCTGCTACTTAGCTGATCGGTCCCCAGCCTGTAGCTGTGCATGAGATTTTTCCGTCCCAAGTGCAGGACTTTGCACTTGTCCTTGTTGAACCTCATGAGATTTCTTTTGGCCCAGTGTTCCAATTTGTCTAAGTCTCCCTGAATCCCGTCCCTATCCTCCAGCGTGTCTATCATTCCCCCCAGCTTGGTGTCATCTGCGAACTTACTGAGCGTGCAATCTATCTCATCATCCAAATCATTAATGAAGATCTTGAACAGAACCGGCCCCAGGACCGACCCCTGGGGCACTCCACTCGTTACTGGTTGCCAACTAGACATTGAGCCATTGATTCCTACCTGCTGAGCCTGTTGATCTAGTCAGTTTTCTATCCACCTTACGGTCCACTCATCCAACCCATACTTCCTTAACTTGCCGATGAGAGTGCTATGGGAAACCGTATCAAAAGCCTTGCTAAAGTCGAGGTATATCATGTCAATGGCTCTTCCCGCATCCACAAATCCAGTCATCTCATCATAGAAGGCAATCAGGTTGGTCAGGAACGATTTGCCATTGGTGAATCCATGCTGACTGTTGCTGATCACTCTATTTTCCTCCAAGTGTTTCAGGATGGATTCTTTGAGGACCTGCTCCATGATTTTTCCCAGGATTGAGGTGCATCCATAAAATCAAGAGTTGGAGTGTCAGTGATGATAACAACACCCACTTGGCCCAGGCAGATATGGTACTCAGACCTTCTGAACACTTCAAGATAAAAGCCAGTCATGATTCCTCCATGGTACGATCTCCTGTCCCAGGATGGTGGTTGAATTTGTCACTCCAGTATGCAGAAGCTACATCTGACAGCATGGTTCCTAACTGATTCCACCCAGAAGAGCTAGAATACTCCCAAGTCACACGTGTATTGCTAAATAGTAGAAAACCAACAACAAGGAAAACTTACCTGCAGAAATGGCACAGATTCAATTCATGGTGCAGAGATAGACAAATCCTCACTGCATCTTCATCCATTCCAGCTATCTTAGAATATTTTGTAGAACTAAAAAAATCAAGCCGGTCAATTAACTCCTTAAAGGTCCATCTAGCATCAATTACTGTCTTCCATGACAAGATCAATCACGTAATGGTACCACTAGATAGTAAAACGTTTCATGGACGATCTACAAAGAGTATTCCCAGTCATTTGTAGCCCCACTACACCATGTGACGTAACCTAGCACTAGGACACCATTTGCAACTCCCTAGCAACATGTTCACGTCTACACGTCTATGAAAGTGTCATTTGTAGTAGCCATCTCACCAACCAGGCACGTCACACTCATAGCTCATCTCACTCTATGCAGTTTTTCACAAAAACAATGTCATTCTTAGGTCTCACCCAAAGATTTTACCTAAACTAGTATCAGACTTAACCAACCTACCTTTTATCCAAAACAACATAATACACAGGAAATAACACTCCACACACTAGATGTCAGATAAGTGTTAGTCTACAATGAACAAAAAATATATAGAAAATCAGATAAGCTCTTCATATCAGTTATGGAAAGCAGAAAAGAACAGGTTCCTTCTAGTCAAAGGCTATCTAAATGCATAACAGAATTTACAAATTCCCGCAGGAACAAAAACACATTCAACCAGAACAATGTCCATTTCTATAGCACTCCTTAACAACATGTCCATCACAGACATATGTAAAACAGCTACATGGGCCTACTCACACGCTTTTTCAAGGCAGTATGCAATTGGGCATGCATTTAGTTCGGGATGCTATGTTAGGACTAACAGTTCTTTTTGTACAAACAAGTGATCCCGAAGTCTCTCCACCAAATGATGGACACTACTCTATAGACACCGTAAGTAGAGTACCCACAGGGACATCGCTCGAAGAAGAGAGGGTTATTCACCTGGTGCAGTAACTGAGGTTCTTTGAGATGTGTTCCCGTGGATGCACCACTACCCATCCGCCTCCCCTCTACTTTGGAGTTCTAGCATGGAACATACATTGGAGAAGGAGCTGAGGGGGTCACTTGTGTCAGAAGAGATGCCAATGGCAGTGTGAGACAAGAGCTGTGTGTGCACAATCTGTATGAATACTGCTGTAAAGATCTCCAGTCAGGGATGCGGGACACGACAACACCTAAGTGGAGCAGCCACAGGGATACACATCTCAAAGAACCTCAGACCTTGTACACAGTACAAAGCTATCGCGCGGTAAGGCTCCTTACCGCGCGATAACAGTGAGAGCGTACACACAGGAATGCTTCTTGTTGCGCGGCAACTAGACCTCCTTTCGCTAGAAGGAGTGCTGTATGGATGCAGTAAAGCGTTATAATTATAACTTCTGTTGCGGGACAAGTCTGTAGTGTGTACATGGCCTTAGTTACTGAATCAGGTAAGTAATCCTCTTTTCTTATCATGTTCCTTTTGTAACTATTGAGAATAGTTTTAATTCACATATTAATACAAGAAAAATTAAGTTCTAATTTCACAAAATGTTCATATATATTATTTACATGTAAATTCTGTACAGTGACATAGAAGTCCAAAAAAAGGAAATAAAAAATTTAAATAACTCTTAATGGAACCTAAAAATGCCTGTGTTTTCCCAATACTGATTAGATTTCATATGAGTTAAAAAGTGGAAGGTGTTTCTAAAAATGAGTAGTGATTGCACTAACAAAGTTTATAGCTGATATCAAGCTGAGAGGGGTTGTAAGCACTTTGGACAACAGGATTAGAATTCAATATGATCTTGACAAACTGCAGTCTGGAGGAGAATGAAGGGGGAACATAACAGTCTTCAAGTGTGTTCAAATGTACAAAAGGTTATAAAAAGGAGGATGACAAATTGTTCTTTGTCCACTGATTTCAGCACAAGAAGTAATTAATTTAAATTGAAGCAAGGGAGATTTAAGGTTGACATTAGGAAAAATGTCCTAATTGTGAGAGTAGTTAGGTGATGGCACAAATTATTTAGAGAGGTTGTGGAATCTCCACCACTGAAGTTTTTAAGAACAGACGATTGGGCCAGATGACTTATCAAGCTCTCTTCCAGTTCTACATACCTATGATTTTAGAACTCATGGAGTTGTCAGGATTACACATTGTGATTCTAGGTACATCATGTGACCAAGCTTTTCAAAAGTATCTTGTGGTTATGGGTCCTCCAATTTTTGGCTCTCTGAACTGTGGTTCTTTAAATCTCTTTTTTAAAGGTACTCAGTACCCAGCCTCCAAAAATGATATTCTTTTAAGGTATATCGTTTTGGATTCAAGTCACTTTTGAAAATGTTGACTAGAGTCAGTTCTCAGAGAGTTAAGAATCTGATTGTCAATGGCCATTGGACCCCGCCATCCTTTTTAAACTTCTGGGGTCTGAGTCTGCAGCAGAAAACTGACTCAACTGAGACTAATATTTTCCTTCAGTATCGTCTGTAAATGCACCACCGCACCCGAGTTAGAGGGAAGGCCAAAAGCACTCAGGGAATAATGCTGAGAAGTTTGAAATAAATTGTCTGCATTCTATAGGACTAAAGCAGATAATGTACACATATGATTTTATGTTTTCAAGGCAGTGTGCAGGAATTTAGCTTCATGATTTGCATTGATTTGTGGATAATAGAGCTGTGGAACTCACTGATGAAAATCACTGTTGTGGCAGAAAGGTTAGTGGGGTTCAAAAGACAGCTGCATACTATTACAGCAAATAAATTATCACGTGAAATTATATTAGTGAAGATTAGAACCTATAAGGGTAATCAAATTTCATATTTTATGGTAAGCCAAACTGTGAATGCCTGTGATTGAAAGTCTTATTATTTTTAGTTGTGGTGTTTACATTGTTTCTTATGGGTTTATTACATTTTCTTTGGAAGAATCTGTCACTGGCCACTGTCAAAAACTAGGTACAAAACATAAATGGACCATCATGAGCTCAGATACTGAAGTAAAGAGCATCACAGAAGTTCCTATAAATTTTACAAATTGTTTTATTCTAGTGTAGTAATTCCTATATCAAGTGCCTCATATGGCATAAAAAGTAGTTGCACACAGAGGACTAGCTAATATTTTGAGGCTGTGTAAATAACAGACAATGGTATAAAAAGATCCAGTGGCTGAAAGCTGAAGCTAGCAGAAGTTAGAATGGAAATGAGGTAACTTTAACAAAGCGGAGTGATTGGAATAATTTACAGAGGGAAGAAGATAACTCATCGCTCAATTTTTAAATCAAGATCAGGTGTCTTTCTAAAAGATACGTTGAGGCCATTCACAAGTTATCAGGCTACCTTGGTAGGGAAGAATAATTACCTCTATTACAGTAAGTATTGAGTAAAATTGTGTGGTTTCTCTAACACAACCCAGACTAGACTATCACAGTAGTCCCTTCTGTCCTGAAAATTGATGGAATGTGTGAAAGTATAAGGGCATCACCCACTGAGGGTTTGTTTCAGTGGAAGAGGGGTGGGCATCGGTTTTTGCATGCTGCCTCCGAATTTACAGGAGGTGTCTGGTTTTGTTGATGGAAGGGGTCTCTGGCATCGGGGAGTAGATTTTGGCATCAAGGTTGGGAAAGGTTGCTGACCCCTGGTTTAGAGCTATACCACCTGACCATAGTAAAGGCTTGACTTGGACAATACTAGTGAACGGCTGATATTGCGTCCAGTGAAATGACCAAAAAAAAAAAAAAATTACTATTATCCAATTTACACATTATTATATTACTTTGAACTCGTGTAGCACCATTATCAAAGAATCATAACACGATTTATCTATATTAATAATGAAACTTCAAAACACCCTGTAAGGTAGTGAAGTGTTATGCTCATTTACAAATAGTTACATAGAGGCACTGAAGTTGAAGGACCCCAGTTGACACAGGTCAGTAAGCAATGAATAGAATTCAAGAAGCCTGACTTCCTGTCCTCTAATCTTACCATACACCACATGCTCTCCATTTTTGTGACAGTGACATTGAGGTATGTTAGACCTTTGACATTCTAAGATGCCATTCATTTTTGTTACTTAAGTATGGCAAAATGTTGCCATCATGGATAACATCTCTGACTTTTCACATTATGCTACAGGTTCTTTCTAGTTTATAGGCTCTCCAGTCATCCTCAGTAGTGCCATCTGCATCATAATTCTGTAGATAATAGTGACAACCTACCACCATCAACTAAGTTTTGTGTTCCGAGGTTGAATCTGTGTTTAATTTTTCTGTTCATTCATTGGTATGGAGCTTTATTTGTTGGTCAGACCCTTTCAGCTTTACCACATCCTGTGTCATTAGCAACTATTTAACTATGTTTAACATATGCTATTGCAGATGTCTAGCAGGACTATAAAAATACTTCTGGGTGTTTTACTATTATGCAGAAACAGGATGAAGTATGTAAGCAGAATTTTATATAGAGATGTAATATATATATATATATTACCTTCATGGAAAATTTAAGAAAAATGTTAATTTAAATGTAGTTTTGCATATATTCCATTTAGGAAAGGAACAATCATAGTTATTTAACCAAATTCTGTGTATAGGGTAGACTTTATACAACCTTTCTGCCCTTGTCACAATAATCCATTGAGAAACCATACTGCAGCAATAATCTTTAACGCGTATAATTTCAAAATAGTCTGCTAAAATGGTTTTCCCTTCCCCCTGCTCCTCTAAGGAGAAACCAGGATGAGAAGTGAAGGAAGCATTTGCAAACTATTTTTTGCATCACTGAGCTGTACCACTGTGCTGAATCAGCATCAGGAATTGGCAGAGGCCTGAAGCAGGGAGATTGTGAGTTGCTTGTAACCAGTTGATTATTATCTTATGGATGGTGGTGTGCTTGTTCCAGGATTAGGCAGAATGGAAAAGTTGAGGATGTTAATTTAACAACCAACAGAACATTCTGACATAAGTTGATATACTAGAAAATATTTTAAATGCAAACATTGTCCACTGTGAAAAAACTATTTAACTCTTAACTTGAAAATAAAAGCTAAGAAAAATCTTCTAAAATGAAAAAGGACGAAATGTGGATGTACTTGACACTGGAACATAAAATTCCCATAAAGAAAATACATGATGGACCCAGTGACTAATTCTGCTGGCCATTTTCAGTGACAGGAAAGTAAGTGATTTTAACAGGTATGGTTTATTGCAAATACATCATATTCCAACACATAATTGCTCATGGGAGTCCCAAACTTGAATAATGAGTGTATTGCAGTTCATGTTAGTTCTGAGGTACCCAACTGTAGTCAGGCGGTCAGCCCTCCCTGGCTGGGGCCTGACCCGTCCCTCCGTCCCTGGAAGGAAACCAAACTGTCTCTGGCCCTCAGGCCGGGCAGGCAGGCAAACAAACTGTCTCTGGCCCCTCGGGCGGGGCAGGCAGGGAAACAAACTGTCTCTGGCCCTTAGGCAGGGCAGGCAGGTAAACAACTGTCTCTGGCCCTCAGGCCGGGCAGGCAGGTAACCAAACCCTCTGGCCCCTCAGGCGGGGCAGGCCGGGAAACAAACTGTCTCTGGCCCCTCGGGCGGGGCAGGCCGGGAAACAAACTGTCTCTGGCCCTTAGGCAGGGCGGGCAGGGAAACAAACTGTCTCTGGCAGTTAAGTTCCTAATTCAGGCCGTGGCGACTCCACGCCCGTTAAGGCTTCTGGGGCGGTACCAGAAGGGGGGAGGCAGGGGGACGCAGGCCCACCCAACTCCACTGCGTCCCAGCCCAGGGCCCTATCCGTGGCAGAGGGTTCTACCACGGGCCTGGCGTAACCCTCACCAGGGGTCAGTAACTCAGGCTCGGGAACCGCCGAGTCATAGTAGGCCTCCCGGTCCCCTGGGCCACTTCCTGCCCCCGTCCCCACTGGTACCTGGTCAGGGCCCTCATCGCCCTCTTCCTCGGGGTAGTCACCCAGGGGGAGGTCACACAGTCCGACCAGGTCCTCTGCTAATGGTAACTCCTCCAAGTCGCTGCCCGCCTCTGGGGGTGGTGCGTCTTCCTCGGCGAAGGGGAGCTCCTCCAGGTCGCAGCCCGGTACTGGGGGGGGATCCTCCGATTGACCCGCAGGCGGTGTGGGTAGCGGAAGGTCCAAGTAGTCCTCAGGTTTTAGGTTCCTGGGCGGCTGGTCTCCACAGGCGGTTCCACCAGGGTCCAGTTGCCCGTCAGGGCCCCAGGCCGCAGGCAGGTTCTCAGCCAGGTAGTAGTCAGGCGGGTGCTGGGGAGGGAGCAAAGAAACACCCTTCCCCTTCAGCTGCCTCCCTCCCTCTGAGCGCCCAGGCGTGGCCCTTATATTTCCTGTCCCGCCCACCTGCTTCCGGCCTGACGGACAGGGTGCCTCCAGCTCCGCCCACTTAGGTGTAACAGGGCCCAGGCTGTCCATCTCCGAGGGGGGCCATACTCCCTCACTACACCAACAAACATTTGAACTCTGGGAGTCCAAAAAGCTTGACCAACTAGAAAAAGTAGCATTTTGGACGCCTGGAGTTAAAATGGTTTTGGGTGAGCTCCTTAAAGGCTCACAGTTATTTAAATGTACCTCAAAATTGACATGAACTACAATAAGGTGGTTGTTGAAGTTTACGGACTTTGGTGAGACGAATTCAGTTGTGTGCTGAAATATCATTTTTAAATAATCATTTTCCGTTAAAATTAACAACATTCAATGCTAGGGGCTGAATCACCAAACGCTTCTGAGGAAAGAGCACCTCTCACAGAACTGCTCTTTAAGAACTTCCCTGTCTACTTGCCTCACTTCAGTCCTCCCTTTTTATATGGCTGCTTCTTCCTTTAGGACTTCCTTTAGGGGTCCTCCCTCTCAATCCTTCCTTTTGCCTCTTTTCTTCTCCCATGCTATTGCCCTGTATGCATGTTTCTTTACATGAAGAAGCCAAGTTTGCCCTTTCACCTCTCTAGTACACTTTACAACCTCTGTAATGCCAGAGTTCTCAACTCTCAACATCCTAAGTGTAGATTTATAAAATGCAAGATGGCCTGTGCAAAGTGAAGCATACAGTTAAAATGAAAAGCAGTAAGCTTGAAATGAAAGATTAATGTCTTCAATATGAATAAAGCTTCTAACTTGCTGATTTGGACATGGCCAATCCCATTCAGGAAGAATGAGGAATTTCTTGTCTAGGAAGGGGACTAAAGTGGAGCTGTACTTTAAGACTAAGGTGTCTAAAGTAGCGGTTCTCAACTGGTGTGTCACGGCACAAAAGTGTGTCACAAAGAGCAGGGAGGTGTCACCAAGATTGGTGTCACACCACCCTGCTACCAGCCAAACACCATTGCCGCCAGCTTCCCTTGTCTTGCTCCCAGGCTGAAGCAAGGCGGGGGAAAGCCGGTAGCAGCAGCAAGGATCTCTGCAACCCCAGGAGGCTCTCAGCCCTAGTGCCGAAAACCATGTTTTGCCAGATTTTGTTGCTGTCCAACCAAAGTAACAAAATCTGCTGAAAAAAGGTTTTCAGCACTACACCGGTTCCCCACCACCCTGCTCAACCCTGAAGCAGGGTGAGGGGAGCCTTTGCTGATGGGGTGGGGGGGGGGGGGCTGGGGGTGTCGCACACAGCTGGGAAGCCTCCCAGCTGTCACAACCCTCAAAAGGTTGAGAACCCCTGGTCTAAAGTGCTACATTAAGTAATAAAGTACTTATGTGAAATTTAAGCACAGCATTCTTTAAACATTAAATACGTGTACTAATATTTCTCACATTTCAAATTTTAGATAATTGTCTTGACAAGAAACATTTTTTGTGATGGGAACCCTGTCATTAAAGTATCTGTTTCATCAACTGCTGCTTTGTCCTTTACCCTTGTCTGAAAGACTGTCCCATCCGCAAGAGTCTGCCTCTGTTCAGTTGTATAGAAAGTGTCAAGTCTTTACAAGCAACCATTTTTTTTGTGGCAGTGGGTCTTAAACAATCATTAGGTCCTTTTTAAAAATTGAGAGAGTCCATTTTTACAGCTATAGAACTGGAAAATAAAGCCTTAACACGGATTTCAGATCTTACAGATGAATTCTGTGATCTACTTTGAGTAATTCTGGAGATTTTCATTTTTAAAAAATGTCACAATAGAACTTAGTGGTGGAGAGGGAGGCAAAGGATAAAAAAGGAGCTTATAGTGGGACACTCTGGTTGCAGTCTTAACTCTGGAGGCACTATGAAGCAGCTCCATAACTCCCAAAATACTCATATTTGCAATTCTCCTTTTTTGGCTAAGTTTTAAACTGTGATTTAGGCATATTTATAATGCAGTTTGTTTCACCAGGTACTTTCCTTTCAATTCCAGGTATGGAAGGATTCTCTTAGGAGTTGATTAGTTCGTTCTGGTCTCTCCATGCCCTAAGATGCACTGACATAAATGTATCCACTGGGGAATTCTGTTTACAAACCCTCCATGTTAAAACAGGACAGATTGAAGTTATGTTTAGTGGGGGTTCTTCACATTTTTTAAGATTACTACTTTCCGTCTTAAGAAAGCAAAAAAGGGGTGTGTTGTGTGAGGGGAAAATAGGGTTTATCTTTAATTTCCCTTTGACAGGCATCTAGTTAGGTCTAGGGGGGCAACTCTGTTGTTAGCAGCCAAACTGCTGATTTGCCTATAAAAACGGTTTACTAATTAGCAAGGTAATTGCACGGTTATTGCATGCCCAGAAGTTACAGCAGAAAAATACCCTACTGCAGTGGCGGTTATCTTCTCCCCACAGGTTACTGCCTAATTAAGCCGACACTAGAGCAGGTGCATAAGAAAGCTCTGAACATTATCGTTAAGCAGGTCCCTTGACAGGGTGGCCATTTCTAAATGACTTTAATGATTCTTATGCTATTATATGGGTGCTAATGAAGGTTTTGATTCATGTGTGCTATTGGAAAAATTAAAGGGATCTTCTGTTATGGCCATAATTTTGTTTTTAAATTATAACCCTCTTGCTCTCTCTTGCTAGCCATAGGAGTTTGGGCAGCTGAATTTTGTGTACCCTCAGCACAATGGGTTCCCTTGTTGATCTGACTGATACAGAAAGGATTGAGAAGTGGAATTGGTAGAGCCCAAAGGGACACTCGTGTCTCCTAAACAAAAGGTTGATTATCAAGAGGCCTTGCTTGTTTGTTTGAGAGATAAGTGAGCATCTCTTGTGTGTTTTACCTGGTAAAACATTTGAAAAGATTACCCTAAAAATATCCAAACCAAACATGCCTTATGATAAAGCAACTGAACTGTGCTGCTTGTTTATATTAGAGTTAGCTATTCAACATAGTATAGATTCTTTTTATAAGAATGGTTTGGATGGTATAACAGTCATTTCACAAAGTCCTGCAGACTGTCCCAATATGCTTGTCCTGTTGATTCAAAGAAAGACTCTTTATAATCTGCCTCTGACACTTATGTATCCATCTCCTTACTATCGGGATGTCAACATCACCTACTAGTTTCTATAATTTATTACCATGTATTTAGCTGTTTGACCACGTCCAAGGTGTTAACCCAGTCAGATGACTTTATTAGAGCACTTTTAGGTCCCATCCACGCTACACATTTTAATTGTGTTGCATGCAGCCAGGTCCACTGAGTAGGCTGGTTTTGTAATGCAAACAGGACTACTATGATCAACATTTGAGAGGAAAGGAAAAAAAATAATAAAAGGATAAACATCAGTGGTACTTGATCTCCTAATTTTACATATCTGTGGAGATTATAAAGAAGCGTCAGAACTCTGAGAGAGGGATGTTAATCTGGTAAGAATCTTATGTACTGCATATCAAAACGTGAGTTAGTAAATGTTAATATTTCATAATAGAAGCTCAGCTGCATTCTAATTTCTTGGGAGTTTTTTTATAGAAAGTATCTGATTTTTGTGCAGATACATGATGTATGTCACTGAAAGTGTCAGATTTTAGGGTGAGTCACTGACATACCTGAAAAATCTGATTTCAAAGTGAGTGGTGGCAAATAAAGGCATTGTTTATAGCACCTACTGATGCTCAGGATTTTTGTATAATTCATTTTGAAGGAATATGGTATAAATATATGGCATTTAGAGAAGACTGTAGCACAGTCATTGATTAGGGGAAAATATAGGGGGGTTTTGCTTCCAGAGTGTTGTGCCGTACAAATATTTGGAAATCATCTAATCCTTCTTGCTTTTTGCACTAGCCCATGTTTTTATTTTGTCACAGGGGTTTTTTTCCCTATTGTGAAACAATGTGGGATTAAAACAGCCTGATTTAGCATCTCTGGAATATGTTCCTTCTGCAGCATGTACATGTGATACCATAATTTTCTTTTTTTAGTCGTTTTGTGATAATTTAAATGTTTGTCCAAAGAGTAACTTGCTATAACCAAAAATGTAGTTTCCATAGATTTTTAAAGCTAGAAAGAATCATTTTCATTATGTAGTCTGACCTCTTCAATAACACAGGACATAAAACATCACCTAGTAATTTCTGCATTAAGGCCACAACTTCTGTTTGAAATCTAGCATATCTTCTTAGAAAGATATCCCATCTTGATGCTATGTTCAATTCTGGTCATCCTATGTCAAAACAGATACAAAAGAAATAGATGGGGGTCAGAGATAGGAGACAAAATATTAGAGCCATGGAAAGACTGACCTATGCAGAGTCTTTTAAAAGATTTGGACTTCGGTTGTATGAGAGTATATATAAGAAGACACAATGGTCTTCCGTACACAATTAGGAATGGTACAGAGAAAGTGAATCAGGAAGTCTTATTTACTCTCTCATAATACAAGACAATGAAACTGGAAACAAATTAAAAACTGATAAAATAACACTTTTCTACTGTGTATAAGTAAGCAGTGGTACTCATTGCCACAGGATATTAGTGACAGCAATGATTGAGAAAAGGATTAGACATTTACAAGCTAAATAAAACATCTGCTTTTGATAGGGTTTTTTAGTGTGAGATATCATGCACCAGGGCAAAAGTCAACCACTGACTGATACAGTTTCTTAATAAACCTTTTGCGGCAAGTTGTGTGTAATTGCCCACTATGGGGCTTCTTGTACCTTCATCTGAAGCTGTTACTGTCCACTGTCGTACTTTGAATATTGAGCCAGTTGGTCCTGGTACAGTGTGGCAAATCCTATTTTGTCTGTACAAATAAGAGAAGAGTTTGTTACAGGCAGAGCTGAGAGCAAAGCCTGCAATTGAGGTTTGCCTAACACTTTTCTATTATAGATGCAGTTTTCTGTTGCTTATAATTTTGCCAGACTTCAACCACTTCGGCTGAAATTTCCCATGCCAGGTGTCCACTGCAGGCACTTTTTATTTATTTAATTGTTTGTTTTTAAAATTTCAGCAAAAACGATTCTGCCGTTTCAGAGACTGAGATAAGGGGACAATACATTGGTTTTTCCTATGTTTAAAAAAAAAAAAAAAAAAAAATTCTTCCAACCATTTAGTTGAGAAGTATGGAATCTCTCCTTTGGAGCAGGGTTTGCTTAGAGAGTTACGGTGGTTTTTTTGCCTCTCTGAAAATCTTCCAGATTGGGCCACATTGTAAACTACAATTTGTTCATGCACAGTAGAAGTTTATTAGAATTTGTCAGCTGAATTCTCAGAGGATTCCATCTGCATTAAGCATGCTCCAAGCTTGGGCCCTTAGAATTAAGAGGAATTTTGCCTATAATTGTCCCTCTGAGCTGCTGGGGGTTGCTGTGGCACGAGATCTGAGAATAGGGAAACTAACTCTCCTGTGCTTTCAGTGGCCTCGCTGCTGGTGCCCAGATATCACGGAGGAGAAGAAAGAAGCAGCCTGACTTGTATGTCGAGGGGGGGAAGAGAATGTGGAACAAGGAGACACTAAGGACAATAGCAGAGTGGGGGAGAGAGGCTTGGGAAGAAGAGGAGCAGAGAGGATAGCAGCAAGAGGGGCAAGCATGGGGTCAGACATGCTAGAGAAAAGAGGGGCAGCTGGGTGGCAGGGTCTGGAGCCACCCAGAGCACATGCTCCTCCAGAACCTGAATGCTGTCAACAAACAGCTGTGAGATCTACTGGTAAAGTCTGTGTCTTTTCTTTAGTGGCCAGTTCTCATAGAGGAAAACAGCGTCCTACCATTACCAGGGCCGGATTAACCAGCCTTGGGGCCCTGAGCTGCCCCCTACTCTGCCCCCCACCCACCAGGAGTTCCTCCCCAGTCCCCCCTCCCCCAGAATGGAGGCCTGTCACTGGTGGGGGGACCCTGGGGACAAAGGGCATTCCTACACCAGCCACACTCTGGCAAGTCTGCCCCTGGGGGCAAGGGGATGGGGCTGGCTGGCACACGGAGTAGCCCCCAGGACCCCGGGCCCTGGAAGGCCTCACCAGAATGGAGACCGCACCGCCAACCCTGGGGCAGGGTGGGAGCACAGAGCCTGGCCTCTGGCTCCAGACCCCTGCCCCTCCCCACCCCCACCACAGGCAGGGCAGTACCACAGTCACCGCTCCAGCCCTGATGGCGCTGAGCAGGGTGGGAGGCAGATAGAGGTTTAGGGGCTGGGCCCTGGGGCCCCCCTTTTGGCCAGAGACCAGGGCTTCAACCCCTAAAGCCCATCCTATAATCTGGCCCTAACTATTACCTGTTGACTGCAGTGGTAGAGGTCTATACTGTGTCTTTAAAGGTTCCACTTATACCTATGACCCATGTGTATCACTATAATGGAATTTTTGTCTCCTGCCAGCTCATTTGCCTCTCAGGTGGGGAGTGAGGTAAGCTGGGCTCCCCTTTTACTTAGCATATGGCCAGAGGGGAGAAGAGAGACCACCATGTCCCAATACACATCAGATCCAGCTCATGACCCCAGTTGTCCAGTCTCCCCTCATAGGTCAACAGCTTTCTCTTACTGCTCACTAATGTAGTTAGTCTTGAAGATCAAGCTGAAAATTGAGCATTCAAACCCAGCTGATGATGCATGAGAAGGAGATGGCTATAGGTGCGGTATAATAGAATTTGTTTCTACCTTTTTCTTAAAATCTTACCAAGGAAATAACATACATAAAACTGTTAAAAGAATGTTATTTAGGTTGCAAAATCAAGAATTTGAAAGTTTGGAAATGCCAAAATGTAGGTTGTTTGTGCAACCTTAATTCTGCGCCCCTGTGTGTACCATCTTCTGTTACGTTATCACTTGCCATTTTTCCCACAAGGCCCTACCTAATTCAGTGCTCAGTTAATGAATCAGGGCTGTGCATTGAATGAGGTGATTTGCGGGATCCTTACCTCATTTTCTCTAGAGCAGTGCTTCCCAACCTTCTTGGCTCAAGAGCCACAGATACAATTTTTACAACCCTGCAGAGTCACCAGTCTCTGCCAGCAGGCTATCCAGCCCCTCCTTCAGCTAGATGGAAGGAGCGCAGCAAGGAGGCTGCCTTCTCTATTGTTTCCCATCTCCCTGACTGCAGCAGGGAGACTGCATGTGTCCTGTAGCCCCATGCGCTCCACCTGGGTCCTTAGAGAGTAGCTCCCTTCTGCAGCCAGTGGGATGGAAGATCAGTGCTCCCCTGGCTCCAGCAGGGACCCCAGCACCTAGGGACCCAGGCAAAACACTTTTCTCTCTACTGGAGCCAGGGGTGGGGACTGCTGATCTCCCATCCCTCTAGCTCAGGGGTCAGCAACCCCCAGCACACGTGCCAAACTTGGCACGCATGCCTATCCTGAGCAGCATATGGCTCCCCCTGCTGGCCCTGCCCCCCTTCCTCCCAGTGGGGCCTGAGGTGGGGCCACAAAAGCCGCACGCGTGCGGGGCTCCTGTCCCCTGCTGGCCCTGCCCCAAAACTGGGGAATGTGGCTAGCTGGGAAAAGAAACCGTGGTGTGTAGGGCTTCTGTCCCTGCTGGCCCTGCCCCCCAATGGGGAGCACGGCCAGCAGGGGAAAGGAGCCTCGTGCGCAGGGGTGGAGCCAGCAGGGCGAAGGAGTCCCTGTCCCCATCCCTGGAACCTGCTGAGGGTGCAGTAGGCGGGGCTGGCACAGGGGTTGGCAAAAGTTGCCGACCCCTGCTCTAGCTCCAGCAGGGACCCCAGTGCCTATAGACCTAGCAGAGCATTATGACATGCTCCCTGCTATAGCCAGAGGGAGGACAGTGCTGATCTCCCATCCCCTTGGCTTCAGCAAGGCGCATGCACTGGTCTCTTAGCCCCATTGAAACATCCTCCGCCTGGGTCCTTAGGCAGTGGTTCCCTCCTGCAGCCAGCAGAAGAAGTGCTGCAGGTCGCTTTTGGCCCCTGGGGCACAGGCTGGGAACCCCTGCTCTAGACTTCGGGTATGTGGAGAACAAGGCATTTGTAAATATAAATGTTATGGACTATCTTACAATCCATAGTTTTTAAATGAATTACATGGTTTGGTTTAAAACAAAACAAAAAAAAGTAACCATATCAAAGAATAAAATTCAAGACTTTGAATTTCACACCAGAGTATAAAACCATGAAAATATGTTGTTATATACGTCCAGGTCATTTGTTACTTTAGTTCCACGTATTTTAAATGTTTGTCATACCAATCAGACAGGTAAATAGATTAAAACTGCATTTCAATTAAGAAATAATTTTGGATACCCCAGGGTCAGGAGTCTAGCAATATGAATCTTGGTTTGGGGGTGGGGGTCAGGGAATGACCTGATTTCATATTATTCTGTCAAAGGAATCATGTAAAGTTTACAGTCCATTGATGGGAAAAAAACCACAGAAGGGCAAATACTGTGGTGTCTTCTGCATACCAATTTCTAGGAGTGTTAAAGGTGGCATCAGAACAGCCGTAATTCGTGGTTCATTTGGAAGGCAAATCCCTAGAGTCTAATTAGGGAAAAAAAATCTTGCTGATCCACTATGAACCTTTTTTTAGTTTGTAATGCAGTCAGATAAAATATTTTGTTTCCAAAATACAAATACATAAAGATTTTTCCACAAAGATATTTGGTTGTTTAGTCTTCTGTTATATTTCTTCCCAAATTTAGATAGTTAAAAAGTTTGTTCCCTAGATGAAAAGTCAAACAATTCCTTTTTTTAGGCACCGTGACAGGTTTTGTAGGAGCCGTATGGGTGAGTAAGTTTCTCATGCAATTTTCATTTCTTACATAAGGAAAATTAAATTTCAAGAAAAATCATGCTGTAACGTCCTTTTAAGGCACATCTAATATAGTGATTTTAATAGTGATTTTTTTATGAATATTGCTTCACCGTTTCTCTCTTGTGGTATGTTTTGTATACAAGCAACCTTCCTGCATGTTCTCCAGCCTATAGAGAAAGTTCTGGAAACTGGTAACTGAAATGCCTTTAATTTTATTTTAAAATCTGATGATTGAAAATTCATTGCTAATTATAGGCAATAGCATGAGGAAGTGGTATGTTCTTAATATACATTTATGCATACATTAAAGTCACTGTATGTTTTAAAAACACTGTTGCTCCGTTTTGACATGAGCAGCTAGTCAAATTTCAAGGTCCTGGCAATGTTCAAGTTGGAAACAGAAACTGATGGGGTCTGATTTTTTTTTTTTGATGCAATCTTGTTTATTCATAAGAAATGCATTAAGTCATGCTTCTCTGAACACAGGAGAAACCAAGAAGCAGTTTCATAAAACTGGTCAACACTAAAAAGTTAGATTGACCTACTTACATCACTCAGGATTGTGAAAAATGTCATGCCCTGTTAGGTCAACCTAATCCAGGTCTCGACAAATTTGCTGCACACCTAGGGACCAACCCCAAAATTAGGGGGTGGAAGCTGAAAATGTCAGCTCCTCCAGCTCTTTTTTTTTTTTTTTTTTAAGTTGCCAGGGCAAAAATCCTGGGGGCCAGGTGATCTAGCGACCAGGATCTGTCGAGCCCTGACCTAAACCCTACTATAGATGCAGCTATATTGTGGGAAGATGTGTTCCTTCAATCTAGCTACTGCTTCTTGACAGGGTGAATTTATTACAGTGATGTGGGGGAGGGAGGGAAGTCCTGTTGCTGTAGAAGTGTCTGCATGACAGCAATATAACTGTAGCACTTGCGGTGTAAAACAGCTTAGTTTAACACCAGATCCCAAAGCCTTGTAAGCATGTTCTCTCTCATTTTTCCTAGGGTCACACTGTGGTTGGAGGCATCTATTTCCTCTGCTTCTCTCTTTCGTATTCTTTGTTTCCTCAACACCTGCACAAATACACCCCTGATCAGAATACCCAGTGGAATGGTGTTAATTTCTGGGCAGACTCTGTTAGGCTTTGTTTTAGATATGTCCCCATAACTGTCTCTTACAACTATCTTGGATGAGGAGCGTGTTCACACATCAGTTTGAATGAGGTTTTAATTCAACCCATTGCCAGATTTCATCTAGCTCATGGCAATATTGTGGCACGTTTGTGTCACTGCACCTTTTTTAGATGATATGTTTACATTTACAACAATGTTTACATTTACAACAAAAAGACAAATGATGTGCAAGTGAATAGAAGACTAAAAAAAAAATGTTCTTGATTTTGAGAGTTTAAGGAAGTTCAAAAGATTTTTGCTTTGTTGCTTTGGTTTTTGTGTTTTCTTACTTTTCCAGTAGTTTTTATTATTAATCAGTATTTAAGATACTGTGTTTTGCACGCTGATTGTGATTCAATGATTGTGAACTGTCGCATTCATGTGGCTTTGACTTTTTTCATCTCTGAATTTGCTCTAGTCACCTAAACATGTAAAGAAATTAAATACCTGTAGCTAATGAGACCTGAGATGACATTCCTTACTCCAAATACCTGGCACTGGTCTCTAATTTATATCCCAAGTCAAGAAAAATATGGTAGGTATGTAAATATTTATAGAGTTGTTTACTTCACTGATGAAGACTTTGGAAGAAGCAAGTTTGTGCTTTATATTTTTATGGCCATATTATGAATATTGTATTATAATTTGAACTATTTCTAGTAGCATTATCTTATTCCAAGTTTCCCTTTACCTCTGGTATACTGATTATCGCTATGATAGTAGAATTAGGTGTCTACAATAAATATCAAAGTTAAATTTTATAATATTTTTTTTAGACCAAGATTGTAAAAAGTCACTGTTTATTTGGTGTTGCCTTATTTTTTACATGTCCAGCTTGAGGCTTCTTAAGGAGTCTGATTTCAGGATGATGTGAGCTTTCACCCTCTACAAAATCAGTCTCCTCTAAAATGCCTTAGGTTGGACATCTAGAAAGTGAGGCTGCTAAAAATCAATGATCATTTTTGAAAATCTTATCAGCAACCCTAATAAATGCTACCTAATATCCAGGGCTATGTCTACACTTGCTAAAATTAGTTCGAATTAGCTTAATTCAAACTAGCATGGCCACACTGGAATGTTAATTCGAACTAAGCAAGCACTTGCTTAGTTCAAATTAGCGATCCCCTTTGATTTCAATGGCCGGTTAATTCGAACTAAGAAATTAGTTCGAATTAACATGGCCACATTGGTTAATTTGAACTAGTTAGTTCGAATTAACCCCTTAGTTCGAATACCCTATTTGAACTTATTAGTTCGAATTAAGAAAGCCCTTAATTCGAACTATCTAAATCCTAGTGTAGCCAGGACTTTTGTTAGTTCGAATTAAGCCTCCTTAATTCAAACTAACTTGCCAGTGTAGACATAGCCCTAGTGAATGGTAACTAGGAAGTAGGGTGGATTTAGGGAATTATCCAGATTTAGTCGATATACCTAATTGTGCCGTTAGCAGCTGAAAAAGGGATAATATATAGGAAGTTCATTGGAGGGAGAGACAGGGTTAAAAGTGAGTATGGAAGGTGGATGGTGGTGGTAATAGTTGTCTCCAAGCAGTGTAGGATTTTTGTGGAAGGGCTTAGTCACCAAGGAAAAAAGATTGTATATGTAGGTGGGAGGCAATTTGCAGACAAATATACTCCTCTGCAGTAGCTCAGTACATTTGAGAGAGGAAAGTGTATTTGTTCTGCATTATAGAACTTGTGTTGGACTAAAAAATCTGGGAATTGTTTTAAACAGTCTGCTGTTAAATCAGGCTAAAATATATGAGCCATATAATTTCTGCCCCACATATTTGTATGATCTTAGAGACAAACATTTATTTGTGTCAGGTGTCCGTATCCAAAATGGGGCTAATAAATGTGTAGATATATGCTTGTGGAGAAGGAAACCCAAAATTAAATTTACATCTATAAGAAAAACAGATGTAAAACAAAAATGGAATTTTCAGTGCAAATTTAAAGTACTTTATTTTACCCACTGCCAAAACAGTTTTCCACTAATAACTGCAGTTTTTTCTCTAGAAAGGGAAATATAAATTTTAAAAATAAACACACAAAATAAACAGGAGCAGAGGTGTTCACCATGTGGAGGTACAAATATAAGTGAAGGTGGAGAATCCTGTAAGCAGTGGATTTTATTTATTTATTTATATATTTGAGACCCAGTGTCTCAGTGAATAGCAGTTTTTGGAAAAGGGAGTTGTTTTATACTAACATCTCTGCCTCCTTCTCCCACCATACATTATCACAGGTAGACCTAGAAAAATAGATACTATGAGAGAAGAGAGGGTTTCCAGCTCATCATACTCCAGGAACTGAAGCATTGGACCCTAAAACTGGGGACCACAACTGAGCTTTTTCCCTAGCGCCATGATGCTTCCTCACATCCTTCACTTAAATAACAGTATTCCTGGGTCACATGGAGATTCAGGTCATTCTAAAAAGAGAAATGCAATAAAATATGGGATTAAAATTTAATGAAACAAATATATTTATCTAAAGATTGTGCCATATTCTCTCATTTTCATTTTTCTTGGTTTCTTCCTCTTGCCAGCTATTGTACTGATTTCTTTTTATTTCCTTTTTAATTCCTTTCTTACATCTTCCCTTTCTATCTGGCTTCATGCATCTGATAAAGTGGTTTGCAGCCCACAAAAGCTTATGCCCGAAGAAATGTGTTAATCTTTAAGGTGCCACAGGACTTTCATTGTATCTGCCTCTATTACGTCTTTTGTCTTTCATTTTTATATTTTATAGCACCATTCTGTTTTCTCCTTGCTCCACCCTCTTGATTTTTTTTTCTTACTTCTCTCACTTTTTCTCTTTCTTCTGTAAGATGGAGAGCTTTATAGTGGCTATAGCAGGTGAAATTTCAAAAGGTGAAATTTTGTTCTTTAAAGGATTTTCATATATAATGTTAACATAAATAAAATAAATAGTAAAAATAATCAGTGTTTTCAATTTGCAAAGGGGGAGCCGTGTTAGTCTAGTTCGGCAAAACAAACAAGGAGCCCTGTGACACTTTTAAAGACTAAGAAATTTATTTATTGCATGAGCTTTCTTGGGAGAGATCCCATTTCACCAGACACTTGAAAATGGAAAAGATGTTTTCAATGTACACCCCAAAAAATGAAATAATAAAGACAAATATCCTCACAACACTGAAATAGAAATTATAAGGGCATTGTACCCTTTTGATGTTTGCCCAACAACCTCACCCCTATTGATGGGATATGGGGGGAAAGAAGTGCAGCCATTTTCCAATATCTGTGGTGATTCCAGCGCTTTCTAAAGCCTGCCGGAGTCCTTTTCCAGGATTATGGCTTCTTTAAATCTTTTATGGCTTAGGAACCTTACTACTGTGGATTTTTAGAGACTGTCATGTCTTTATACAGCTACCACAATTTTCCCTTTCAAAATCTCTGAATACTTCATTTCCCCTACAACACAAAAATCACAAGGAAAACCCCCCTAAAGGAAAACTTCCTTTGAATGGCAAGGCTTAGGTTAGTGGTTTGGTTCTGGTTGAGTTCTGGTGTAAGTCTAAAAACAAGTTTATACCACCATCCAGTTCTCCCTTGAAGTCTGGGTGTATGGCTTGAGAGAGAGAAATGTTTACATTTTATTTGGTTATAATATCTCACAGCCAGTTAGACTTCTGGATGCTTTTGTAATAGACACAATAGGAAGAGAAACAGAAGTTGTGAATTAATACAATTCGCAGTCTGTCGTCTTACTGTTTAACAACTCAGTTTCTCCAGGCTTTGAAATCCTTGAAAGTGGAAGTCACATTTTCTTTATTTTACTGCATTTACATTACGTACAGTGCATTTGAACAACAGCAGTGTTTGCTTGCTACCATCCCTTCTGAAAATATTTGCTCCTTTTGTACACTATTTTGAATGTTTTGTCAGCATCTGATGGTCACTTGCTGAAGATTGGGCATGCTGTAATACTTTGTGTCTGGTGTTTTTTGATGCTGGGGTTAAAGACTGGAGGGTGAGTTCAATACTAATACGCTTTATTAACAGAAAATTTCTGTTAGGAATTTTGCTGTCACAGAAAAGATTGTTCTTTAGAGCTGTGGTTCCCCACCTCTTTAAATGGAGTCCCCCCATGCGTAACACTCAAATCCTCCTTGTGAGTGGTAATGTGGGGAGCAGTGGCAGGGGCGGCGAGCAGGGGTAGCAATAACTGCAGCAGTGGTGTGGGGAGTAGTGAGGAGAGGAGTAGGGACGGCATTTTAGTTTTTACTGACATAAAGATCTGTAGTTGATTTATTTTACTGGCACAATAAACTTTTTATTAACATCTTTAAAAATATGATAACAGTACAATAATGTCATAAAAGTGTGTGCTTATTACCCTGGCTCAGTGCTCTGGCAGAAAGTGGAAGGAAAAAAAAAAGCCATGAATGGTCGCTGCCAGTAGTAAAGAGTAGAAAATTCACAGCGCTGTGCATCTGAGGAAGAATCATCATGGTTCAGCAGCTTCACCCCATTTATGCCTTGAGATACCACTGGTATCAAAATAGGGCAGTATCATGCAAGCTTCTGTGGGATTTTAATAAGAAGACAGCAACTAGATTTGCTTGTACGAGCCGCCTTGCTTCTCTTCTGCACACCCTGGGATCCATTTCTGTACTAAAGAGATGGACTGTTCAGAAGATTATGGGTCAAAGGCCCCCCCTCTGTTTTTGTAACCTCTGGGATACTTCTCAGAAGCGAGGAGCGATGTCTGACATGCCACCTCCTTGCTCTAACCCTGCAGCAGTGTGTCAATGTGGGAACGCAGCCTCCCCAGATGTAAAGGTGGCAGGTGATGGAGAGGCAGGGAATGGAGAGATGTGGCCAGTTGTGCTCTGCCACCTTCCTCTAACATCAAACCTGTGAGACAAACACTAGTCAATACTGACTGAGTCAGTATTCATTACCAGGGCTTCCCATGCTGAGCTGTGTGAACTGCCCAGCCGTGAGAATGGCGTGCTGGCAAATTGAGCCTGAAAGGGACTAGAACCGTCCAGTGAAGTCATGGCCCTCTCATGCTCCCCAGTTGGTGCGCCACTGATGAATGATGACCAGAGGTGGCGGCAGCCAGCAGCACGGGGTCGGGCTAGGAGCTGGAGTCAGCCAGTAGGTAAACGGGAGTTGGAGAGCTGGGACAGGCACTGGAGTGCTGGAAAGAGTTGGTTGAGTTGTCTGCAGGATGGGCACTGAGAGACGTGGGTTCTCAGGGCCACTCTTGGGTGGAGTAGGGGTTAGCAATGAGGGGCTATTGCTGCTGCTGGAGGGAGGCTATTGCTATTGCTGCAGGCTAGTAGTAATAGAGAGTGACTACCAGGAGCAGAGGCAGCAGGTACCAATGTGAACATGCCCAGGAGCAGTGTGAAGAGAAGGGAGCCTGCCTGGCAGTGGCAGGGTCTGTCATGGCTGTGCAAAGTGTCCACCACTGTCTGTAGCCTCCCTCTGCCCACCTCTGAAGGGTCATGGCCCCTCCCCCAGCCTGGTGCCCATAGGACCCCCACCCCCTCCATCAGGTTCCATTGCTCCCCACTTTGAGAATCTCTGCTTTAGAGGATCCAGTAGGGGTTAGAAAACAGGATTTTTCATTCAGTTCTGTAATTTAGACAGGAGCTGAGCCTCATAACAGTCTTATGATGTGTGTATAGTGTTTTATACCCATTTTCCCTATGCAGTTTAACCAGACAGAAGTTAAGTAATTTGCTGAAAGTCACATAGCAAGTTAGTGGCTGAGCTGGGAAGTATGGGGAGGCAATAGCCTTTTCAGAGTTGAGGTTGCAACCAGCTTCCCATTTTAAAGTTGCATATTAACTTATCCTGTACCTTTGGCTTGGAAAATTAGATTGTCCTGATCAAATCCAGATTTTCTCTTTTGACAATGTTGCATACTTCTGCTATTAAATTAGGTATGCAACATTATTCTCAATAAACAGCAATTTGTGCACTACTGAAAATTTCTGCTGCCAATTGATGCCTGTTAGCTGTTTCCCACTTCACATTATTGTTTAAAAGAAAATACCAAAATTGTGTTACAAGAGCAAAAAAACCCCAAATCTATAACAAAGCTTTTAAATTCCATGGGTCAGTGTTAAAATTCTTTTGTTATAATGAAATGCATGTCATCACACTTGATAAGAAACATATGTCTGTTTATTATTTGGGAAGTATAAGATTGATGAGGCTCTTAATTACCAGTAGGGATGTAAATGACTACACATTTAAATTGTAAGCAGCGATCTTACCATTTACAAATTACTAAATGTTACTCTGGGGGGAGGGGCTGAGCCCAGTGGGGCTCCCTGCTGATCAAGAGCTGCCAGGCTGTGGTTGGGGGGGTGGCGCACTGGGCTTAGCCCCTCCCCGCCAAGTGAGAGCTTGCCCAGCTGTGGCTCTGGCTTGTGGGGAAGCCCAGCATGCTTCTCCGCACACCCCCACCTGCCCAGCACGGAGAGCTAAACTGTTTAAATGTTCTGTTTTTAGAAATTTTAATGGATTGTTAATTAAACAAATTTTTACATTTCTAATTACAAGGACTTGTGTTTTTGTAAATGATGTGATAGGTAAATACATTGTTACTTAGCAACCTTAAGTGTTACTCCTTTAAACAGTATTTTTGGTTTGTAATAGAGCTAAAGGTCCCTGATTCCCAAGTTCCCTGTTGTATCTGTTAGACAGCACATTCTGGGGTGTGATACAGAAGCCTTTAAGCAGCATATAGCAACAGTAAGCGTACAGTAGTTTTTAGGGCAGGAAGAGAAGGATAATGCCATTTCTAAACAAAGCTAGTGTGAAATTTAGGTAGACAAAATCTAATTTTATAAAGAGGATTTTGTCCAGCTCAGTAGGGCCAACACATCTATTCTTGTGGTAAGTGCCATGCACTCTTTTTAATCCACATAAAAGATAAGAGTCTTGGTTTCACATCTCTTCCAGAATATAATTTCTGATAGTGCAGGGTTACGTTCCACTAGGATGGAAACTGTTGATTACTCAGTGAAAAGACGATAGGTTTCTGTATCATCAACACATTCTCTCTGGTTTCTGCATGGGCCTTTATAAAAAATCCAGTCTGTAGTGAATTTACATGATGGACCTTTATTTATTTAGCCTTTTTGGCTGAGCAGGGCTCCTATTTACTTAAATCAAATGGAACCAAAGTTACGCTCTTAAACTGAGCCAGAACTTTTTTCTGTTTTTATCTTCAAGCCTCTCCATACACAGAGAGAGTGCTGATTGTCTTTTATAACTTAGCTGCTCTCTGTACTTTTGGGAGTGGGTGTGTTGAGTTAATTTGGTTTCAGTAGCTTAATTATGGCATAATCCTAGACATGAAGCAGTTCCTAGATTCCCCAGAAACTGAAGCCAGAGTCTTTTGAATAAAGGATCCAGTTTTGAGGGTATCCACTAGTAGCTAACTTTCGGGGCTTTCTTTGGGAGGTTGCTAAAAGCTACCAACAAGCAGTCCTTCAAAGCAAAAAATAAGTTTTGGTGCTTTAACATTTCCATGTTCATGGTACTATGGAGTTCTGTGCTCAGTTATCTGGTATTGAGGTTTCCTTATAATTGTAAGAGTCACTTCTGACCCATTTTTCCTTCCTGTGGGAGGGTTTGCTATTCAAATGTCATGGTGTCAGTGAATCTGATTTCTTACCTGAACATTTCTCTTTTGTCACGGAGATACATCAACCTGTTTTCAACCCTTTTTAAAATTCTTTTGGCCGCACAAGGAAGCTAGGATAGATCCTTTATTAATTCTTAGTTTCCAAATAACAAAGTGCTCTTCTGGAAAAGTAGTGTAAAGCTGTAATATAATAAAATTCTTGAGGCGAATTGGTAGATTTTTCGTGAAAGTACTTAACAGACCAAATTGGTCTTTCTGGGATTTTGACTTCACTAATAACTCTTCATCTTTTCTTGTTTAAATGTATAATTTTTCATGTTGCAACCATTTTAAAACATGAAGATTTGAGGAGGGAGGAACCAAGGTGGTATTTTTTTTAATTAAAACAAAACCTGAGAAAGCTTCTCTTATTGGTCGTATTTCCAATTTTCAGGAATTCTTTGAACATGCAAAAAAGCTCTGGGACGATGAAGGAGTAAAGGCTTGCTTCGAGAGGTCAAACGAATACCAGCTGATTGACTGCGCACAGTAGTAAGTGTTTATTTTCCTGTAATTAATACCAAGAATGTAATCATTTATAAGAAGTTTGGAAACGATATTTATATTTGCAAGATTTGGGCATTTGTGGTGCACCAAACAACATGCTAATTTTTTTCATATACAAAGCATGCACAGCAAAGGTAATGAAGATTTTACTGTGGGCCTGTTTAACCAGCGAGGAAGGCTAAAGGAAAGTTAGAATAAAATAATTTTAAGTAACAGCTGTCTGTTAGGAAAAGTACTTCCCTAGACCAATTTCATAACGTAATTATGATTATTTTAAGAGAAAACACTTTTAAATATTTTGGATATCTCTGTACTTGGACATGTTAAGTGTCAAGCCAACTAGTAATGATTGATGATTGTTTTCACATTTTATTAAAGATTTTGAGATTTTTATCAAAAGCAATGTTAAACCTACATTACTATTGTGTCTCTTCAGTACATTCAACAAAATAATAGCCACCAGTTCTTCTAAGAAACTAGCTAATGTATCTTCTCAGAGGGCTATATCAAGTCAATCAGTAAATGTGTTAACACAAGTAACAATCCCTTAGAGGATTCACTTGATAGGATATCTTACTCAGAGATACAGTTGTAATGTCTAAGCTGTGCTGATGAAAATCCTGAATAGATTATGACACACAGCACAGCCCTCTGTTTTCATAAAAAGGAAATAGTTCACCAATATGCTAAAGCCGAAAGACCTGACTACCACCAAAAATAATAACCCAGCTCTGAATCAGACTTCAACCAAAAATATATATTTGTGTGTGATTTGCTGTTGCCAGAAAGTTTGCCTTTAGAGTAACTTCATATTTAGGGTTTTTGAAGAGCAGGCGCGGGAGATCAGCCTGACTGGTAATTGTGGTTAGCAGCAATGTCACAGGTCTGTTGCAAAACTGAGAATCCTGTTTTTGTATTCACTCTGCTCCCTCTGTCTGAAGTCAGGCAGAAAGAAAAGAACACAAAGCAAGCTCGTTCCCTCACTTTTGCCACTGTCTGGCAACTCAACAAATACGGGCATACCAACACATGACAAATGTGGTGAAATTGTGTATGGGTAGAAAGGAGCTCAGCTGATCTCAGCGGGCATAATTGGCCACTGGAAATATCATTATTTAAATAAAAGAACAAATCCTATATACCTTTCCCAGTTCTGTTTGTGGGAGGGGGTAGGAGGCAAGGGAAGGGCATGAGAAAAGTAAATTACTGCATTGTAACATTCATGGAAGTATGCTTACATGAGTGTAAAGAAGCCTTACATGGAGATTTTGTCATGTGGGAAAAGACCTGTGCTGTACAGAAAGGAACATAAGTGACCAAATGGGATTGAGGTCAATTCCGATATCCCCAAATGTACAATTAAATTTTGCATTTTTCTGAAAGAATTTCAAGAAAAATAAGGTTTTCTTTTCCACGTGCCCTGTCCCCCCATCTCCTCCAGCAGATTTTCTTTTTAAAAGAGTTTAACAATATCAGTTAAAGAGAGAGCACTGTGCATTAGTTTATCTAATCCAAATAGTGCTAGACCGAACTACCAGAAAATAAATCTGGTGTTTTGGTATAGCCTTATTCATTACATTTCTGAAAATAATGCTTAGAATTTACAACTGTCTTCAACATGCTTTATAAACACTAATTAATACCTAAAATGCTATGTGAAGCAAGCAGGTTTTTGGGTGAATGAATGGAAGGAAAATTGTCAGGCGACTTCCTCAAGGCTGCAAAGGAAGTTCAGTGTCAGAGCCGAAATGGGAATTCATGAATTCTGGTTTCCTAGTTCTCTGTTTAATACACACACACCTGTTTCTCAAGAAAGAGGCTGCTGATAGCTCTTATCATGGGAAACACACATTGAAAATATTCTGTCTTGAACCCGCTCCCCAAAACAATCAGTTGTCTCTGTTCCACAGAAGTATTGATATAATTAGTAATGATGGAGTCTATGGATGGGTATTTATACCATTTTGTTTGTTATATATGTTCTGTACTGCATGATGATAATAGCTACTCCATGTAGAAATGTGTACTCCATTACAGAAGATGACAACATTTAGAACGGTGGAGTTATATTATTCCTTCTATATATTAGAAGTAAGTTTTTTAAATATTACTGGAACAGACACACCTATTTTCCTCTATACATAGAGAAAAAGCTTTGAACACAAGTATTAGCTTTCTGTCTGAGGTCTAAATAAAATTCCATTTGGAGCACACTAATAGCTTTTGTTTATTTGGCCAAAAAAGGGTAATGTAGAATGGCATAGGTCAAGCATGCCACATTCACCATGTTTTTACCTTGGGCTCACTTGAGCAGCATCCCTAAACAACGGTTGACCTCAGATCTTCTAGATGGCAATGTAAACAGTGTATGATCAGTAGACCACCAATCCGAAAAACTTCTTTTATAAGATATTTATTAGATTACAGGGCAGGTAGGATGGCTTTAACAAAATTGCTGGATGTCAGTAAATGAATAATAAATAAAATTGAAATTAAAATACTTTAATTGACTGCAATTCAGAAGCTTTAGCAAGTTTTAAAATACTTTTTAAAAAGCTTAGCTTGGTTTTTATTCTTATTTCATTTTTAAAGAAATATTAATGTTGTGCTGCTGGTACCAGAGGCCATAGGAATCAGTATAGTCGTCTGCACGTCCTGTTTCTCGTTTAGACTTGAGCTGAAAATTACATTTACACTCACTGTAAACCTGCTTTACACTGCCAGACTGGTGTAAAGGGACATCAAGCCTTGCGTGTCTATTCGTTGTAGTTTTTCTCCCATAACTCCCTCTGTTACCTGAACTTTGTTTAAACAATGGTTACAGTGTTACATCGCACAGGATTTATGACAAATGGAAAAACTATGACCAAGCAGAATATTTCCCATGAGATCTGAGAGCTCTAGTTATATCCTAAGCAAAGATTTGATTTTTTCTATCTCTAACAACAAAATTATACAACATATTTATACCCTGTACTGAAAAAAACTATTTCACACAAGCAGTTTTTTTTGTTTTTTTTAAATAAACTGCAGTAAATTTAGTGTTTTGTGAAATGCACTTCACAGAACCAGCAGTGTATTCTTTACTCTAGCTTCTCTTTTTCTCTTTCTGGGCTGAAATATTTTCTAAACTTTTTTTATCATTAAATCTCCTTACTTTTTATTTTCAAAAATGTAAGAGCACTGTACATAAGAGATTAAAATACAATTCTGAGTGTAAGAACCTGATTCATTTATCTATTATTTATTTAAATTCCAAGGCGGTTTATTACATTCCGCTTCTCTTATCTGGGTTTTGATAGTGTCATACACAAAACCAGCCTGTTGACAATGAAAGCTGTTGGAGAAGTCCCATTATTGGAGATTAAGTGAACACTGAAGTGTATTTTTGTGTACTGTAATACTCCAGAAATATTAATCCCTGGAGACAAACACAAGGCTGTGATTTAATGCTGCCTCAGTGCTAACCAGTCTAGAGCAATAATGTTGGTTATTAAAAATTTCACTCCCTAACTGGACACACAGAACAGACTTCTGAAAGATGATTACAACTCCAGTTTTAACTGCTTTGTAAATAACATTGTTTTTTCATGATTGTTTATTTTTATGAAAAACTGACAGGGAGTACAAGACTAACAAATTTATTTATCGCATGAGCTTTTGTGGGAGAAAATCCCACTTGGTCAGATGCTTTATGCCATCTCTCAGTAGATGACCAGCTTTAACTTGTTAGGGCTTTGTAAAGTATAGTCTTCTATGAATTCAAAATGCCTCAAATTAAATGATAATCTAGTTATAAAGGGGAAAACACCAAGGTCAGGTAGTTTGTAGAATTAAGTCTCTCTACAAGTTTGGGAGTGTGTTAAAGTAAATCTATTTGTGGAAATCATGAGGTCTTGAGTTCCCTCTTATTTGTTAACAGCATACTACAAAGACAGTTAAGTTAATAGTGATTGATGGTTACTGTTTGACTGCTCACTTGTATATTTGAAAGCCATTTGGTCTCACTCAGTTCAGTTTATAGTGTGAACTAGCGTGCATATCATAAACCAACCCCCACTTACACAGAGAGAGAGAGAGAGAGAGAGAGAGAGAGAGAGAGAGAGAGAGAG
>ML685766.1:23936514-24065225 GCA_007922175.1 Pelusios castaneus
AGAGAGAGAGAGAGAGAGAGAGAGAGAGAGAGAGAGAGAGAGAGAGTCAGTCAGTCCTAATTGGCAGTATTGTTAGTGATTCCAGCACAGAAACCAATTATATCAGCAGTCACTGAGGATATGTCTTCACTCACGGCGGCACATTTGGTGCTGCAGGATCAATTCTTTAGGATCACTTGAGTGGAAGTAGAGACCCACTCAATTGATCCAGAAGTTGGGTCATTTTATCCACCCCTGCAAAAAGATGAATGCAGCGCCAATGGGAGGGCACTTCCCATCAGCACAGTACGGTGGTAATACTGTGCTAATTAGAATTTAGGAAGTTGATGGGAAATACACAAGCTACTCTATGTAGCTTGCGTATCTCCCATCAACTGCCACTGAATTTCATCACAAGTGTAGACCAGGCCTGAGACTGAACTGTTTTCTTAACTTTTTAAAACAGTCCCTCAGAATAGGGTTGAGGTAGGCAGTGTGGGAAGACTTCATTTCGTAGTACACAAGATGTACCAGTTCTTTGCATAAACAAATGTCTTTAGGCTTTATGGCTGTCAGTGGACACCCTATTGAAATGTTTTAAGCACCAATGAGAAATCTAAAAACATTTGAAATATTGTTCTGTCTTAGCAAAATAGATTTATTAGAGCTGAGTGACTAATTTAAAACAATTTATTCCATAAATTTTAACTTTTTTTATTTCTGTAACATCCACAAGCAGTATGAAATTTTCTTAACTTTATTCATCATTCAAAATTACTAAATTTTTGTGAAATATTTTAATTCTTTGGATTGATCTCAAATAATTTTCTACAAGTATTATTTATTCTGTATTCAAAATGTGGTTATGTTGGTTAGTTCTAATTGACTGATCACCCCTCACTTAGTTTTGCATTCCCTGGCTGAATGAGGTTAACTCTGATGGTCAGATACAAAGGTTAAAGATACCTTTGGAGCTTTGACTCTTTCAGGGAAATGTAGAAGTTTAGAGAGAAGGAAAAGAGACAAACAGGATTAGACCATTTAAAAAAAAGTTTTTTTTTCTTTCTGAGTTGCACAGACTTTGCCCAGGGCCTCATTCATAGAAAAATTAGGCTATTATCGGGGTTCCTGACTGTTTTCAGTGCTTAAATTTAATTTATTCTCATTGGATTCTGACAAAATAACAGGGTAGTCCTAGCTGTGAAAGATGCATTCTGACTCATTTAATTGCCTCTATTCCAGGTCTCTGGTAAAGATTGAGCGAACCCTGTCCCTTGCTTTGTCATCATATTCTGTCCCACATGATATATGCCACTTCTGGTATACGCAAATGTACAAACCTAAAATCAGCTTTTTGCAAACTTTCAGGCCAGTAAAACTTGATTTTTCAAGTGTTCAGAAAAGCAACACAAGCTTGGCTAAAGCATATTTATGTTTATATTTGAGCTAATATACATATCTAGTTTTTTCTTTGCAGTTGCTCTCTCTTTGAGAACAGGGTTTCAACTAGCCTCATGAGTTAGCTGTTTTGTCAAAATTTATTGGACTACAATTACCTGCCCCATCTTCTCTATATACATTCTTTTCTGAGATCAGTCCTTTGGTCCTCTGGTGCACTTCTTCTCTGTACTCAAAATGTGTCTCCATCTTGCTTCAATTTCTCCAAGTAAAACCAAGCTGCTGGCTGTCTGATTCTTCTCCTGTTCAGATCTAACATCTAAATTCCAGCATTTATCCCAGTATTAGATAGAATAAATAAAGAAAAAGTTCTTCTTTGAGTGATTGTCCATGTGCATTCCACTTCATGATTGGATAGTTTCGGCCAGCAGTATCTATTAGTGCTGTACCCTAGAAGTCCTCACGCCTACCATCCACCAAGGCTATATAATCTGGAGGGACCAACCATCCCTCAATTCCTTCTTATTGCCTGTGGCTGAGAGACAGCATCCTTGGTTGTGTCAACTGTATCTTGCACTTTGTGCAACTAAAATCTTTTTTGTATCTATATAATTAGTATTAATTAAATAATGCAGTTTTGGTTAGCATAGTTTTAGGATTAGTTGTTTAACATCTGTTGGCTAATTTAAAAAGAGTCTTTTTAGTGTTAGGGACTTCCTCAGTATCAGGTTTTAGTCTCTGTGACTAAAGCAAAGTCTCCAGGCTTCAAAACTTGCCCATCTTTTGAGGCAGCTATTCTGTTGAATGATGGCCCATGAGTTGCTTTTATGGCCTTGACAAAAGGCAAATCCCTGTCATTTTTCTTGAAAAGAACTCAGGAGGCTCAGCTTCAGCTTTTTCTCCTGGAACACTCATTTAGGGCATCCTAGATCTGGAGAAAAGAAGCCTCTAACAGACTTGGACAGGCTTAATATCTGAGTGTTTCTTTGACTAGCAGCTCCTGGGCTCACATCCAAGAATGCAGTATCTTCTGAGACCAGCTGTATCCCCCTCCACCTGCTCATCTGAAAAGGATAGGAAGGAACACTGCTCCTTTAAGAAGCACAAGTCAAGGACTCCCTCTCAGGGATGGAGTAGAAAGAGGCATAAATAGTCTCAAGATGCTCTAGTAAAGGGTAGGTCACAGGTTTCGTCATGTCCTTTTGACCCCCTAGCAGACACCAGTCACTAACCATCGATACTACGTCTAGTGGTGCTCAATACTTTTTCTGGTGCTGACCCTTCGTAGTGTCATTAGTGCACTAGCTATTATGGTACAGTCCAACTATTATGGTCCAGTCGCTCTCAGCACCACTCTTCTTTGCACCAAGTTCTTCCTGAGTCATGGTTACTCTCTTCTGTGAGGGAGCTATGCAGAGTACTATCGACTATGATGGTACTGTGCACTTCTTTAGTGCCAGTAAAGAGAGACTTGAGCTCTCTCTCTGTCCCCCATTCTTAGAGGAGGAATCTTTTTCCCCCTCCACATCACAACAGAGCAGAGAGGCATCCACTACCCACTCATCTCAGTTTTGTTCATATGACCAGGTTTACAGAGGAATGGGGTTTTACTTGAGTTATTTTCTAATCCCATGGAAGAAGGGAGACATCCAGTTCTGGATTTCAGAAATCACAACCTCTCTGTCTGCTATCTCAAGTTCATAATGGTAACTCTAGCCTCTCTAATCCCATTGTAAGATACTCAAGACTGCTTTCCAGTTCTTGACCTACAGGAGGCATATTTTCACTTATCAATCCATCCAGTGCACCAATTGCAAATGGAAAATTCCCGCTTTCAGTACACAGTCCTGCCCTTTGATCTTTCAGCAGTGCCACAAGTAGTCACCATGTGCTTGGCTGTCGTACTGGTTCAGCTGTAAAAGCAAAGGCTCTAGATATATCTATACTTTGATGACTGGCTCATTCAATCATAGTGTCAGGTGAACAACTCCATTCAAATGATCCTACAACTTTTCTCAACCCTGGGTTTCACAGTGATCAGGGCAAATACTAAGCTGACCCAAAAAATAAAGTTTTTAGGGCCGGTGCTAGATTCCACAACAGCAAGTTCTGCCACGAGACAAATTCAGAACTATAGAAGACCTCATCAACCTGCTGCAGGTTCACTATCCAACATCTGAAAGTACACTGCATGCCAGATTTCATCTGTGTTGCATTCAAAGGGGTTTTAAATCTGAATATCTACCAAATGGACATCACATGGACAGGAGGGGATAGTTAGGTTTTCCAGGTAAGCAAAGGGATATCATTTTCTCTACCTCTCAATAACTGATGCGTCTGCATTCAGCCAGGAACATCATCTGGATCACCTTCAGACCGAATGCCAATGGACCACTGAAGAGATTAACCGTCTCATAAATGTCCTAGAAATTAGTGCCATTCAGCTAGGCTGCACAGCATTTCTCTCCATACTAAATGGACTGACAGCACAGGTCATGACAGACAACACAACAGCAGTTTTAGGTCAAAAGACAGGGAAGAGAATGTTCGTTTCTCTCCCCCCTCCCCCCCCCTTGGCTAAGAAGCTATTTACCTATGAAACTGGTCTGTTTGTCATCAAATTACGCCAGTAGCTCTGCATCTACCAGGTTGGCAAAATGTCCTAGTGACCAGATTAGCAGGCAATTCACAGCTCACCTATGAATGGATTATCACAAATTCCAGCCTGCAGAACATTTTCCACATTTGGGATCACTCAACAGCAGATCTTTTCACCACTGACAAACATACAAAGTGTTAGATGTTCACATAAAGTGGGAGTCTGAGCCCAGGTTCTCCGTCAGTTGCTTTTCTCACCCTGTGGATTCCAGAGCTAATGTATGCCTTCCCTCCAATCCTGTTAGAATCAAGGATCCTGAAGAAAGGTAGACAGGATTCAGCAGTAATTTGTGCTATCGCCAGGTTGGCCCAGACATTTCTGGTACTCCACCCTAATGAACCTGTCAGCACAGACCCTGATAATTACCTGTCTTACCCAACATAATCACTGAGACTGTCTACACTTGAAAAGTTAAGTCAACTTTATAATGTTGGCTTAATAAGGTCAACTTTAAGTTGACTTAAAGTTGACCTTATTAAGTTGACTTAACAGAATTGGACTTAACTTTTCAAGAGTAGATGTGGCCCCTTTTCGACCTTATTAAGTCGACTTAACGTTTTAAGTCATCTTAAAAAGGTCCACCTAGGCACTACTCCACATCTCCACTGGCTTAAGTCGACTTAAGTGCTAGTTCGAATTAAAACTAGGTGTTATTAATTCGAACTAACTTGTCCTTAATTCAACTTAAGGAGCAGCTTAAGTCAAATTAAGGAAAGCCCAGTGTAGACGTGGAGTAAATTAAGTCGATTTAAGCCTCCTTATTGCACACATTATTGCACTTGGGTGCTAGTTAGTTAAAGAATACTGAAAGAAGCTGCTCTAATAAGGTCTGAATATGTTGGTATGAAGCAGAAAGAACTCTAGTAGCCTGATATAGGCAGTGAAACAGAAGAAATACTTTGCACAACCCATTCTGTCTCCTGTAGATACCCTGATTTCTGTTATTGCTGAAACCAGGGAAAGACCCACACTTGCCTTCAAATTACTGACCAATTTCACATCTAGCTGTCTGTTTTGAGATGCTTGAGCATCTGATTTCATGAGGAATTTCACCATTTATAGAAGAAATGCTGATGCACCAGAGCAATCTGGTTTTCACCATGGTCATTGTACATGTGATCAAGTGCTGACACTTACTTTTTTCATCGAAAATAGATTACAACATAAGCTGATGGCTGGTTCAGTTTTCCTTGACCTGACCGCAGCATACAGTATGGGTTGGCACATAGGCCTTTTGGTGACATTGTGTAGAACTAAGTCAAGTTGGTTAATATGTGCAGTGGCTCTGTTTTTCTGAAATCATAATTCCATGCGCATATTGGTGATAGAACAAGTGCACCAGACCAACAGCCCGCCTCAAGGATCAGTATTACCTCTAACGTTATTCAATTTATATTCTAATAACCTACCATATACCGAGTGTCACAAGTTTGTTTATCCAGATGTCACATGCCTTGGTACTCAGTCACGCTCCTTTGACATACTTGAGTGTTCCAAACACAGATATGGTGGCTATGGCTGATTATTGTCATTGGTGGTGCCTGAAACCAAGTGGAAGTAAGGCTGTCAAGCGTCTTCCACTTACGTCATGCAGAAGCAGGCAGAGAGTTGAACATAGTTCTTAATGGTCAGCAAATAAAGCTTGATTCACATCCGGTCAATCAAAGTGTCATGTTGGATAGAACTCTCATGTATTGTGACCATTTTACAGAGACAGCAACTAAGGTCAAAACATGCAACAACCTGCCCGGAAAACTGCCCTGAACAGCATGGATCGCCAATGGCCAAACTTTTTGCACTTTAACCTTGTCACTCTGTTATTCAGTAGCAAAGTATTGCATTCTAGTATGGCTGCTAGTCTCATACAAATATGATCAACGTACAACTCAATTCCAACGTGTATTATTTCAGGAACAGTTAAATCTATTTCTCTTTAACATGGTTCCAGTTCTCTGCAATATTGCTCCATCCAGTGTTATCAGAGAAAAAAGCATAGAAATGCTCATGATGACAAAATTGCATGATGTCAAAATCTACTGTTAATTAAAGACTTGTTTAATTCACCACAATGGTCATTCGCCCTCACGTTACTCATTGTGGATAGGTTTACCAGGTGAGGGATGTACAGTAGCGGGGGCATGGCAAGCTTCATGGTCCGCAGAGAAAGTGACAAATAATTATCTAGTCTCAGACTCCATTAAATGTCACACTGGGTTTGATTTTACTGCAAAGGCTTTCTGAACCAGTTTTGTACTAGACATGGAATTTCTGCTGCAGAGGAATTTTGGTGGCATTTTAGAGACAGTCCACTATGTTAATGTGGGTAGCCACAAACCATGACACGTATTGTTGAGGACTGCAAAATGACTCCACTTCCTGGAGGTCTTTGTGCCTTGATCATTGCTGATAGGGACGTTGTGGCTTGGCTTGACTGGATTGCATATGCCAAATAAAATTTCTGCTATTCTGGACTACCAACTACATAGGAAGAACTCAGAGCTATCCATCAGCTCTCTAACAGTGTGCTTAGCAGCAGTAACAACTCACCCCATCCCCTCTCATCCAGGAATACTTCAGAGTCAGCCTTTGGTTAGTAGGAGCCCTAGGCAAAAGCCCATTGCAGGGCCCCCTATAGGTCCATGGGGCCCTCCCCCTCCGTGGCCCTGGCTCCCTGACGCCAGCCCTCCTTGCAGCCCAAGCTCCCTGCTACCCCAGCTCCACCTCCAGCCCCAGCTCCTAGACACCAACCCTTCCCTCCACCCTCCGCTGCTGGCCCCAGCTCCCCCTCCTGCTGCTGACCAAAACAGATGCAGCTTTTGGGGTAGGTGAAGCAGGCAGTGGGGCCCCTCATTGCTTGTGGCCCTAGGCGTGTGCCTGGTTCGCCTACCCCAAACGCCGCCTCTGATTACATAATATTTTCCCCACCTCACAGTTGCTGGTTTCCTCGAGTGCCTTATTCATGGATTTCCCCCAGTCCAGGAACCTCCTCCCTCCTGAGTTATTAATGTAGTCTTATCTGGGTTAACGAATCCTCTGTTCAAGCCCCTAACAGTATCCCCACAGTACCATCTATCTATGAAAATGGCCTTTTTATTAGCAGTAACAGCACCCAGAAAGGGGAAATTCAGGCCTTTATTGTGAAACTACCTTATACAGTGTTCCATAAGGATAAGGTGATCCTGAAGCCTCAGCCTCAATTCATATCAAAATTTGTTTTTAGACATCAATTTCAATCAGGTGATTCATCTGCCAGTTTTCCCCCCAATCCTCATTCTATCCAATGGAAAGCCAAACTGCACACCCTTAATCTAGTTAGAGCTGTTATTTTACTTGCACAGTATGAAACTTTTCAGGAGTTCTCTAGGCTAGTTGTACTGTTTACAGATAGAATGAAGGATCAGGCAATATCTACCCAAAGACTGTTTAAATGGGTGTCTAATTATATTAAATTATGCTATGAGTTAACGAAGTTGGATCCAGCCAGCCAGGCTGGAGCCCAGCCCACCAGAGCTCAGGCAGCTTCCTTGAGAAAAATACCAATCTCTTACGTTTGCTCCCGAACGCCACCTCTTACCTAGGAGATACATCTTGCAGGTCACCAGAAGTTGGAATCCATGTGGACAGTCACTTAAAGAAGAGACATGATTACTTACCCTGCGATAACTGTTTCTTCAAGTGTTAACTACAGGATTCCATTTCCCATGTCATAGAATCCACGTGGACAACAAATCTTGAAGAAACACAGTTATTGTAGGGTAAGATTGTTCTTTTCTAATTTCCAGTTATAGTTATTTCAGCTGTCAAATCCTGAATGTGACAAAAACCCATAATGAGAGAGACTTCACCAAACAGCAGAAGAGAATACATTATTCAGGTTCCTAAAGGAAAATGTGAAATTTGATTGTAAAGGCCACCATATGAAACAAAGGCCAGAGGTGCTTACTTTGTTTAATGGAGAGCTACATAGTTTCTTGGGAGTGTTATAATAGATTGTGAGCCCAGTGTACACCATTTGTAACTAAGCCTAAAACCATGTTCACATACTGTGGTTTCTAGGTGCCCAGACTCCATGCAGATTACTAAGGCTATGTACACACTACCATTTTTAACGCGCAATAATCCTCTTCCGCATTAATTCTCCCGTGGCTGTTGTTGCGCGAGATCGCGTACACACTATGCTTGCTCTAACGGAACAAAGCCCCCCCCCTTCTGAGCGCAGTCCTCCAGGAAAGCGAAGGGGATTGTGGGTACGTATCCCAGAGTCCCCAGTATCATCTCCCGTGGTGCATTCCGCTACTGACGCTACCCAGCGGTTGCCAATAGCAACGAGCGCGAATTTCAAATTGAAGCAACCTTCTTCTCGGCACTGCCTTTTCAGAATCGACATGGATTCAGCTGTGATCTTGAATGCTGCCTTCAGCATTGTGAACACAGCCCAGATTCTGTTGCGGTTTGCCTTTGGCTATGATTCGGAGCATGACACGGATGACTCGGTCTCGGATGATGACAGCATTGAAAACCAAACGGACATTCTGATCAGTTTCGCGGACCAGCAACACAGCCTGAACCGCCGTGTTTGGTCCCGGCAGACGAGCACAGACTGGTGGGAACGAATCGTCCTTCAGCTGTGGGATGATGATCAGTGGCAACAGAACTTTAGAATGCGGAAAGCCACATTTATGGAGCTATGCCAGGAGCTTGCCCCTGCCCTTCGATGCAAGGACACGAGGATGAGACCCGCCATGACCGTGGAGAAGCGTGTGGCTATCGCACTTTGGAAACTGGCGACTCCAGACTGCTACCGCTCGGTCGCAAACCAGTTTGGGGTTGGACGCTCGACCGTTGGAGTGGCACTGTCACAAGTATGCAGAGCCATCAACCGTATTCTGCTCAGGAGGATGGTGACCCCGGGAAACGTGAGGGAGATCATCGCAGGATTTAATGAGTTGGGCTTCCCGAACTGTGGGGGTGCAATAGATGGGACTCACATCCCTATTCTCGCTCCCGACCACCTTGCCTCTGAATACATCAACAGGAAAGGATACTTTTCGATGGTTCTACAGGCACTGGTGGACCACCGTGGTCGCTTTATGGACATTAATGCTGGCTGGTCTGGAAAGGTGCACGATGCACGCATCTTTAGAAACTCTGGACTATTCAGAAGGCTACATGCTGGCACATTTTTTCCAGACGAGAAAATAATTGTGGGCGGTGTAGAGATGCCAGTGGTGATACTTGGGGACCCCGCCTACCCACTGATGCCATGGCTCATGAAGCCGTACACCGGGAAGTTGGATCCTGACAAGGAGCGTTTCAATTACCGGTTAAGTAGATGCAGAATGGTTGTGGAGTGTGCCTTTGGCCGTTTAAAAGCGCGCTGGAGAGCGCTGTATGGCAGGCTAGATCTCCACGAGGACAGGATCCCATTAGTTATTTCGGCTTGCTGTGTTCTTCACAATATATGTGAAAGCCGGGGGGAGAGATTCAGGAACTCTTGGACCACTGAGGCACAACGTCTGGAAAATGCCTACCAGCAACCAGACACGAGGGGTATCCGGGGGGCGCAGCTAAGGGCAGTTCGCATAAGGGATGCGTTAAAAACCCATTTTAGTACTGTTGGTTAAAATTGTACCTTTTGAATATAGTTACTAACCATTTCCTATATGTTTCAACTGTTAAAAATTAAGCTTTAGAAATTTTGTGTTTTTCCCCTGTAAACATTCATTGAATCAAAAACCGTTAATGTTAAATTAATGAAACAAATAAAGAAAGTCTGATTAAGTTTAACAAGGATTCAACTTTATTTAATTAACATTGATCAAAACTCGGGTTTGAGGGGAGTAGGGACTAAAGGTGGGTGTAGGTGCGGGACTCAACTACATATGTTGGGGGAGGGGTTCTGTTAGGGTTACACCATGGATGTCCATGGTGGTCTAAAAACTGTCTGGGGGGGGAATGTGGCGTGGATGCACTGAAAGGCATATGAGGCTGATGATGGGGGGTGCGAGCCTGTAGCAGACCGACCATGGTCTTGAGGAGGTTGGTCTGCTCCTGCATGATGCCTATCAGGGCATCCTTCTGCTGCTCTCTCCTCGCACTGCTCTGTCTCCTGTCCTGCCTGCACTGCCTCCTCCATTGCCTTGTCTCCCTCGCAGAAGCCTCATGGAACTGCATGAGCTCCTGGAAGACGTCTTCCTTGCTCCTGCGAGGCCTCCGCCTTATCCTCCTCAGACGCTCAGCTGCAGCTGTAGACTGTCCACCGAAGGTCATTCCTGTTCAGATATGAAAAATGTAGAATGCCGCTATTGTTCTCGCCACGGTCAGGAGCAAATGATGTTGTTCTCCCCACACATTCCTTCAATACACAAGAGGGGACCTATGGGGGGGCGGTAACAGATTTCCCAAAGCTTGGTACGGGTTGCAGAGCTAGTACAACGGAGAGTTGACTATTGCCACACCAAGTTCTGATCCCGTGCCCGAGATGGCTGAAATAGAGGCAGATCTCACACTGCTTAGAGTGCCTCTGCAAGCGAGAATGCATCTCCTTCATGTTGCCGACTTCAAGCCGGGACCTTACGCTGCAGGACTGTGCGCAGCAATGTTGCCCGCAGGAGTGCTTGCGAGTCTGAAAGGAAGAGTGTCCCTGAATGGTGGAGTGCAAAGGAATGCTCTACCATGTAATTTCAAGAGAAGACTCTGGAAATATTTGGATGACGCGTTCAGTGAGTTGAAAGGGAACGACTACTTGGAAATCGAGGCATACATCGATGACCTTTTTAAGTAATGCTAGTAACACCTTTACAGTTCTGTAAGGAACAGAACTGAGGACACCGAAAACAAAAACCCCTTGCAAAAAAACCATGTCTACGCTGAGCTGTAGCACCTAGAATAGAGGACATTGCGAACGGGACTTACCAGAGCTGCCTTCTGATGATTCCTGGGTAGGCGTGGAGAAGGAATCAGTGGAGCTTGTTTCTGGCTGGGTGGAAAATAACTCCTGGCTCCCCGGGTCAGTGGCTCCGTTCTCTCCGTCCTCGTAGTCTTCTTCTTCTGATTCCTCGTCCACAATTGCCTCGTCGCCTTCTGCTTCCTTCTCTGTCTGGGGTGCAGTCTCCGAGGTGTCTACCGTGCAGTTCGGGGTGGTTGTGGGATCGCCGCCCAGGATCGCCTCCAGCTCCTTATAGTACTTGCACGTTGCTGGCGCAGAGCCAGAGCGCCGGTTAGCCTCTCTGGCTCTGTGAAATGTTATCCGCAGCTCCTTCACCTTTGCCCGGCACTGCAGGGTGTCTCGCTCGTACCCCTTTTCGGTCATGGCTTTGGATATTTGACCGAAAATGTCAAAATTCCTCCGGCTGCCACGTAACTGTGACTGCACGGCGGACTCTCCCCAGATGCCGATCAAGTCCATCACCTCTGCTGCTGTCCAGGCTGGAGCTCGTTTGCTGCGGCGCGACGACATTGCGAGCGAAGCACACAGAGGCAGCAGCACCGAACAGCGAGGCAGAAGGGAGAGTGGTGAATTCAAAAATTCGCGGGACAGAAGAGGAGGTCGGGAAAAATGACGTCACGACGATAGAGTACAGGCGGAAGTGCAGAAGGGATGGAATTTGAATTGTGGGCCATTTCCGTTATATTCACATTGCGCGATAAGCGTACACACACTGGCCATCGCGCAACAACTATTCCGCGTTAGCAGCAACCACGCTCGTTTAGGTGGTTTACATTTTGCGCAAAAAGAAGGGACTTAACGCGGAATAACTGTAAGTTGTGTGTGTACGCTCTGTTTGTTATTGCGCATTAAAGGGCTTTATCGCGCAATAACTTTGTAGTGTGTACAAGGCCTAAGAGTTATAACTGTGTTCAGAAACTGTGATGGAACCCTGCTAAGAGGGAAATGGGTAATTCATAGTCCTCAGTGTCCCAAGAACCATCCCAGGAGCTCAGTAACCTGGAGCGCAAAATATGCCAAAATCTGTGTTTGAAAATGATTGTCAAATACAGTTCTGCTTTCATGGTTAATTGCTACTTTAAACTACCTTGGTGTTCTTGCATGTGGCCAAAGAACTCAGCTGACTGGAGGCTTAAGAAAGTTTGTTATTGAGACAGGTGCTGTCTGAAATAGAGCTGTCAAAATCACGTCTGTTTTGCATGGCCTGTGGGAATAGAGGGAAAGTTGGCAAGGATCCCTTTGCATACAGGTTAAGAAAACAGTGCTCAAATCTTTCTAGTATGCTTTAAACACAGTTGTGATTTTGTATATTTTCAGCTTCAGTATAGTGAGTGTGAACATGGTCTTAGTGTCTGTAAGAGTTCTGTTTTTAAAACTAGCCTTTTTTTAGCTTTCTGATACCCAAGATCTGAACCAATTATAACCCCTTTTTTAAAATTTGCTTTTATCTTTAAAAAATGTGCTTTAGCCATATTTTAGGAGAAAAATTTACCAGGAAGGATAAAGTAAATGGAACTGCTGAATTATAAGCCAGTGAAAAATAACCATTCATTCTCAACTTGGTAACTTTTTATTAAATGTAGGTCACAGAAATACTTTTTATATGTGAAAGAAATAATTGATTTATTAATGCAGGAACACATTATGTTAAAGATTGTGCTCCTGGTTTAAATAAATGACTGTAAGTGATATGTAAAAACTAGAATTAACACCGTTTTCTCCCCTGAAAGGCACTCTTCTTGTTTTTGCATAAACAGCTGTCTATGATGAAGACAAGGATTTTTTTCTTTCAGGCTGGACATATGGTGATAGGGTAATTTTCCAATTATAAAAACTCAATATGTAGAGGAGAAACAAATCTTGTTTGACCACTTAATGAGCAAATTCTTTCCACTTAACTGTGTTTTCAAAACAAAAACCTTATGACACCAGTAAAACGCTATTTAAAGATGGGAAAAGAAAAGTGGGCAGGAATATAGAATAATAACTTCATCGATGCTGATTCTTTTCAGGTTACTGTCACAGCTTCTAGAACGAAAATCACATCTTTAAGTTTGCAAGGAATTGATGTAAATTTTTTACTGTTAACCAACAACTAGACCAGTCTTCTGAAAGACTGTTGATGATGGAGTTATAAATCAAACATACAGTATTTTCCTGGTAAAGATTTTGTTTTATGTCACTGCAGAGATTCAGAAGTTATTTTAATTGTGTATTAATTTTGCATTTCTCCCACCTAGGAAAAAGAGTAACAGTTTACTTCCTAGTTTTGAGATAATTCGGTTTACTAACAAAGCATCTTTTTAATCTTTTAAAAATTAATTTGAAAAAATGTTTTCAGTGTTTACTCTTTATGTTTAAATGGCTCTTTTGGGGGAAATCTGAAAGTAAAAAAGCAAAGCCATCAAATATACTGACAGCCTCCATATTCTACTGCCATATCCCCGGCTCTCTGCATGCACGCCTTTCTGCTGCTTGCTGCCTGATTTGCAGCTGCAGAAATGAAAGGCCTACAATATCATAAAAAATGTAACACTGACTAGACACTAAGTAAACTGAAAAAGTAAAAAAATATATATATATTCTCTAATCTTAGTTATATAATTGTGATTTTGTGGTAATAGGTAACATTTTTTAAGACAGTAATGTAATTTTCCAGTTATTATGTCATTTTATTTAATGAAAAATGCTTATTCATATGAAAATAGTACATTAATTACATTGTTCATAATAATTTTTTTTACAATTTACTTTTATTTACCCAAGAATGCTATTCTTTGGCTTAATGAATGATGTCCATTTAGGACACAGACAATTCATTGCTACATATTTAAACAATAAAATCTGACAAAACAGCATTTTCCCACTATCAGGTCAAAAAAAGGTTAAAATTCAACTGTTAGTTATAATAAGCATGGCAGTTTTTTAACTCCAGAATTCTTTCATGTGAGTCACTAGTTTGTGTCAGGATCTTAAAATACTTCAAATAGCGCAGGAATCATAATATAAGCTGCCTGGAATCTTGTGTTCAAGATTTGTCACGTTCCAAAGGGGTAGCCTTGTTAGTCTAATTCAGCAAAACAAACAAGGAGTCTTGTGGCACTTTTAGGCTATGTCTACACTAGCAATTTAGGTCGACTTGAAGACCCTTAAGTCGACCTAAATTACTCCCTGTCTACACCAGACGTTCATTAAGTTGACTTAAGAAGTTCCTTAAGTCAACTTAATAAGAACCACTCATTAGAACGACTTAAGCCTTAAGTCGACTCCTTAAGTCAACTTAAGGATGGTGTGGATGAGGAGTAACCCTTAAATTGACTTTATTAAGTCGACTTAAGGGTGGTTAGGTCAACTTAACAAAGTGAACTACGTCGACTTAAAGTTAAGTCGACGTAGTCCACTTTGTTAAGTTGACTTAATAAAGTCGACTTTAAGTAAGTCAACTTAACAAAGTCGACCTAACGTTTTCTAGTGTAGACATAGCCTTAAAGACTAACAAATTTATTTATTTATCGCATGAGCTTTCCTGGGAGAAAATCCCACTTCATCAGATGCAAGCTCATGTGATATATAAATATATTTGTTAGTCTTTAAAAGTGCTATAGGACTCCTTGTAAGATTTGTCAAGTGAATTTGAAAAAGAGATTGTAGATCATTCTGTTGACCCAGCAGAAATATATCCAGATTTGTTTGTTGATACTGTTCTGTAGTCAAATGAAATAACAGAATGAGATCTGACCAAAGCCTGCTTTTTTTGTATGTTTTACAGAATTGTAAGAATCTTTTGCAAGCTAGTTAGGTGTATTTAATTTCTGCTGTTTTTCTTGAAATATGAAACTTAATTAAATGCATTGTTTCGAAACTTCCTGTTGAGTGCGTGTGTTTCTCTCTGGAAGAGATTAGTTGGTTGATTAATGGCTTAGCCCATTTAATAAGCTATCATTATGTAACATTAAATATATTTTACATTTTCCTTGTGGGGTTGTTTTGGGGGTTTTTTTGTCTTGATCTAGAGGAAATTATTCAATGTTCTGCTATCTCAAATCTAACCTTCCATGAAGTATCTGTTTAACTATAAGAACTTTAACCTGAATGTTTAAAAAATTAGATTATTGGAGCATTGGACATTCGGTATCTAGTTTTAAGGGAAACTCTCAAGTTATTTACTCTTTAACTTTTTACTCCCTTTAAATTTTTAGTGTACTTCTTTGTTGAAGATGGTCATTCTTTCTGACCATTCCACACCACTGAGTAAACCAAAGAACTATATTTCTTTTTTAAGGAACTGCACACTGATCCGACTCTTCTTTCTGTTCTAACATATGTGCAGAGCTTTGTTTATATTAGGATCTATGAAAAGTCTGGGTTGATGGCAGTAGTTTTTCTAAATTAATGCTGCATTGACAGTTTTGAAAAAAGAAAAATGCTGGAATATGGAAGAGAAGATATAGAACAATAAAACAAGCTTTATACACTAGTGGAAAAATGACAGGGCTAAACCCCTCTACATCAAAAAGAAATTTTACTCAAACTAAACTAAAGTGGGTTCTTGGTATTTTTCAGCTGAATTACTTTCAAACCAGAGTTGCAAGTCAGTAAAGAAGTTTAAGCAGTTGGAGATGTTCCTCTACTTGCCCTAATTATAGTAAAGTTATCACTTGTTATACAACAATAATGCTACCCCAGTTCAGTTGTTCTTATTGTGTAAGTACTGTTCTTCTACTTCAATGTACTCTTCTGATTTAATTGTGATTGTTTATTATAATAGACTTCTTATTGAAAAGATTAATTTTAGCCTAAATTAATTTGCAGAAAAAGAAAATAGATATGAAATATATTCAGAATCTTCTAATTTTATTTGACAGAGCAAAAAAGGAATCTGCAAGGAAAGGATTTACTAATATGGTGCTTCAGTGGTTCTATAAATGGATTGTTGGACCAATTCTTACAATTTGTAGAGCCAAAATCTTTCCTGATTTACGTCCTAGGGAGTCCTTGTTAATCGTGAAAAAGGTTTTTTTTTTCAATTGTATTTAGAGTCTAAAATGTAGAAAGGTGAATTCTTATCTGAAAATGGACTATTACCATATAATCTTTGCCTTTTCTGAAAATAGTGGGTTTTTTCTTACCCTTGATGATCGATTATTTTTTTTAAACTACTTCACAATAATTTGTTTGTGTCACTTTAATCCCAATATTTAAACCTGCTTACTTGTACACTGTGAATAAATATCTTGATTCCCATTTTTATATTTTTAGTGTATGTAAAGGAAAGCTTCCATACCGTACTTACAGTTTGTGAGAATATATTTAAAATTCAATAAATCTGCATTTTGGAAATTGACATTTTAAATTTGTTTATCTCTGCTGAGCTTTCTTCCTAGCTTTTTGTCAGGAAAATTAAATATAAATGATTGCCACAGAAATATTTGCTTAGGCCTTATCTAAACTTAAAAGTTTTGACAGCATACCTATAGCATTTAGGAGTGTGACTGAACCAACATAGCCATTCCAGCCAAATCCATTGTATAGATGAAGTTACACCTGTAAAATAATTCTTTTGCTGGTTTAATCCTCCTAATGAAGACGTGGGAGGGGATTTCTAGTATAGCTCTACCAGCAAACCCTTTCTAGTGTAGACAAGGCTTTAGGAAATTCTGTTTTTAAGTAGAACCTCCAGTATACTAAGCTTTGTACAAATATACAAGTCCCTGCCTCAGAGAACATACAATCTAAAAGACCAATGGACATGGGGTTGGGAAAAGTGGATACAAGGATAAAGTGGAACAGATTTGGGATCCTTTATGATATAATGTTGTTCATTTGTTTTGCTGTAACTTTGTGTTATAAACTGTCCTGCATTGCCTCTCTAGCTCCCTTTCCTAGTCAGCTAGCTTCTTGTAGGCATCATGGTAGAAGTGAATCTTCATGAGGAATTTGAATGTAGATATGGTGATGGCCTTTCAGACCAAGTCAGATGTTTCTGATTGAGGAAGAAAGTCAGCCCACTGAGTGATGCTGAATTACCTGTGGTTTTATATACAATGCTGAGCACACTGTTGATGCTTAATAAATAGTAAGCAGCAAAGCCATACGGTGCAGAAATGGCAAAGTTAAAAATCGCATATTAAAATTATTCATGGAAATGTAATATATTTATAAAACCAACGTCCACACCTCTGACTAGGTGCTCAGAGTGATGTATAGCATGTTAAAAGAATGATTAAAGTATAAATACAATTTTTTGTAAAATCCTCTTAAAAAAGTAAAACCATTTTTGAGGGAGAAGAGCAAAAAGGGGATTGGGTGAGGAAAGACACCCAATGTGAGCCAATAGTCAACATCATAAATTAATTGAATTTTTTAATCAAGTATGATAGCTATCCAGGCTAAGCAGGTATTCCATACTCCTGGATCCAGCACAGCAAGGTCCTAATAACCTTAGACACAATAGTAGACAAGTCGTGTGACATTGCAGATTCCTGCCAGGATGTGGCTCAAGAAGAAGGAATGAAGTATAGCAAAGAACTGCACCATTTAAGGTCGTAAAACCCAATAAAGCCAACTTACTGTAAAATAAATATGCCACTTCATAGGTAAACATTGTAAAAAGCACAGTCCGAGCTAATAGTCACAAATCAGTAAACATACATGCTGCTACATTCTGAACAATGTGTATGCCTTGCTAAGAGGCAGTTATCATAACCAAGACTAATGTTGCTGTTGTGAGATTGCCATAGACTAAGGGAGTAAACTGCAAAAATTACACAGTTGAAAAGATAACTAAAAAGACAGCAACACCCCCCAGCCAGTACCTTTCTGCGGAAAGCGTGTGGTTGAAAACACTGCAAATATTTTTTACCTAGCTCTCTGAGTCCCTTCAATAAGGAAAAGGAGTGTTTTCATAACAGCTACCTGCCAAGACTGATTTTTTCATCATACTTAGTCTCGCCATTCCAGACAATAGCTTTTCTATGCCTTAATAGAGTAGTTTTCAAATTTAGGATTGAGACCTAGCACTGGGGCACGCCATCCCTCGATGCCACTGCCAAAAGACTGGAATGCATTGCTCAAAGATGCGATTATTGGGTCACAGGCATATATTATTTTTTTCAACTGGGTACCGAGGAAAAAAGTTATAAAACCCCTGCCTTAATAGGCTTGCAAACAGGACCAAACCTTTCTATGGGAAGAAAGACTTAGCTCTCTCTTTCCAAGAGAATCCCAGTTTTTGTTCTACCTGCTGCAGTGTTCAAATGTAGCCTCTAGGTTTCTTGCTATCTAATTCTCGAGGGCTCAAAAAACGTTGCTCTCTTCCATTTCATCTTGGTCAATGGGTTGTTGTTGGGGGTTTTTTTGTTTGTTTGTTTTTAATACCCTGTACCTCAGTTCACATCTGGGGAAGGTTTTCAGTTTCCTGGTATGCAGCTGCCATTACTGCCCAAAGTTCCTCAAATGGTGGATAAGCCTGCCCTGAAAAAAGACCAGGCAGAACAGTGTTCCATATACACAATTTCCGTTGTCTTCTATATCTTCTTGGACACCTATGCAATTTTTCCGGAGAAAGGAAGAGTCTCACTTCCTTCCCCCAACTCTCATTTTAAGAAATTGCAAGTTACTGGCATTCAGGTAGTGTAGCTGAAGGCTATTCATTTGCAAAGTCTGGAGTTTGAAGAGAAAGAAAAATGCACTATGTCTTGCAGATACAGCAAAGTTGTAACTATATGGAAATAAAATAGCAAACATAGGAAGCAACCTCTTTTCTCCAAAGGTCTTATCTTTTGTTCCCCAAACCTAGGGCCATCACTCGACCAAATGGCACCCCAGGCCAGGAGTGTCTCTGATGGATTCCCCCATTTGTTAAACTTTTGAACACCTTACTTTTTATTGCATTTGTTGCCCATTTCACGACTTTAATGCACGATTTCCATGCATGATTTATCCCTGTCATATAAGACAATAAGTTTGCAAACTAGGAACTGTAAATCTGTATTTATTATCCAGAACATTTTTTGAGGTTAGTGAAAAATGAATACATCTACAGAATACCTGAAACATTTTCCTTCAAGCACTCTATTTTCCTTTTTGTTGCTAATAACAAAAACAGTACCCCAAGCCCGCCCGATTCCCTCCCGACACCCAGCATCGCAGGTAGTTACCTGGGCCTTCTGCCCCTATATCTGACCCAGTGACGTAGCGAGGGTGTCTGGCACCGACCGGCACCCAAGGGCCAACCCCACATTTATGCTCTCCCGGGTGCCCATGCTTTACAGCCCTCCCATCCTGGCAACCCCCTGCAGCTTGGCACCTGGGGGCTTGGACCCCCTTTTCCTCTCCCTCCCACCGCCCAACCCCCCCACAGTCGATATGCCACTGATCTGACCCTGCCCAAAACCTGCATGGTGCAGATAATTTTATTTATAAAGAAGGGTGATAGGGAGCAGGAGAGAAACATATTGACTTTTTACTAAAATCACATAAATCAACCTTCTAAAAATTAAAAATAAAGGAGAGATTATGAGCCAAATCCTGCGGTCACACCAATTTAGAGAAAGTTTACAGTAAATCTGATTACTTAAAGTGGGTTACTCCAGTGTAACTGAGACCAGAATTTGATCCTGTATGCAAAAGACAGGTAATGAAATATTAGTTGAGATTTTATTTTGCAAAAGCCAGATTATTTAGAATGATGTTTCCCACAAAATCTTTAACACCCACCCTCTTGCACATCTCATGGTAACTTCTTTTGTGGTCTTGTTTTAAATCAGGGGTGTTGAACATGCTGCCCACAAACCTCTTCCGTCCAGCCCTTGACTGCGCCCCAGAGGTGCGCACTCTCTCCTGAACAGAGAGAGAGAGAGAGAGACAGAGAGAGAGGTCTTGCATACCCAGCGCTCCACAGTGCCAGGAGAGGGGCCGGTCTTGTAACATCACAGAGTGCTAAATATGTGAGACTGTGCTCTGTGAGACCACACTCTCTACCTAACAGACACAGAGAGAGAGAGAGAGAGAGAGAGAGAGAGAGAGAGAGAGAGAGAATGGTATTGCAGAGCGCAGTTTCGCATACAGAGCACTCTGCGATGCCGCGAGAGTGCCATAATATTTCAATTGATGGCACGTATGGCCCACTTGAAGTACATTTAAGTTAAATCTGGCCCACCATAGCAAATGAGTTTGACACTCCTGTTTTAAATTAAAACTGTAATGTTTCCTATAATGTTAGATCTATAAATATAGTATTATAATTGTATATTTTCCAGTGTTTTACTCCTATCTTTGCCCTTGTGCCTTCTCAGATTTCCCCTGCTTTGTTTGTTTATTTGTTCTTGGCAAATTGACTATTAATCAAGTTATGAGCCTTTAAGTTGTGGTTGAAGCAGATAGGAAGGCTGTGTGTCAGTAGCATCTAAGGACAGTGAAACCACACCCTGGGCCTAGTTGAACATGTAAGAATGACTCATTCCATCTGTTGTTCCCTCACTAAATTGTTGTAAGTATTTATCAGTGTGTAATTTTTATAACAAGTCTCCTTTCAGATGTGAGATAGCAAAAATAATTCTGTGATAAGTGTATGCCCACTGGCCTGGTCTGTATGTGTTAGATCCCATCCTGACAGTGGACAGAAGCTGCTTATGCTGACAATTAGAGGGGTCTGTGCACGAGATGATGGCATGGATGGGATCACTGTTTGTTTCTGGTTTCAGAATGGTCTACTTCTGTGAAGAAGTTCATTCCAGCTGATTAGGAACTCTGGAGCTTTGTCTTCAGCTACACAATTACATGGTTTTATTTTTCAATATTATTTATTTATTTATTTACTGTTTACTGTTATTTACGATATGTCCCTTTTACTTTCTTTTTTCGGCCTTCTCAGAATTTTTCTCTACATTTCCTTTTTCTTCTCATCTCAGGAGAGTCGTGAATGTCTGGTTCTTAGCAGAAAACAAACTAACAAATTAATGATATATTCACAAAAATATCCCTTTGCCTCACTTTGATGCACCTTTGATCAAACTTCACCAGCAGCTGGAGGCTCCAGTTCAGCCTATTTCAGCAAATATTTTAAGCTTCCTTTCACTTCATTGGGAGTACGTATGTGCTTAAAGTTAAGCATATGCTTAAGCATACCTGATGAATTGAGGTCTTAGGCCTAGCATAAACTTTAATTTCTTTTCCCAAATAGATGTGTCTGTTAGGAGTGTGAAAAAACCCTCCCCTCTCTAACCAATGTAGATAGGCTAGCAAAAGGCATCATGTAGCTACAGTTATTCTGACAACATAAATTCTTTTGCTGGTATTGTTTATTTTGGTTGGGGAACTGATATCAGCTATCCTGACAAAGGAACTCATTTGCTGGTATTAGCTCTGAGAGCACTAAGTGGGGTTTGTGGGAATAAATGTACTCACAAACCCTTTCTAGTGCAGAAAGGATTTAGAGAAAAGCACTGGTGATCTCCGTTAGCCACACTGTACAATAGAATATTGCTGCAGCTGTTAAAAGCAGCAGAAGCCTATTGCCTGCTCTCTTCATTCAGCCTGTGCTGTGTCTTCTCCCATGTTCTGGTGCTTGCCCTTGCCCTGCAGATGATATGAGAAATTCACAACAGGGTAGGACTTTCTGGGAGAAAAGGGAACAAGACTCTAAGGGCACCTAAAAGTCCACAATTCAGCTAAGAAGAAAGGTTTTAAAATAAAGACAAATCAGGAAGGTCATTTATTCATTCTGGGCCTTACAATTCTTTAACAAATATTAGGTGAGTGGTTCCTGCTGTCCTTTTTTAAAGTTCCTCTTTCAGCAGCTTCATTTCCAACAGGGAAATATAAAGTATAGAAATATGAATGAATATCTCTAATAAAACTTGCCAGTTGTAAAGATGAGTGGGTATTGATGTGAAGCTTTAGTGTGTGTAGTCATGGTTTGCCTGGTGTAACTTATTCCACTTTTTTTCTGATACTTATCATGTTGCACCAATGTAAATTGTGTCTACATTTAGAATTTACATCAGAGAAGCTATGCAGATAGCTAAAATCCAATGTAGACAGGGCCTAAGTAGTAATTGTGATTACATTTGAAATTTTTCTGAGTAGAGTTTCATATTTGAAATACTGATAGAGCCTCAATTATAGTGGCACAAAACAACATTGCTGTAATTCATAGTTGTTGGGTAAAATTCCTTGGTCTTAATCTTATTACATGCTACAGTGTAAAAACTGTATTTGCTTACTTTTATTTTCTTTAATGTGTGTGTATGTGTTGCTGTGAAGCACATTACTTATAAAGTGATTTTATTCAGTACAATTACTCAGATTAGACATAGAATTTAGATTTTGGAAGTAATCACTGAGCACTCATCTGCATGAAAATCAAGACCATGGAGTAATTGCAAAAATTCTTCTTTTGCAAAATATATTCAAAAGAAATTTCTGAATAAAAGGTTTTAACAGATAAAACTTAAAAGCTATCCAGTTGAGTGATATTAAAGATGTTTATCTACTGTCTAGGTGGCCATTATGAGTTTTTAGAGAAGCATTTTGTATGTAACTATAAATGATAACAGGAGGAAAACTGTTGGTATAGTATCTTACTCAGTGGCATATACAGTGAAACCATTTAAACATTACAATAATGTATGAAAATGTATGTGATGGGAGAAACATGGAAATTTGTAGAATTGGTAAGCTCAGTTGTTTATCGTGCCAGGAAAGAATCTTGTTCATAGGGGAAATTGAGTAAAGACTCTATTACTACTTCTGTGTATGGTTGTAGAAAAAGAGGGCCTGACAGAAGGGAGCTTCCACTACCAGTGTTAAGGATTCAAAACTTTACCACAGCATTCTAGAAATGTCGTTATTTAAACCCTGATTTCATCAGCATAGTCAGTATCTTTTTGGTTGTTTTCTTTACTTCTCTGTTAGCACATTTGTGAGTGCCTTTACAGTAGATTTTTAGCAGTCTTAACTAAAACACACAACATTTAATAGCTGTTTACCAATGCAAGACCAGACCAGTTCTGTTTTACATTTCAGTTTCCACAGTCTTGTTTAGTGATAAGATAATAAAGAAAAGATAACAGAAAAAAGGAGCATTCTTTTAAAATGTTTCTTACTTGTCCTGGAAATATCTAGGTTAAAGTTTCTCAAGGAGTTTTTTTTTATATTGAGTATTGACTGTATGCATGCCACACATTTTCCAGGATCTAGCATGGCACTGAATATAGCTTATTTTATACCTCACGGTGTGGGAAGAACATTCTGGTAATTCATCTTGCAGCCTAGATCCTCAGTATTATAGATCATTAGTATTAGTATTATATTATTAGTATTAGTATTAGTATATAGTATTAGTATTATAGATCATCTTGCAGCCTAGATAGCTTATTTTATACCTCACGGTGTGGGTAGAACATTCTGGTAATTCATCTTGCAGCCTAGATCCTCAGTATTATATTATTATATTTATTATTATTATATTTAAAGATCATTTAAAATATGAGAGATGACACATGCACCATGTATCTTTAAAAGATGTGTGTTAAAAATATAAACTGAAGGAATGTCCTATACTAATATATGGAAAATGAAACTTCCTTTCAAAAGACATGTTCCGTTTGGTTAGATTGTAAGAAGAAAGCGTTCATTCTATTTTCTTCATAAATGAGGAAAAATTAGAAACCCTAAATGTAGTCAGTCCATGTTTTGTTTTATTTTGCCTACAGCTTGTCCTCTGTACTTTTGTACAGTTTGTCCTGTGAACTTATGAATTCAGCTATATAGTGTGGACAGGTGTAATGAGAATAACTTCAGAAATTGATATATATTCCTGCCTGCTTGTGGTTAACCATTTTCTACCCTAATATCACAAACACAGCACATTGGCCAGGAATCTGAAAGAAGTGATCCGCTGAATAGAATATTCATGTAGTTAAGTTATGTAATTTCTAGCCATCTGCTTTGTTTTATCAAATATTTAGGTAACATTCTGAATTGAAAGGTAAGATTTCAGAAAGAAGTTCTGGACTATATTACAGCAGCACCACGTATTTCATCCGGATGCTGTTATTCAGGGAAGCGACTGACAGGAGAGATGAACAAAACAATGCTGTGGGGAATGTGTAGGGGTGATTGCTTCTCTCCATTCTTCCTCTTTTTAAGCTTAAATAATAAAACAACATCTTGTTTGGTAGTTTTATTTCACTTTCTGGCAACTACAGTCTGAAGCTACAGTACATCATGCCTCAAACCTTGTCATTATGTCCACTATATGGAGGCAGAAAGCTGGAGGATGTAATAGCAACAATGATAAACATTGATTTCAAAGCTATCAAAGTGATTTGTGGTTTGGAGGCAGCCCAACAATTTTCAGTACATGTTTATCATTAAAAATATAAACAGAATTTTGAAGTTGTTTAGCTATTCCATCTCAAAAAAAGACAAACTTTAATATTAAAGACTTGACTTAAACACTTCAGAATAAGGAATTTCACAGTTTGGGTATAAAATTTGGAGCATACCTCCATTAAGTCAAGCTGTTAATGCACTCTCCTCATACATGCACACACCAACTCTGAAACAATCCCCTGATTTTAAAGTTTTCATTCTGCTCTTAAAGTATCTTTCTTTCTATGGATCTAAGAAGTCATTGTTGTACAATTGCTTTTTCTATGGTATACTCTAAAGAATCTGCCATTCAAGTATATGAAAGTCATCTTTGTATATTGTATAATATTATTGTATATGCAGGTATGGACTTTTTAAAATTTGTGGTCTATAATGGCTTCTCGTATAAATACATAAACATAGACTGTGTCATTACTTAAGCCTATTTCATAAGAAGATATGTTGGAGCCAGCACAGATTGATTCCAGGGCCTTGTTAGAAATTTTTCAGTTCAACTATCCATTGCATAGCCTGAGTTCCGCTGGGTGAGGGGACTGTTTCTTTTGAGCCATTGAAATGTACTTAATAAAGTCTCGACTTGTACTACACTTCAGGTTCTAATCCTGCAGCTGATAACTGACAATTGCAAATGAATTATTGCTGCGCCTATGTGGAGTACCACCGTCTGGGGGGGGGGAGGGGCTCTGTGTGGGCATAGCAGTCCATCCATTTGCTGTCAGTTACAAGGTCAAAAGCCTTCGTTTGGAGATAACAGAGATCCAGGACATCGTGGTCAGGGTGAATGCAAGAATGTCTTCATTTCCTGTTTACAGAGACTCTTACCTCTTTGCTATCTGCCTACTTTCCCTTCTCCCCAACCCCTTTATTTATTTATTTATTACTTTTTCAAATGTAGTTTTATTTCTGGTGACCTATTTATACCCTTGACACACATTTCAATACAGCATTAGTCCAACATGTCTCATATTACTTAAAATTCAACATTTAAGAAAAAAATCTTGCTTCTGGCCACCCTGATAATAGTTCTAAACTGTCACACCACAGAGATCAGCAGCTTAACTGAAGAGGAACTGAAGTTGCAAAGTTCAGATCTAGTCTCCAACCTGAACACAAATTTTCATCAAATTAATGGGCCCATTAAAAAGAAACAATTATATTTGGGGGATTTTGGACCTGATGTTACCTACCGTTCATTCCTATTGTATCTCTAAACTGAAAATTTGTTGGTGCCTTTCATGCTATTAAAATCTACTGCATCAGTGTGGATATCATGCATATGGCATATTTATTTACCTCTTAAGAAATTTTCCCTTTCAACTAGTTCCAGAATACTTAATGGTATCATGATGCATTATGGATGAATGGTCTGCAGATTTTTAGTTTATAAAATTAGGCCTTTTTTCATTTACAGAAGGGAAGAAAAATTTAAAACCTTAATTAATTTGGTGATGTTAGAACTCAATCACCAATTTTATTTTTTTCAGTTTAAGAACTGTATGCAAAATTTTTGAGGCAGTTTTTATGGCAAAGCTCCAAACCTCCTAAAGCAATGGTTCATGAAGGAAGACTTACAAATGACTGTTAGACTACATACTGGAGGAACCTGAACAGGAAATCTGAAGTTACAAGAAAAAATACAAAAGTTTGTGGTTTGGTTTTGTAAAACATACAACAAAAGAAAATAGCAGGGAACAAGTGTAGATATTAGTAAATGTTTAAAAATTCATTTACTAATGTTACAATATCACATGTAATTTTATTATGTTTTGCAGCTGTGCTAAAGTTCCTTATGAAGAAAGTAATTTTTAAAATTTTATCCAAATATATATAATAAAAATAGCCTGCTAAACCCCATCCTGCTCACGCTGAAGTGATCAACAAACATTCATTTCAGTAGGGTATTTCCAGGCACTTAGTGAACTAACAGCACATGCTGTACAATCGTATGTCGCTCACCCACTAACAGGGGCCTTCTTTTCTGAGAGCTTCTGTAAATTAGATGTGGAGCCAAGGCAAGCTGCAGCTATTTTTAGCTGCAGCACCACTGCAGAACAGAAACCGGCTCGTGTCACGTGTGGTCAGACTGAATCAAAGGGAGTATTCCTCCCAGCAATGTGCTATAAACAAAAGACGGTGGGTATCAGAAAACAAGTTTCAGGGATCCACAGACCAAAACAAAAAGCTTGCCCTAGATAGAAACAAATGCAATGATTTTTATAAACCATATCTTTTAGGAATGTATCTCTCCCTTAGAAAAATATTTTGAAACTGTGCTGAGTATAAAACAGGAGCAGTGTTTATAGTACTTAATTCCATTGATGCAGTTCTTATTATTAGAGGTAAAATATATTTTTTTAAATTCCTGATCTCTTTATTTTATCTTTCTTAAGTGTAATGGTTGCTGTCGTGTGTATATATAACTGTAGCAACATCAGTTGTGGTTTTCTATGCTACCCTTACTTACTGATGTCCTTTCGAAGTGAGGGGCAATAAAAACACAGCTTTTATAGGATGTGAGCATTGTAAAAACAATATGGGACATAAAATATTATTGAATTACTTATACAAAATCCATTTAAAGACCAATACAAACACAGACCCCCTGTTGTGTGATTGGATTGGCACAGATGGACTCCTAACTTCCCTGGAGCTCTGCAGGGTCACAAGAATCTGCCCATGTTGTCCCATTTGCAGTACTGAAGTACCACTCCCACCAAAAAGCATACATTCTAAGGTCCCAATCCTGTAAGGACACTCACATGGGCAAACTCCTCTGTATGTCTGGAGCCCTCCCCTGCTGGAATCAGTGGAAATCCACACTGATGTAGGGAACTACTGACAATTCACTTTGCAGTGTGATAGATATGAGAAGTTCCAAAGGGGTAGCCATGTTAATTCATTAGTATTTAAAAGTGCCAAAGGGCTCATGGTTTATAGATATGAGAGATTTTAAAGCCAGAAGGGACAAGATCTCTTTTGATCTCCTGGGTCATGGAATTTCATTCAGCTGTTCCTACATCAAGCTCAATAATAGCAACAAATGTTCTTCTTGTGAGTGCTTGCTCATGTCAGTTCCATGTTAGGTGTGTGCATGCCCACATGCATAGCCACAAGAGGTTTTTTTTGCCTTAGTGGTATCCATAAGGCCAGCTCTGGTGCTCTCTGGAGCCCTGTGCTCATGCACTAGTATATCAGGTGCCGCTGGTCCTGTGCCCTCTCAGTTCCTCCTTTCCACCCATGATGATTACTGGAACACCTTTCTCTCTTGCATTTGCAAATGCTTTGTGGTTGTATTTTATAGTCATCGTAATATAGTGTTTTGTATATAGTTAGGTTTCGTCGGGAACGTCTGCTTAGGGATGAGGCATGTCCCATTCCACGGGGTTTCAATCAGTGTTCCGTCTGCCATAAGTCCTTCCCAGTTGATGATCACCACGATAGTTGTTTAAAGTGATTAGCCGAGACGCAAAGAAGGGATAAGAGCAAAATCTGTAAGGGCTTTAGACCGTGGCCTAGAAAAGACAGGAATATTTTCCTGAAAGCCTTGTTGATGGAAGTGGCACTCAGACTGGCCTCAGAACTGAGTTCTTTAGCATCAGTGCAGAGCCTCTGCCAACACTGATCCCTTCTTGGTGCCATATGTCTTCACCGATATCAAAGCAGCAGCACGTGGACAGAGGACAGGAAGGCGGTAGCTAGATGTGGCCGATTCAGCAGCCAAGTCAGGTCAGTGGTCTCTGTGGTGTCCATGTGTAGATGTTCCTGGCTGCAGTCCTTGGGGTTGCCACAGAAGGTGCAGCAGTCCATTTAAGATCTCCCTTTGAGGGGAATGCCCTTTTTTCAGAGCAAACTGACACCAGGCTTCATGGCCTGAAATACTCTAGAGACACTTTATGGTCCCTAGACCTGTAAACCCAGCAGGTCCCTCGGAAGCAATTCTGCCTTCCACGGCGCCAGCCTAGATTCTCAGGTCCATTGTGCTATGGTAGCTATAAGAGAAAAGATAGAGACAGAAGCTTTGAAGATCCTGCCCTAAACTATTCCATGACTCAGCCAGCCTCCACACCTCACATGAGTGGCCCCCCTCCACTATTTTGAGGGTGTGCCCAAGGACAGCGTCCCAGTCTTGTCTCAGGATCCATTCCCCCATTTATTTCTCAACTGTCTGGCTTCATTCCATCCTGCATGGGCCCAAGTTACGTCAGACTCTTGGATCCTCAGCACCATATCAAATGACTACACTCTGCAGTTTTCTTCAGTCTCCCCCTCCCCCACTCCTCTTCAGGGACCCATCTCATGAGCAACTTCTTGTCCAAGAGGTGGAAACTCTTCTACGGGTAGGGGTCATGGAAGAAGTACCTCAAGACATGAAGGAAAAGCGTCTTTATTCCCATTACTTCCTTATCTTGGAGGCCAAGGTAGGTCTGAGAGCTAACCTAGACCTGTGTCACCTCAACAGAGATCTCAAGAGGTTGAAGTTCCACATGGTCTGCCTATTCTTCATCATCCCTTCTTTGGACCCACAGGACTGGTATCCTGCCCTTAAAGAGATTCTTATTTCCACATCTCAGTTTGTCACAGGAGATTCCTCCAATTCATGGTGTATGAACACCATTGTCAGTTCTCCACACTACCTTTTGGCCTTTCATCTGCCCCAAAGATCTTCAAAAGTGGTAGCTGTTTACCTGAGATATCAGGGTGGAAAGGTAATTTATGCTTGCTTAAACAACTTGCTCATCAGGGGCAGGATGCAAGCCCAGGTTCAGTGAAGCCTCAGTCTGGTACAGGCACCTGCCAATGTCTAGACCTGCTAGTAAATGAGGAGAAATCAACTCTGTCCCTGGTCCAATAGATAGAGTTTATACATGCGATCCTCTGTTCCACCCAGGACAAGGCCTTCCTCCTGGAGGTCCTGTTCTGAGCCATGACAGACCTTATCATGTACGTTTGAGTCTGTCATTTCACAGCTGCTGGACGTGCCTCAAACTGGTTGGCCACATGGCGAACTGCACTTACATGGTCCAGTATGTGTGTTTATTTCTCATCAGTCTGCACCTCTGGCAGGCACAGTTTGTACCTTGTGTCACGGTCCTGCTACTCATTCTATCATTGCTGACTTGGTGGATAGACCCTCATTCAATATTGGAAGGAATGCCCTTTGAAGCACCATTCCCTTCAATAACACTAGTCTCCAGTGTGTCGGTGTTGGGAAAGGGAGCCCACATTAACAATCTCAGCACACAGGAGTTCTGACCATAGGAGGATGGCTTCCTGCATATCAATGTCGAGGAACTCAAGGCAATATGTCTGGCTTGTCAGGTGTTCCTCCCCTACCTAATAGACAGAGTGGTCCAAATTCTAATGGACAATACTACCACAATGTTCTACATCAGCAAAAAAGATGGAGCCCATTTCTCAACCTTATGCAAAGTAGTTCTTTATTTCTGGGTCTTCTGTGTCCAGAACTACATTCATATTGTGGCTTCATATCTCCCAGGAATGCTCTATCAAACCCCCCAGCGGGTCCTTTTCATCACACCATGAGTGGTCACTCCATCCAGAGGCTGTCAGCGTACTCTTCCAAAGATGGAGATCTCCCCAAGTAGATCTGTTTGCATCCAGACAGAACAGGAACTGCCTACCAGTTCTGCTTGATTCACAATCCCACCAGGCATACTCTAGCTAGTGCCTTCCTGTTGCCATGTGCGGGCACTCTGGTGGAAGCCTTCCAGCTGACACCACTGATCCACAAGATCCTTTTAAAAATCAAGTGAGACAAGGTGAATGTGATCCTAGGAGTTTTTGCGTGGCCTAGTTTTGGATGTTACTGGCGCTATCAGCAGCAACCCTGCTGGAACTCCCTCTTTAGCTGGACCTCTTCTTCCAGAACTATGGCAGTCTGCTACACCCAGGCCTCGCATCGCTGCACCTGACAACATGGCTGCTGCATGGTTAAATGCAGATGGAACACATACATGCTCGGGGGGAGGGGATCATACCGAAAAAATTGCTTTTATAATAAATTCATATTTAATATATTGGAAGGAAGAATATTGCTAGCATTGAATTTGTTTAACGGAACACCTATTCACATCTCCTGGAACACCAGTGTTCCGCGGAACACAGTTTGGGAAACGCTGCAATAGTAGAACACATGGAAAGCCGAGTGAAAAGAAATGAAAACAAGAGGCTGAAACAGCAGGGCAATAGACAGTAGTAAAGAAACAATGCACTGTGACTGGATCATTCCAGTGTTTTACAACTGCCAAAGAACAGTGTGAAACTGTCACTTCAGATTTTGTTCGAATGCGTGTTCAAGAAGACATTCCTCTGCATAAAATAGATTAGCCAATAGATTTATCAGAGGTTTTTTTGAGCATGTATGTTAAGGGAGGTGGTGCCATTCCCAAGTCAGAACTGTTGTATTCCCTTTACTTACCAACTCTTTTTGAAGAGGAAAAGCAACACCTTCTCAGTGACTTGTCTTAATCGCCGACGAAACAACCAACTTCCAAAATAGACCAGTTTTCAACATTTTATTTCAGGTGCTCAAAGCAGATCCTCCTAAGCCTGCTGGCATTATGACACCACAGCTTGTAAAGATAGTGTACCTCTGAAAAGTTAATCATGCCACTCTTTGAGAAGCCTTGATTTCTTGTATGATGGAATTCAGCATCCCACTTGATTGAATATTAGCATTTGTAACAGACAGTGCAAGCTACATGGGAAAGGCTTGGAATTATGGTGCATTGCAGCCTGTAGTAAAACTCTGTACATAGCCATTATTATGCACATCTAGTTGCATTTGACTAGCCAGATATATTTGTCGAAATATGTTTGACTTACACTTCCCTGCATTTATTTTCCTCCCGTTCTGTAACCCCATATTGGAGCATCTGATGAAGTGGGATTTTCTCCCACAAAAGCCCATGCGATAAATAAATTTGTTAGTCTTTATAAGTGCCACAGGACTCCTTATTTGTTTTGCTGAACTAGACTGACACGGCTACCCCTTTGGAACTTTAAGCAAGTGGATCACTTTGTCACTTTGATGAAGTCACTTTTAGTGTAAGTTCCAGTTCATAATGCACAGTTCTTGAGATAACCTGAATGAACAGAATGTTGATTCCCAAACGAGTTGTGATGAGGTGGAAAACACAGTTCAGTTGTGTAAAGTACCATGTACAGTCCTACCAGTTCTGCCATGGATTCATGGAGTGTGAACAAACGGACCATGGAGATGCATCTGTTCTGCAGGAACTTAGCTAGCCTGTTAGCGGTAGAAGACATGCATGTCGAGATGAAATACATGGCAGAGAACTGATGGAACTGGACGTTTTACAGTCCCCAAAATGCTGAATATACAAAGTGTACAATTTTGTCCTGCATTTGACTTCATGACTGGAGCCTCTTGTATCATCAACTGATAATGCAAATAGATCCACAGCTGCTCAAAGCACTGCTGGTAAGCTGAGACAGTACAACCTAAAAAACCAAAAACCTGTTCTCCATGCTATTTATACACTTGATCCTAAACAACTAGGTATTGCTTGTACAATCATGAAACTATGAAACCATAATTAAAGCTTTCTGATGAATGCAAGATGGACTGGCCAGTGTGTTTAGGGATTGCCAGAGATGCATTTGGAGATGTTGAGAATCCTAATTACTTCTGAATGGCTGTTAAAGATCCCATTGCCATGTTGGTAAAATATGCAGTGGTTCTCCTTCAAATGACTGTAAATTCAGCTAATGTGAAAAGAAGTTTCAGAAAACTTGGGGTTCTTTTCCGTACTTAGCACCAGTGTCTGGAAGATGAAAACGTTCCTGGAATTCTGCAATTCTATTTTAACAACCATAAATCTCTGGTTTGGGGAGTTGTTTTGTTTGTTTACTTCAGTCTGTTTTGTTAATGCTTTTTTCAGACTCTTCATTAAAATGTTCTTGCTCTCTTTTTTCTTATCCATGGTCATGAGTCTTTCGTTGGGCTTTTTCCAGATTTTCTCAGGTGCCTCATTTAAATCTTTATCTCCCCCCCATCCCCCATTAGACAAGCTGCACTTTCTTTTTCTATTTATCTCAAATCAGACACACTCTTCCTTTCTGGTTGCCTGGTGCTTCTTATAGCATTAATAATTGTATTTATAATTTAAAATAATGCTATCAGACTTTCAACGGACATTTAATACATTGAGAAGGAATGCCTCTTTCTTTTTTATAAATTTGATTTATATAGTAATTCTTACAAGCCTGATTGAGATTTATAGAATTGCAAACTGTGCGTCTGATTCTGCTTCATGGAAAACTGAGGATTTTGCCTTTGATTTCACTGAAAGTGGTACCAGACCATACATGCATGTATACTTATTTCTGCAAACTCATTTTAAAAAAAATTAGGCACCAATTATCATGACGCCTGCCTCATGTGCTATATAGTGTAGCATGTAGGAGTGCCCAGACACAATTAAATGTCCACCAAACTTCAGCGCACACCCTGCTCACCAGCCAGGTTGGGAAAGAAAGAAATTTGGCTCCTTTAACTCATTCGATCGCAAAATATAGACATTTCTGTGTTGGCATGGGCAGCCATTATAACAAATAGAGTGGGTTTTATAGAATTCATGTAGTACTTTGGTTGATGAAGGATTCTAGTGCAGCTGGCAAACTTTTGTAGGTGGCTATTCTTTATTCAGTGATCGTCCCTGTCGTTAACACTGAAATGTTACAGGTATCTGAGGAAGAAAGAATGTGGCTAAAATACTAGAGATTGATGCAGGAGACCTCATTTCAAATCCCGGCCCTGCTTCAGTTTTCTTGTTAAACTTGAGCAAGTCACTCGATCAATTTGTGTCTTAATTCCCCATCTGCAAAATGGGAATAGTAATATTTATTTTCTCCTGCATTTTTTCGTTTTGTCTCTTCTTATTGTGTGCTCTTTCGGGGGTAGTGGTAGCACGTGGGTTCTTAGTATGTCTCTTTCTCCAGTGCTGAATACAGTGGGGCTTTGAACTGAGGGTCTTCAAGCCACTAACGCAAGAAATTATATTAATAATAGTGAAGAACAGATAAATCTGTGTGAAACTCCTGGCCTAATTTTAGCAGTATACTTAATCAGGTTTCTTGTGTTCTATTCATTTTTACTTCAAAAAATAAGAGATAAGTAGCCAAAAACACTTGTTTTGCTCTTGAGGGATTCACTGCAAAACAAACCAGAGGTCTCCTAGATATATGCAAAATATTTTCAGTATTTATTTAATTGACTCTCTAGGATGAATTTTCAAATCAATGCATGAGGATTTAGCTGTGCCACTTCCGTTCATGGTAGTTGTATGGCTGAATCCCTTCTGTGCCTTGCCCTAATCCTTCCCTCTTAGATATGTTCACATCTCAGAATGTGATTTATCTCCCCACCCTTACCCGGCTCCCTCCTCACTTCTGCTTATTAGGAAACAAATTACAGAGCAGCAAAACCCTTGCAATACTTTACTTTCATTTATGCTGTTGTTTGTGTCCTCCCATGCCCTTCCTGTGTTTAGATAAATATAAGACTGCTGGTGCAAAACAAGTAATACATATTAATAAATCCATAGCACGTGTCACTGGAAGTATTTATCCCTATGTGTTGCCCATACAGTGAAACCTGAATTAACTCTCCAGTAGACAACAGCTTTCTTAAGGTATAATTTTAACCTTATTCTTAAGGTTTCCACAGTACAGTTTGTTTGTTCTTTAGATAATGGACATTTTTATTGGGTAACCTGTTTCTGGATGGTTGCTTAAGATCAGTTTTATTGCAATTCGTTCTTGATTATCCAGGCTCACCAAAACTCTGCTAGTTTAACTAGATCCAAGAAACATCAGTTCACTTCACTTTCTTTCCTGTGAACATATTCTAAAGCCTGTGTATTAAAAAAAATGTTTTAATGAAGAAGGGAAAATGAATAACAATCAGTGTAGTGTTGGAGGGCAGGTGGGTGGTGATTGGTAGTCAGACTGAAAGATGGGGATCTTTTGTACAGGATGCTAGAAATGGAAAATCTTCTCTTCCCCTATTCTTTCATTTTCATGCATAAGTTTATGATGATAACCTAATGTAGAGAATTTTTTGTAAGCTCAGTGACCATACTTATTCCTTATTGTTTATAAGGGAAAAAACCAACATTTGAAGGGAAATGGGGGAAATGAGTAAGAAACAGAGAGAAAATGTCTGTGGATTATAGTAGTTCAATTAGCTTAGTGTTTAAGAAAAAACACAGTAGGGCAGAGGAGAGAAGAGGATGAGAGGAATCTGTGGATTCTGGAGGTTGCCATAGAAACAGAAATGCTGCCTCAATTAGTGATAGGTCAACTGATGGGGCTGCTATGACGAAGAGAACATAAGAGAGGAGAACTCAGGCTGCTTGGATTTCCCCACAAATATAGTCATTTATTTAAGTGTATTGTTCAATTTTCATACAGATGGTTATGTTTGTTACTATCAGCATGAATAGGCAGACTTCTGTGCCATGGACATTATATCGACATACCCAACAAGGGGAAGAGGAGATCGTAGAGTAACTTTATCAGGTTCTGTTACCCTTCGGTATCAATACAAAATGTAGTCCATATATACACTTGATCCTTGAGCAAAGCTTTAGTTGATATTAACAAGACTTCCATGCAGAAAGAATGGATGCACATTGCACCATATAGAAGGATTATGGCAAATTGCAGTGTTTCCAGCACTTTTACCTTGGCCCAAAGGGTTAGCGTTTGCTCCTTTGTGTCAGGCAATTCCTGATCAAATATTAAATGAAAATTAAACTGGAATTCAAGTCAATGAGGTAGACTAAAAAGTGGAAAATAAAATCTAAGGATATTTGTGAGGTCCAATATTCTCCCTCAGCAGATTCTCCAAGTATGGTAAGTAGTCATTTGCAGAATCGAGTTTTAACCATACACTGCCAATTCATCCACGACCTGCTAAAAAGATTTTGAAATTTCTGTAAGTCAAGATTCCCACTGTCAGTGCATTGTTTGAATAAACATAGGGGAAATTCCATCTTTCTGCTCAAAATTATAATAGGGCTAAGCTGAAGAGATGAGATGAGATTGACCTTGCATTCAGCCTGTAGGCAGGGGATTTAAATGTAGGACCGCCCTCCCAACTTCTGTGCTGGAATTCCTTGCCGCTGGGTCCAAGTCAGTTCAGATCCAACAGTTTATTTTCAGCCCATGCCTCTCTTCACCCTAGGCTGACCCACACACTATTTTTTGTATATGGCCTTGCTCTGGTCCTCCTTTCTGCAGTGAATTTTTAGTTAACGACTGACAAATATAGCGTTCTTTGTCACTTGGTGTCAACAAAACAATAACAAAGGGAGGATAGGCTGCAAAATTAAAAGTGTGTGCTTGGATCCTGGAAACTATTAAAAACAGAATTGGTTTGTAAATGCTTTCATGCCATTTATAATGTGGAGAAAACCACGTTTAGTGCATTAAGCAATTTAAAATAAAAATGTACTGTTATCAACTTTTAAGGCTTTTAATCTTTTAATAACCAAATTTCATTGTCGAGGGAAAAAAAATCTAAGATTTTTACAAGGTCTAATTAAAAGTTATATAACATTGGAGAAAGTGTATCTTGGGTATTTTGGGGGAGGGGAGGGAGTGTTTTTGTTTTTTTCCTTTTTTCTCCTTTTTTAAAGAAAGAATTGTAAGAAAGTGCATGAGCTTTAGAACAATAGCATTTTAAAAGAAGACTGTCTAATGTAACTTTGAACGATTTATACTGTGCAGAGAGAGTGCAGGTACTTGTGTTTTGTGCAATTACGCTTATGTAATCAGCTTTTCTAGGAAGATATCCATTTGACTAGTTTATTTTTGGAAATGTACTCCAACAGAGAGCTAGAATGTGTGTATCTTTATAGCTATCTTTATATAATTTTCAACTTCAGTTCTAAATCTGTTTTTTGTATCTGTCAAGAGCTATCCCTGTTACCTATAAACGCTGCGATTTATGGCCCATTGCAGACTAGTCTATGACTATTGAGTTTTCAGAATCATTTGGCAGTTGTTTTCCCTTCCATCTACCCCAAAAAATTCCTGTTTAAGGTTTAGCTGGTAGTTTTAAAAGGAAAAAAGGTAGCTTGAATAACTAGAATTCTCCTTATGATGTAAATACTCAAACAGTTCCCTGTGATGTGACATTGATCTTGGTCTTTATTTCTAGCCAAATTCTTCCCTTCAGAATTTTTCTGGTGTGGCTTAGTTCAGCGATGCACACTGAACTATACAATAGGTTGTTTGAAAACCTGAATGAAGCTCCTTAACAAATCTGGACACTGACACAAATGTAAATATAAGTGAACGTTAAAACATGCAAAATAATTGCATTTGGTAAAGCCTAAACTCTTTTAATGTAAATTCACAAGTAAAAGCAAAGCAATACAAATCCAATTATCAGTCAGATAGATTTGATGCTAGGACAAGTAAATAAATTTAAATGAACAAGCTAAAATAACTTTACAGATTCCAAAAAGTGGCCGAATGCAAATGTGTGTGGACTGGACCAGTATTTTTTCCCCCACAGTATCATTCACTATTTCCTTACTTTCCCCGAATCAAGTACTGCAACACTGGTTAATACGAAAGCATTGTAGTCCAATGACATTCTGCATTGAATTCTTTAGCAATTTTAGATCATGTTTTATGTCACAAATCATTAGCATGGTCGTACTTTCATATTAACAGACATGGCCATACAGGATCCCCTGGGCCTTCCAGAAAAATTCACTGCCACTTTCCTGTATTAATAAATTACAATTTGCATGCATTATGCCATACTGACATGTTTTAGTTACTTCTGCACCCAACATCTCCCAACATCTCTTGAGGACTGGGCTTCCCGCCTCTCTGAGATGGATTGGAGACTTGGATCCATGTGCTCTGGCTACACCCCCGTCAGCTCCTGCTTGCTTCCAGTTTCTCCACTTCCATGGCAGCATGTAGATGGTGTTTTATTAAAGCTCCCACTTTCACATCTGCCTGCAGGCAGCTTTTTGATCAATATCTGAGGACACCCAGGAACTTCAGCTACAGATCCTTCTTCTTGCTCCTTTGCACCTTCCAAGTATGGCAGAGCAGCCTAAAAAGCACTCAGTAAAATTGAAATGGTTCGCTGTGAGACTGCCCTCACAAACTGAGCAGAAAGTGATTTGCACCATTCTGCACCCAGTCTTCTGTCCCTCCCTCTGTTAAATCCCATGGAGTCAGACAGGCATGTGAGATTACATAACCACTGGTCACAAATCTTGCCCTAAGAAAGAAGCAGAGCTCATAAGCACCCGCTTCCTTCTCAGTTTGGCCAGGAGCACTCTGGAAACTGCTCCTCCCTCATGGAATTAGACTCAGCAGGCTGAGGATTCAGAAAGATCTTGCAAGAGGACTTTGGGCCCTCAGCATGCCTAGCTGTAAAAGGTCTACCAAAGCTGCAAAGGAGCTCATACACTCTTAGAGCGATCTAAAAAAGCTAATATATATATATATATAAAGCAAAAAGGGATATAGGAGGGTATGAATCCCCTCCTTTACAGAGGATGGTGAATTTTGAGGCTCTGGCTCTGATCAGAACCAGAGAAGGACTCCTCGGAGGTTTTTTCCCTCTGAGAAGTTCAGGGCTGTGTGCAACAAGGCTGTGTCCACTATTCAGATTCAACTTGGAAAAAAATCCTGAGAGGAAACCTCTGAGCAATTTTCTCTCCTCAAAATCTTCCTGATTCTGCGATTCCCCTACATTCTTCCTCTGAAGAAGTAATGAAAACAGGATAAGCCAGACGGGGGCAGGCACATTAACAGAGGTGATCTGAGGTTCTGTAGCAGTGGTTCTCAAACTGTGTGTGGGACTCCAAAGCGAGGCATGACCCTGTTTTTATGGGCTTGCCAGGACTGGCATTAGACTTGCTAGGGCTCAGGCTTCATACCCCCCCTTCTCCCCGCTTGCTCTTGGGGTCATGTTGTAATTATTGCTGCCCAAAGGGGGGCGTAGTGCAATGAAGTTTGAGAACCTCTGTTCTAGAAGATCCAGGGACCAAAAATTCCAATTATTGAGATACCAAAGCTTGATGCTGCCCTAGCATCCCTGTTATCTATGGTAATCCCCCCACAAGGAGAGTGCTATAATAAGGACCCCACAGATAGAAAAACGGAGGCCACTTGAAAAAAGACTTGTGACCTCCTCGGCCTATCTGGAAGATATCAGAGCCCTGGAGGGTAGAGATCATGCTGACTTTGGCTGTATTTTAAAGAGAGCTTCCCTGGCAACAGCTTTCATTGCAGATGCCTTAGTGAGATTCTCAGCCAAAGTCATGGCCTCCAGCTCAGTTGCCGGGCACTACTTATGATTCATCCCGGGACAGTAGATCTCTATTCGCAGCAAAAGCGGTGCTCCACCAAATTAATGGGAGCCCTGCCTTTGGGATGGAAGCTAGACAAGCTAGTGGCCGACAATGCTGCAGTGCTGTGCCTTTGAGAGAGTGCAGACCAGCCTTCAGACAATGGCATTCCTTTTGGCCTTCATCATCACAGAAATACCAGCAAAGAGGCAAGCAGGGTCTCCAGAGGAGAGCTCCTATGGAACAGTTGGGAGGAAAGCCCCAAGGGAACTGTGCTGCTCCCAAAGCCTCTTCTGACAAAGAAAGCATATGTCTCCACCTGGAACTGAAGCTTGGAGACAGGATTTCCTATTTCTTGGAGGAATGGGTAGCTTTGACCACAGGGCAGTGTGTCTGGGATCTTGTGAATCTGGTATACACCCTCAAATTAAGGGCTCCACCCCATCCATTTTTCACTCAGTCCTCCTTCTCAAATGACCTTGTAAAGCACAGTCTAATCCAGAATGAGATTTCTCACATCCTGGATATGGGAGTAATAGAAAACATTCCCGCAGAAGAAAGATTTTCAGCGTTCTTCTCCATTTTATTTTTTGTTCAGAAGTGTAGAGGTGAATACAACCCATTCTAGATCTCACAAGTGGATGAAGGAAGTGAAGTTCCAGAGAGAAATCCTAAGCTTTGTGGTGTCATCTCTGTCCCAAGGAGATTTTCTGGTTTCAGTGGATCTAGCAAATGCATACCTCCGTATCCCAATCTGCCCATTCCATCAAATGTTCCTGAAGTTTGCCTATGATAGGCAGCATTATCAATATTGGATGCTCCCATTTTTCCTCATCCTTTGCCCCCAGGTCTTTACAAAGATGATGTTGGTAATCATAGCCAGATTCAGATCACAGAAGATCCACTTGTTCTTCGTCCTGGAGGACATCTTAATCAGACTTCTGTCTCTAGCAGTGCCATGAAGAGCTATGTCCTTGAGCTTGAATCTCTTGTAGGCACCTGGCTTCATTATCCAGAAAAGCTCTTTGATTCTGTCCAGCCAAATAGCCACTTAGGAGTGGATACAGACACCTCGATAGCCAGGATATGTCCATCTCTAGAGATGTTCCAGGAGATTCAGGGCCTCTTTGCATTGTTTTGGAGCTGTAAGAGACCCACTATTGCACTGAGCATTCAGCAGCTTGGCCTCCTAGTGTTGTGCATCGCTCCATGAGAGCAATCACACATCTGGCTCCTTCAAGCTTTCATCATGGAGGTCTGGGACCTCCCCCTGGAATTCATGAAGGATCATGTGCGGGTTCCAGCGTAGGTGATCAACTCCTTAAAATGGTGGTCAATTCAGAGGGATGTCCACAAGGCATGACCATATGCTTCCAGATCCCCTGATTGTCATAACCAGTGCCAGCCTGGAGAACTGGGAAGCACGTGGGATCCCGAACAGCGCCAGGCATCAGGATCCTGGTGGAAGGGACCCACTGCATAAACCTAGAACTAAGAGTTTTCAAGTTTGGGGCAACAAAGGTTCCCATCCAGTCTAGAGGGGGAGCCAAGTCCTGGTTCAGTCAGAGACTCCATGACCACAGTCGATTTTGTGAACAACCAAGAATCAACAAGAAGTCCAGTTGAATATGCTGAAGCAAAGGAAACCATGCAATGGGTAAAGCTTTCTCTTCTCTCCATCAGGGCAGTTCATCTACAGTAGTGATCCCCAAACATTTTAGGTCACACCATCTTTTACCCTATCCACACACCCCAACCCACCCTACAGCTTGAGGCTGGAAGCAGAGCTGCAGCAACCAGGGTCTGAGTTGAGAACAGTGGCTGGGAGCCTGAGGCTGAGGCCACGGCCCAACTGGGCTGCAGGGGCTGGGTGCCAGCACCCACAACTGGTGCTGGGGCTGCAGTGGCTGGTGGCCAAGGCTGAGAGCAGATCCAGGGGCCAAGCTGGGGAACCACAGCTGGCAGGACCAGAGCCATGGTTAGGTTAGGAGCAGAGCTTGAGGTAAAGTGGGGCACTGCTCCCTCCCCACCCCCTGTGGGGGCTGGCCTGGGCTGTACCATGCTCCCCAGTGTTCATGTGTGCTACTCTAGGGGGCATGACCCACAAAGACTTCTGATCTACAAGGAGTCCTGAACCAGAAGGCAGACTGACTCAGCAGCTGCAAGGTGAGTAACTCCAAATGGTCCCTGAATATTTGCAAAGCACATAACCACAAAGAAGACTAAAGTACTTCACCAGGGGAGTAGACTCTAGATCAGGAGGCGGCAACCCCCGGCACACGTGCCAAAAAATGGCAGGTGAGCTGATTTCAGGCAGCACATGGCGCCCTTCTCTGCACCACCAAAAATGCTGCCGGTGCCACCGAGACTGCCCTGGGTGCTCACTGCTTTCAGTGGCAGCAGCATGGGGTGTGCAGCACTACCAAAAGGTGCTGCTTGCAGCGGCTTTCTTTGGTGGCAGAGGGCGCTGCACTCTGAAAGACCACCAGAAGTGCCTCACCTGTGTATTCTTCAGCAGCGGGGGGCACTGCTCTTTGCTGCATGCCACCACTGAATTTGCAGTAACATTGGTAATCCCAGATTGACCAAGAAGAACCCTGGGTTTTGGACCTGGTAGAGCTGAAATTGGGACTGTCGTTATAGCTCCTAAAGAGACAGGACATTCTCTCACAAGGTCCTCTGCTTTATCTGGACTTGACCTGGCTGCATCTAACAGCCTGGCTATTGAAAGGGAAGTAACAGTATCACTGGGTTTGTCCTCAAAAATCAGAACAACTTCTTTCTTTTAGAACAAGATTGACCTTCAAAGCATACTCCTCTCTCTGGAGCATGTTTTGCAGTGCCAGGAACACAAAGCAAACCCTAGACCTTCAAAAATTCCAGATATCTTGGATTTTCTCTTTAAAAAAAAAAAAAAAGCTTCAGCAAAGGTCTTGTGCTCTGCCTCATTGCACTCAGGAGTCGGCCCTTAATAGCAGAATCTGTGGATTCCATGGCAGAGAACCCCCAAGTAGCCAGATTCCTTAGAGCAGTCCACTTAGGAAAGCCAGACATTAGACCTCTTTTTCCCAAGTGAGGCTTTCCACTTTCTCTGAGAACCCTGACAAACTATCCTTTCAAACTGCTGATGTCAGCACTTCATTTGTCTATCAAAACCTGTTTTCTGATAGCCAGCATGTCCACAGGCAAGTCTCAGAGCTGGCAGCCCCTCTGTATACAGGAACCTTGCTGCATGTTCCATGAAGACAAGTTGATGGCCAGAACTCAGGCATCGTTTATCTCGAAGGCGAATTCCGCTTCCCCTGCTTCACAAGAGGTGGTTCCACAGTCTGTCCAAGTGCACAACATCACACTGAGGAAACATAGCACAATTTAGCTGTCAGAAAGGCTCTGAAAATTTACCTCAAATTTACAGTGTCTTCAAGGAGATCCTTTCATCTAGAATGCCAAAGATAGAACTTCTCAATCTTCTATTGTTAGGTGGGTTCGGCTATGCATTATGGGTGCATACAAGGCATCAGAGATTCCAGAAGTGGTCAGGGCGCACCCACAAGATCCCTGGTGCTCTTCTGGGCAGAAAGAGAGAATGGATCCATTCAGAAACTTGTAAGGTGCATGAAATGTAAATTGCAGGATGTAGCTGAATTTATATGAGCAGAAAAGGGTAAGTCCCGAGGTCAGTTCAAACTTTTTCAGCAAACCACCAATTTGTTTTAATTCAAACAGTGTGGAACAGTAGATGAGAAGGTGAATCATCTAAATTTGTTAGTATTTAAAAGTGCCACAGCACTCCTTGTTTCTTTGGTAAGGAGTTAGCCAGTTCTGGTCTCTATTGAAACCTAATCTGACAGTGTCAAATATGCATATGAATTCCAGCTCTGCAGTTTCACCTTTGTGTTGCTGAAATAGACTAACACGGCTACCCCTCTGGAACTTGTCATATATGTGACAGAATCTACCTGGTAGCACTTGTGTGGCAATGGAGCAGTGCTGCTAGAATTAGAGTTCTGCAGTTGTGGTTTGTGCACTCTGTTCGTTTTCCCATCTGCATCTAAGTCTAACTCAGTGTGTCAGTTTTGCTTTATGAAAGAACATACCATTTGTGGTCTGCTTACCTTACCAACCAGCTGTTACCCTAATCACCAGTGTGGCAGCTGAGATCACCTGGTGCATTTATCCTGACATTCTCTGGATGTACATTTGCTGGGACTTGAGACAGAGCATTTTTAGCAGAGGGGCATCTAACTGTATAATTCAGTTCCCTTGAGCAGCTTAGAGTTTTGCAGTCCGAGCACAATATGCACTCCACGTGACTCTCCAGAATGCACTGTCCCTGGTGTGTCACGTCTGCAGCAACAGAAACTGGAGCTCACCTATAAGGGTGAGGCAAATAGCGTTTTGTTTCTCTTTCTTGAGTGGTTTTTTAATATTCATGTTTAATGTACTTTATAGAATATTTAGTATATTTAGCTTGACTCGCTCCTGAGGACTTGTGCAATTACCTTTGGGCCTTCTTAGAGGCGTTTCACTGCATTTTATGGAGTCTCATAGGCTAGAGGTTGGCAAACTGCAGTGATAGTTATTGACACTTTTTAGGGATGCTGAATTCCCTCTTGCACCAGTTTCTTGGGGGATAGTGTGTCCAAATCTAAAGCCATTGCATCTTTTTTGTAAATCTGTTTACAGATCACCTTTAATAACAAGATGATTTTCATATGTGTAAGGATAATGGACATAGTCATGTCTAGAATAAGAGGTTCTCTGTAACTGCAGTGCTTAGTATAATGTCACATGTTGCTGGACGGGGATCCACTGTGGTCCCAGAATTTTTTTTTTTCCAGCCTTTGGCAATTACGCTTTAACAGGCAAATAGCAGATTCAAGATCTTCTGTGATGAAAGGCATTCACCGAGACCCCAGTCTTTCAAAGACTTGCGCATTTACTTACTTAAAGATGAGTAATCCTGGTGAGTTCAAAAGTCCTGTTTAAATTCAGGATGGCTCCTCACATGCTTAAAGTTAAGCTCATGAGTAAGGCTTTGTAAAATCAGAGCTTTAGTGTGCAGCTCATAGATCAGTGGTCTCCCAACCAGTTGATTGCAGAGACCTGAAGAGTAGATCCAGCTGCCCCTCCCCTGGCGCCATGGCAGCGGCTCCCCAGCACCCACAGCTCTCCCCAGCACCTCCTCACCCTGTCACCCCCTTTACCTGACAGGCAGGCACCCCACTCCTCTAGCACCTGCAGCTCCCCCATGGTACCCACACCTCCCCAGCTCCCCCTTCCCTCCCTCCCTGGTACCTCCCATCCAGGGCTGCCCTGCCTGCCCCCCCGCCCAGCACCTCATGCCCCCTACACTTGCTTCCACCCCCTGGGTGTCACTGGTGCTGGGCACACAGATGCCCAGTCTTACTCCCTGGCAGGCAGGGTGCCTGCCTGAGATACAGTGAGGAGCTGTCAGCCCCTTCCCCCTGGAGCTCATAGCCAGGGCAGAGAGGAGGGAAATTTAAATCCCTCCCTCTGCAGCCCAGTAGGGGACAGAGAAGGGTAAGTGGTGCCAGGCCCACTGGGCAAAGTGGGGAGGGGGAAGGGACCCCGGGCTAGGGGTGGTGAGTAGACAGGTGATACCCAGGGCTGGGTGAGAGTTGGAGCCTGGCCGGGGCTGGGGAAAAGTGGCCACTCTGGGTCGTATTGCAGCCGGGGGGGTGGGGCTGGGAGCAAAGACCCCTGGCTCAGCCCAGCAAGAGCGGGGCGCAGCCAGGGCGAGAGCTGGGGCCAAGGGCTGAGCAAGGCTGGGCGTGGGGTGAGGCTGCTGGCAGCAGGGTGCAGCCCCGGAGGAGCTAGGGTCCGGAGGCGGCAGGGCCTGGAAGGGGGGAGAGCCTGGAGGTGGCCTAAAACAGGTTGGGTGGGTTGCTCTGGGTGGGGGGTGAATTAGGTTTCGGGGCCTCTGCCTTGAATCTTTTTTTTGTTCAGCAACGCTAGCCCATTGCCCACGCTCACCACATACAGCCAAGGCAGAGAGAGGTTTGGGTTTGTGAGAAAGTAACGTTTTTAAAGGGTAGATCTTGCGTTGCATTTACAATCTAAAAGTGATCTTGTGTTTAAAAGGGTTGGAAACCACTGTCATAGATTCGTTAGCCCCGATGGAGTCTTTAGTCATGTCCTAGTACAGAGGCCGACAACCCAAAAGATAAGAATTGCCATTTTAAAAAAATCCTTTCAATAACCAAGTGTTTTGAGAGCTGCAATGGGTGTAGCCTCCTGGTTGGGGGGGAGCTGGGCCAGGGTGCCTGCTGTAGGGTCCCCTGGTGCAGGAGGGAATGGGAGGAGTGGGAGAGGAGCCCAGAACCAGGAGCGGACCCCCCCCCCCCGCCACAGGGTCTCCCAGTAGTAGTGGGGAGCCTGGAACCTGATGCAGGCCGCCCACAGGGTCCCCTGGTGGCAGAAGGGTCCTGGAGCCCAGAGCTGCAAGGGGGCGGCCAAAGAGCCACACAGGTTTCAGATCCCTGTGGACCTGGTATTAGTCCCTTCTGGGTAGAGCATGGAAAAAAGAATCGGAGAAAAGTTCAGAAATCTCATAGAAGGGGAGTAACTCACTGCTTTTCATAGAAGCAATCGGCATTTACTTCTGTGTTATTATTATCATATCATCTGTAGTGTTCTTCTAGGACAATAAATAGCATTGAGAGTTATGATAATTATATTCCCAGTTTTAAAGAACCCCAGCCTCACACCAGCAATTTAAAAAGAACATACTTTATCAAAATTTCTTTAAACTGCTGTGAATGTATTCCAACCTTTCTAGTTGCTACCAGTTGCCTGTGTTGGCAATCTCCATAATATGTATTGAGGTCCTGGAATGGCAGAGGACATTTACAGTGTTTGTAATGAGAGACAGACCTGAGACTCAAGTCTCAGGGAGAAAAGGTATTAAAGAGAAGAATACATCCAAACCAACTGGGAATTAACTTTCCTTTTCTCCTGTCCTCTGGTACTTGTTCTTCGTCTGCATTATGTTGTGCTAATGAGTGCCAGGAGTACACTGTGCTATTTATAGTCAGAGCAGGGCCTGCCCAGATGAGACATACAAACACTGGAGTAGATTAAAACATGTTTTGTAATGTCAATATTTATTTTGTTATTTATTATATATTATTTCTGTTAAAAATATTCAGTTATAGACATTACATTAATTATTCCTTTTTTACTAGCCATGTATAAAAAAAAAGTGTTGATTCACTGGTTCCCTTCCTTATTCACATATATAACTGCTTTTCTTTGTGCTTCTCCAGTTGAATCAAGTGAAGGGAATATTTGCATATTTTTTATATATCATACTCACTCCTACCCTCCATATTTGCCAGTCCAGAAGCAATTTTTATCCCCAGGGTCTATACTGATTACATTCATAATAAAGAATAAAATAAATACTCTAATACATTTTAAAGTACATTGTTTAAAGGAATTTGTTTTGAATATAACTATATTTAAATAATGCAAAAGAGTAACACTGAGGTTTTGTGGAACAGAACATATTGTAAAATGTGGAAACTATTGATCAAATTAAAGAATTTCCTAATTAAAGAGTGGTCTCTGTTACCAACAAGTCGTCACAATTATCATGTGAACACATGATTTAAAATGCATTGTTCTAGCTTTTGTCAGGCATGCACTTTTGCAAAGCAAAATTATTTTTCGAAGTGAAATGTGATTTTTGGAGACCCTGTAGCCTAATGCGTGAAATCCTAACTCAAGACGTACATTCATTGTGAAGCTGAACCTAGGATGGTGTTGGAATGAGATTATGTGCAATCCAATTAGGATTATTAGTAATAAAATGAAGAGATTACAGGATTAAACAGCGATAGTAGCAAATGTAGCTGTCTGGTTATGAAGACTAAGATAGACACTGGCAGTTTTGTGCCACAACATTTGGGTTCAAAAGTCTCATTTGAAAGCAGAAAACCAAAACTAGAAAATTAACCTCAAACTATTGGTGAAAAATCACTTTTGGTTAATTTTTTTAACGTTTCTAATTATTAAACTATTTAGTGACTAATTAATCCACTATTCTATTGGCACTGAACTACAATGCACTGCATTATTGAAACCAATTTATGGTTTTGTGAACTTGGACATGATACTATTAGATTCAGGGGTTAATGTTCCTTCTTGAGTAAAAAGGTCACTGGTACAATAATTCCACATGACATTTCTGCACATCAAACTGATGTTCAGACTCCAAATGGTATTCTCTTCATCACTTTAAGGCCTGATAGTACCAGATGTCAAGCAAGATGTAGAATACCCTCATCTAAGTGGGATTAGGGATGCTCAATACATTGTGGAACATTGCTCAGTTGGGGTGCTCAACGCACTGCGGAATCAAGCTGTTAGGGCCTGATTCCACTACCATATACATTAATGAAATTATCCCAGGGTCTGATTCTCATTTGCACTAATGCACGCCTTTACACCTCTCTGCCATTATCAGGGTTCTAAAAGGAGCACATGTTAAATTTGCACCCACTTTAACATCCCTTGATCTGCCAGAGTGATGTAAAGACATCTTCATGTAAACAAAATCAGGCTCACATTGACTTCTGGGAGACCAAAATCAGGTCCTTGGAGAGTATCGCAACAGTGACGCTCAGGCCATGTCTACATTATGAGTGCTCCAGCAATACAGCTACACAGTGCTTTTTTGGGTTTGTTTTTTGTTCTTTTTAAAAAGTGCCAGTACTCATATCTTGATAGTAAATTTTAAAAATGCCTCTCCCACTCCTCCTCTTCCTGTATTATCCCTCTTCTTCCAGTGACGCGCTCCTTTCCCCTGCTGACTCCTCCCGCACAGCAGGGCCAACAAGGGACAGGAGCCCACATACCTTTTCTCTGCTGATCCTGCTCTGCCCCAAGAGGGTAGCGGTGCTGGCAAAAAAAGGTGCCGCTACTCCGTACCCCTGCGTACCGTCACAAAAAAAGCATGGCCGCTACATCACCTTTTGAAACTGTAGTGTAGACACTTCCTGCAGAAATGGCTTTTCCATTGCTGTGTCCCTCCAGAGTCCCCAAGCTTTGACAGCTGTCTCAACAGCAGCACTCTTCCATCAACCTAGCTGCATCTACAATGGGCTGGAATAGCGATGGCACTCGGGAGTGTGAAAAATCCATACCTCTGAGCACCATAATTATGCTGACGTAACTTTTAAGTGTAGACTAGCTCTTTGTGTAGGTACCATGTGCACTGCTTCTCAGAATAGTCCATAGAAGCTGAGTCATGAAATGATACAAACTTCCACTGCAGAGGTATATTGTTAGGGATTTGCCTTTAATAGTTATCAAGATTGGATTGAGAAGGACAAAAAATATTTTTTTTTTTAAATGTAGCTGTCGTACTCAAAATTGGTGATTTGCACATATATAAACAGTTTGAATGTCTGATGATCTGCCAAGGACAGAATAAATCACTTTGTAAAAGTGTAAGCGAAGTTTTCACTGTTTACAGAATAATCTACAAAGAATTCTTGGTTTTTGTTTCTTCAGGTTACATGGATATTAGCGGGTTTTTAAAGCTTACCCTTCTCTTTAAAACCCATTTGTCTCAATATTTAAATGTGTTGAGAAGCAGCTTTGGATTTCTGACATTTATACTGTACTTGTGTACATTTGTATGCAACACAGTCCAACATTTCTCAACGTAAATCCTAATTTTCCCCCACAAGAAGAAGATGTGAAAACATTTTTAAAATAACAGCAGAGTAGAAATTTAAATGTTCTTTTCTGAGACTCTTTTCTGGAGCTCCAGAAGTTGTACAGTACGGAATGAGTGTTTCAGAGAGAGCACTTCTAATTGGCTTCCGTGGAGTTAGAAGCCCACTTTAATAACCTTACATCAGGGTCCAGCTAAACAAGACTCCATCCTCGTAGCAGTGGCACATGTGACATTTTGTAGAAACTAAGCAACTCACAATGCCCGTCCACCAACAAAGCACCAGCTTGTAAAATGTTCTATCCCAAGGAGCTTTGCAGCACTGCAGTATTGCTTTGAGGTATCGAAGGTTGCCAATTTTACGATTGGCACCAGGAAACGCATTCTTTAGCTGCCAAGTTACTCAACCCTGCAAGTTGGTAATGTAGGCCCTGATCCTGCAATGAGCTGAGCGCAGATAAACGGCCCCTAACTTCAAAGGGCTCCACCTGGGCACAGGGGTTCACTTATAAGCAGCTCATTGAAGCAACAAAGCCGTGATGCTTAGTGTTGCCCTGTCCTGTCTCTTTCACAGCTTCCCTGCCCAGCACAGGCAGTCACCCCATGTACTCCTGCAGGGTTGGGGGTGAGGGCTACCTGCCATCCCAGACCAGCTGTGCACATAAGTATAAATGAGTAAACTTGCTGACATTCCTTTAACTTTCCCTAAACCCCTGGCTGCGACCTACAAAATAGTAGCTGCTAATGGGAGATGGGGGGAAGTGATTGATTTTAAATGCTAATAAAAACCTAATGTGGATTTTTTAAAAATGTAAAGCAGGTGAGTTACACAACTACTGCCCACCTAACATAATTATATTGCTGTTTTATAACCGATGCCATAGGGGATATTGCTAACTTCCTCTCCAGAGCATCGATGTGAAGAGCAGAAAGGTAGTAGAGGGGGGGGACCCTAGTACCATTTCTTATTGCTGGTATCATGGGTCAGGAGAAGCATGGGGGCAGGGGGATGGGTAGGACTCTGGTACTAATAGCAAGCATTAACTTTTATAGTCCTACTGTGGTTTGAGTTATTTTACTAATGAAAAGGCATTAGAGCCATGAAGAACAAATTGGGCTTGGTCACTGCATTCTGCTCACGATAGCAATAAGACAACTCTGGGCTCTGTGTTTCTCAGGTAATGGAAGAACGTGGTTGCCAGGCTTCATGTCTTACACCAGCTACCTCAGGCATGGAATAATCACTCAGCAATGCTCTGCCTGTCATGACTGACTGCTTAAATACATGCAGTGGTTAAATATATCCTGTTCTAAAATGGGCATGATTAAACGATTCCTTAACAATGAGTCTTTTTCATCATCTTTACTTGGAAATGTAAGATCATTTTGTGGCACTGAGTGGTCACTTCTAACATTTGCATCTTCACTGTTAAGTATGAGCCTGTGGTGCTGGCCATTGTCCTTCTTTCCAGCTGCTTTACTCTCTCAAATGAAAGCTGAGAATACTTGAAGTATTTTCCTGATACTACTTTTTCAGATAAGGAATGCTTTATTGTGTAGGGATGTTGTTACTGGGATAGGAGGGAGATGGCCTGTGTAATCTGGAATGGGAGAGATGGTGTCCAGTTAAATTCCAGCCCACAACCTAAACTTGCTGTGCGTCTCCAGTACTTCACCAAAGAGAGGTAGCTGTACGTCAGTGGTGGATGAAATGATTCCTTTGTGTAGTGAATACTTTAGGATGTCAGTTCCAGACATCTCCCCTTACTTGAAGCTCTGAGCCCTTGATCATCTTCAGAGAGATGTTTTCTCATATCCGTGAGTGAGTACTAATGGGGTCCTTAGGGAACGCAAAGGTGCATTCTCCCTTTGCGTGGACTTCACTCACATCCACAGGAGAAGCTCTACTTGTTGCTGAACCATATAGTATCCCTGTATGGGAAGGGGTTGCTGGTGGAGAGTATGGACAGAGAATTAAAATAGAATATGGGAACAGAGCTTTGGAGATGGGCTAAAGAAAGGGGCCACTGAACCATGCTTATACAGTTTGGATGGGAAGTGGCCAGTGCTGCAGCTCAGAGACTCACATTGTTGTCCACTGCCACCCTTCAGACTGCCTGATTTAGTCTGCCACACAAGTTTTCCATTTATTCTCCCTGTGTGTAGGGAAGGATTAATTTCACATTTTTTCTATTCCCACTCTCCAGGAATCCAAAAACATCTTTCTACCTTTCCCATGTGTGCAAACTCCAGCTTTAAAATTATCTGATAGAATAATAAAGTTTTCAGTTTGCTTATCTCGTACATAGAGGTACCAAGATAAGCTGTCAAAGAGAAGTGTAAGCTGGGCTAGTAACACCCTGCAGAGAGAAGCTTTTCTACCAGCAACTCTTTGTATTTCCAAGCAAAAGTGGACCGAAGAGTATTTCTGCTGTGTAACTGATGCTCGTAAATCAGATGTAACTGACAACTCCAAATGTTAACAAGACTTTTGTCCTTAGTTTGACTTCCAGGAACATAAGAGTCTGAGTTCTTTTTGAAAGAAGCAAACTACAGGGGCAGGAGTGGGACATAGAAGAGAGGTCTTCATTATTTGTTCAGACATAGGAAACCCTGCAGCCAAATTTTTATTGGGTAATTACATTTTGCCTATCTAAATACCGGTATACTTATGGTATTCTTCACTTCCTCTCCTAAGCTGTTGGCAGGGTTGCTGTCTGGTGTTAAACAGTTGTTTCATTCCAACAGTGTGGATGAAGTGATCCCTGGATATCATGTATCCATTTAAGTTTGCAAAGCACTCTAGATATGTAACATGATCTTACTGTTTTGATTTATTATCTTTTGGCCCTCTACTGAGAGTGGCTATTATTATTGCAGAATGTTCTGTATGTAGCCCCTGTATTTCACAACTAATGGGTATAGTTATCAGATCTCTGTGTGAATATCATATGGGTATACCAGTATATTTATAAAGATTACGGGTCTGAATCTCTGCCAGTCTGAATCAGAAGTAATCCCACTGAAATCAGTAGAATTACCCTGGTCTAATTGAAATCAGAATTGAGTGCTGTATGCACAAGTCCAAGGAACAGTTTTGTTTCTCTCAGTTTGTATTTTGAACACCTTTAGAAATGAAATTTGTGTTGCCTCCTGGTTTAGCAGAAACTACCTTTTTCTCCTTTCTCTCTTCACCCTTCTCCCTCTCTGGGATCATGCGTGTAAAGTTAGCAGATGAATAAAGTTCTCTGTGTATTTCTGTACTGTTGAGGAATGGGACACAGCTCTTAGTTTCAATTCTGCCAGAGCCTGCTAATCCCTGTGTAAATGGCAGTTTTCCAGATTTACATCTTAGCCAGCGTTTATGGTAAGAAGGCTAATGATGATCCCCAAAGACCTCTCTTCGGTTCACAAAGCAAGAACATCTGTTGGGCTAAAAAGTGGTTAGTTAGCTAAATTAGGAGGAAAGGCGGCTTTTCCCAAAATTCACCCTGCCGTCAGCAGGAAATGCTGCATAACAGATTTAGGGAGTCCAGGAAGGGCAAGTGGATGGAGAAATTATACTGTTTAATTTTTGTGTGGCAGTGCGTATGTTCTTTCTATTTAAAAAATCCAAACCATTGTTTTTAAATGGAACAAAGTTACTGAAAACATATCTAAAGCATTCATTCTACTTGAATAACTATTAATTCATTTGTTTAGGTTAATGGTTTGTCCAAAAGCCATGAGGTCTTTCTGCATGCATGGTTTGGAATACTTTGCTGCAAAAAGACAATTTTGCAAGTTATAAGCAAGGTTAAACTGAATGCCAACTAGTAGTGTTTTTAACCAAAAAAAACCTGTGTGTAATAGGAGTTATTCATGTTTTAAGTATTTTTCTTTATCTTTATTTATTATTTATTTCTTTATTCTTTATTTATCTGTTTTTGAATACCATCTGCCCTTTGATTTGTTGTGGGGTGGGGCACTCAAGTTGGGTTACATATGGGCCTCATTTAGTCTTAATATGCCACTGCTTTGAACCTCTCTGAACCTTTCTTCTCTGTAAAATGGTGTTAAATAATATTTACATACCTCACAGTGGTATTGCAAGGTTTAGTTCATTAACATTGAAAAAACATTATGAGATTGTTTTAACTTTTTACCATTTTAATTCTCCACTACTTGCTTCAAGTGGTGAGGGTTGATGGTAGATAGAACCATATTTGTAATAGGACAAAGACCACCCATTCCCATGTGCTAATTAGGACTGTAAAATGTCATAGCTACCAGAGCCGAGGCGGTTTCATCATCATCAAGGACTTCAAGGGATTTCTTTCTGAGAAATCTGTTTCCCTTGATACACATTGATGCATAACTCCTCATCCATCTCTCTTGATTGGTTATTTGGTAGCAGAAATCCATACACTTACCACCTTCAGGCCTGTGCTATGGTAATTCATTCTGTCTGAGATGAGACAGAATGATCATGAAGAAACTACTAGAGATGCATAGTTTAGTAGTCCCGGTTCTAAGTGGGATGAAATAAAGAGACTACTGCAACCTTCATCGCTCTCCTTAAACCCTACCCTATTTTGCTGTTCACTTCCTGATCTTTTTCAAAGTTCTGATACTGATTTTTAAAGCCTTTAAATAGGGTAAGACCATACCACTATGGGCTCGGTGCACTATAAATAATAAAGCACATATATAAACTCAGAAGAGTCAAAGTCTTCTCAGCAATAGACTGAGTGCTGTAATCCCTTCCTATTGGAGATGGGAGGGATCCTTTCCCTTGCTATCTTCCAGTCATGGTATAAGACTCTTCAGAGCATCTTGCCAGCTCGTCTCTTTGGGCAATACTTTATTGAAATAAAATCATTAAATCAATTAATAATGTTGGAGACTTGCCTCTCCTCTGGACAGATCCCAAAGTTTCCTCTAGGCTATGTTCATTTGCTAGTTATCACTATGAGAAAGTGAGTCTATTTCACCTGCATACCGATGGAAAAATAATAGACCATTTTAAAATATGCATTTCTGACAAGTTCAGGGCTATTCAATTAAACCCAAGCATTCTGTGTTAAAATCTGACTTCATTTACACTCGCATTACATTTTGCACTTATTTCAGTGGAAGCTCATGCTGTTAAACTAAAATTTATATATATTCATTTAGTGAAAGAGTTATAATATGAAACTCTTGCAGTGAGGATCTGCTCAGGTACAGAAGGGAGTGTGATTTAGTAAATGCTGCCCTCTACAGGCTGTCTCATCTACTCTTGAAATTCATTGTATGCATTCAAGGCTTTCCAAAACAATTGCCTTTTTTTAAAAAGTTCAGGTTTTGATCTCCCTTTGCTAAGATATTGTGGTCAGTTGCAACTACCTTCCCGGTCTCTCATGTGTGCGTACATTCAAATAGTTATTTTTATGCTCCTAGAGCACAGAAACAAAGTACTAGAAATGTGTTGAGTCCCAGCAAAACTCTTAGCTGCCAATACAGTAAAAGCACAAATGTATAATTATCAGCAATTATGTTTCAAATATTGGATAAATAAATTCAAAATTTAGTAACATTCTCTGTGTCTATATTAGGTCTATATCTATATTTTCTTCTGGGGTCATTTAAATAACTGGATCTATAAAACTATGTTCTTTTTTAGCTACAGTAAGTGCTACAGGCTCCAGAATGGATTAAAAACAGATGCTGTCTTACTGTCTCTGCCTAATTTGAAAGTCTGTTAATTGTTTTATTGATCCCCTTTCCTGCATGGGAAACCACTCCACAACCTTATTTAGGGTCTATTGAGGATAGCTTAGAATATTCCAAGAGGACACAGCAAATTTGAAATATATATGAGTAACACAAAACAGATAAAAAAAATCTTATCTGTTTAATATTACACCACCTATCTTAATGGATTTCCATTAACATTTTCAGTAAATCATATATAAAGTGTTTTTTAATGATTAATACATTACCAATAGACTCTTTTACCAAACTCCCCCATGATTACTGGGAGACATGGTGGAGCACTGTGCAAATTTCCTTGAAGCCCACCACTGGGAACTTGTGGAATTAAGGAAACTAGAGCGTTTCCCAAACCAGCAATCTCTAGTCTTGTGTCATAAAGATAGAAGTGGGTGTAAAGGGCATGGATAGCCACACTCTGACCAAGCAGACATTTTATAGTAAAGTTTTAATGTCACCTGAATCTTCTCTCATTGTAGCTACCCAGAGGAAGCTCGTTCTCCACTCCAGTTCTATAGGTAATTGAGATAGGTAATCTAACAATAAAACATCTGCCTGTGACATGTATACAGGAATAATTGCTCTCCGGAAGAGGGACTGAGTGTGAGTCCCACAGTTAGATGAATCCACTTCATAAGAAGGGTTCCTCCTGCTAGAATAACAGAGAGACTCCTGAGCTTTCAGTGACCGATCAAAAGTAACAACAGTTACTGCTACCTAGCTGCTTACTCGAGTCAGAACCTCAATAAACAGGACAATTCAGTTCTGAAGATCTGGAGACCCAGATTTTCCAACGTTTCCAAAGGCTATGGAATTACTGGTTCTCTTTCTTCAGAAGCTATCTGCAAAGAATATCTGAGGAAACACACTTCTTCAATGCTATAAAATTCCCATTTCTAGCACTGGTGATTCTCAGGATAATAGAGTTTAAACTTGTCACAAGTACAGAATTGAATATTGCTCTTCCTCAGTTTCAGACCATTGTAATTTTTGAGAAATGAGGAAAATGTGTGGAGTTGATTTCTTGCTTTAAATTTCAGCAGTTTGAGTTTGGACTGTTAGGACAAGACCCTAGAAGGTATATTAGTGGATATGAAGCTGTCAAAGGTACACAGTAAATGCAGTTTATTGCATCTCTTTGCAATTTATCTTATAGTTTTCCCATACTTACCTGGTTAGAAGGTGATTTAGATGTATAACTACCTTCTGTTACCTAAGTATTTATGAATCCTCTTTTCAAAAATATTTGCCTGGCAACTACTGTTGCTCAAATTACCATGTTTTTTATAGAGGATAATACCTATTGATAGTTCCTATGTGCATAGCATGCAAGTCTGAAACCTGCACTTTTGTGTTCACAGCTTGCATGATATAAAATTTAGAAATTGCTTGTCAAACTAAGTGTCCTAGGAAACTCGCTAAGGATATTTATAAAACTAAAGAAAGACATAATAATAGATTGATAGAATAGTGTCAGGTGATGATTATTTTTTATTTCTCCAGGCCATTTTAACAAGCTTTTAGTCAACAATGAACTAAACTAAATGACAAATAGAGGCTTCATGATCTTTTTATCAATCTTGCCCCTCCACCCCACTTCTGTATCCCCTGTTTAAAATAAATAAATAAAATAGCAGATTGTTCCATGTCAGGAAAGGTAAAATATTGTGTTTATAAGCTAATAATGTACAAAAGAAACTAAATATTATGACAGATATAGATCTGAATTATTCATAAATTTAAAATGAGCTTATGAATTTATAAATATAGTTAAGACTGTATACATGCTATAGTTTCATTACACGCACAGAAGCCTGTGTTTCATTTTAATGCAGATTGTGTGCAAAACACTTATTTCAGGCTTGACAAAAATATCAAATATATGTTTTTTGAGAATATGCACTAAAAGAGGATTTGTCAATACTGTCGATACAAAAATACAATAGAAATTAATTTTGTTTTCTTAGCTTTACACATGAGGTAAGATGTGTGTATGGACCTGAACAAAGAGGAAAAAAATCAATTTTTGCTGATTTTCTATTGCATTTTCATTATTCTGATATCGTTGATGTAAATATTAATGAGTGAAGTGAATTCTCACATTTTAAACATTAAATCTGAATGTTCCATCTTGTATCTTTAGCATTCTGTGATGTACACCTGCAAAATGTAAATTCCGACAAGAGGCAATTAACAGAAGTACTAGGGAACTAGTAGAAATTAATGTTCTATAGAAAGCAATCTTAAAAAACAGTTCAAATTAATGTGTTTAACATTATGATGAAAGAGGAGTCTGTGTTTACTTATATAATGTTACCTCCATATCTCCTCATTTCTAGAATCTATTACTTGAAAAAGCAGTGCACTTATTTGGTTGTTAAAGTTATAGTCTAATACATGATAATTAATCGAGTAGATAATTTATATGCAAGTTATTCAAGAATTATTTTTCTCTCTGCAAAGAATAATATTAGGTGTTTGTTGGGGAGGGTGTTATATTTGAAAAAAAAATGTACAAATATTGTTATAAAAAACTGAAACCATAGGAAACTTGCTAGCAATACATTAAAGAGTTAATGTCCTGTGAAGAAACTGAGATTATGCCAAACTCTAATGGTAACAAATACTGAGTTAGTAGATATTCGTTATGTGATTGCTGCTTGATATGTTAAGTTGATGACGATCACTGTATTTTTTTTGTACAGCTTATGTGTAGCTAGTTTCACTAAAGCATAAAATTTATTGCTTTTATTTTTAATGTTTTTTTAATGTACACATCATTTAAAAATGACATTGTGACTGGAATTCCCTGATTACTATTGTATCTTGATTTTATGTTCAAGTGCTTGGTCACCTATGTTAGGTGTGTGCATGCTCTCATGCATGACTATCAGAGATTTTTTGCCTTAATGGCATCCATAGGGCTGCTCTGGTGCAGCAATATAAGAGGCGTCACCGGCCCTTTGCCCCCTCAGTTTCTTCTCTTTGCCCATGACGGTCTTGGAACGATTTTCTTTCTTGTGTTCACAGCTGCTTAGTGGTTCTTTCACAGATAGTTGTTGATGGTTCTTGTAAATAGTTGATGGTGGATTAGTTGATGGTCCTCTCAGGGATGTTCACCCAGCAACGGGGCAAGGCCCAATCCCTGGGCTTCAAACCATGTTCTGTTTGCCAGAGGCCCTACCTGCTTAAGGACCCTTACAACAGTTGTTTAAAGTGTTTAGGAGAAACACATATGAGGGATAAGTACAAGATTTACAGGGATTTCAGGCCACAGGCTGAGATAGACAAGGACATTCACCCGAAAGCTCTGTTAATGGAGGCAGCACTCAGTCCGGCCTCAGAACCCTCCTAATCAGACTTCTTTAGTATTGGTGCAGAGCACCTCACCTGCATCAAGCCTTTCTTGACACAACTCGCCTGTGAAACTGCGCTGATCGAGGCCATTCCCCTGCACCAAAGAGGGATAAGAAGGTAGAATCAGGCAAAGGACTACACTGGGCTAATCTCCTGCCCCTGACGGCTAGTGCCAGCCTCTCCTCCCAGGGCTGAAAGCTCTTTGAGGTAACCAACCCCAATTCCTGGAAGCAGAAGGGGGCCCCTACACCTAACAGTGCCCTCATTACTGGAGGCCTTTCAAGTGGCTAGGGACTTGATGGCCCTCCCAATGTCCTCCACTTCACTGGCCTTACCCTTGGCCCCAGAGCTGGTAAAGGCACCTGTCTCCAGGAGTAAACCCAACATGGGGCTACCAGTATGATCAGTCGACTAGTGCCATTTCTTATCTCAGCACTGGTCCACAACACCTCGGCTAAGATCTCCAGCGCCATGTCGAAGGTTTCTGCCCTGCAGGAGGGACTCACTGGCTACGTATCCCCAGTCTCGGTCTCCCTGGTACCAATTATTGCCCTTGTGGCTCCGGTTACTGGTAGCATGGTGATGGTCGCTGGACCCCCAGCACTGATCCCTGGCATCATGCGGCCTGATACCTAATTATATGCCATCATCTTAGCACCACTCCCTTCCAACGTGGCACTCTCAGAAGAATCTCCTTGGCATCGCTCCCTGATTCCACACTGCAGCCAATAGGAGGAGACACCATTAGCTCCATCATGGTCCCCAACAGAGGAACTGTCCTCTTCAGAATCAGAGGGAAAGCCCAGTTGCTGGTCTCAAAAACACAGATTTTTGACAGTGTTCAGGATACCGTTAGGTATCTTCTAGCAGTGGGTGCCTGGCCTCAAGGACAATAGCCTGTCTAGTGGCCATATTGGAACCCCTGGAGGATCCTGGTGGCACCAGAATCCTGCTCTCTCCAGTCCTCCATGGCTGGAAAACCATCAGCAGCATCACCGTCCCACTGCAAGACCCAGACTGAGGATCCAATACTGGCACCAAACTGCAGGACCTGGAGGTAGAGACAGTTCCCCTGAAAGAAGAGGAGGCACCTCTTCTTCATCCTTGGATGAGATGGTGGCCAGCCCAGCTTCCCCAATACTGTCAGATAACTTTCGAGCCCACCAAGAACTCCTTACAAGGATCATATCAAACCTGGGCTTGAAGGTTGAGGAGGTAACAAAGCCTACGGACAGCCTCTTTGACATCCTGATGGCTGCAATGCTGGCTAAAGTCACATTGCTGGTGCATAAAGAGGTGTTGCAGGTTGCTAAAGCCCATTGGCAGATCTCATCCTCCCTGCAGCAAATATCCAAAGGGGCCAAGAATAGATATTCTGTTCCAGCCTAGGAATATGAATACCTGTTCCCCCAATCCCTCTGATTCCTGGGCGTGGCTGTGGTGGTGTACAAGCAAAACAGCTGGAGACAGGCACATTCAACACCTAGGAACAGGAACACTAAGAAGCTGGACTTGTTTGGAAGATTTATTCCATGGCCAGCCTTCAACTCAGAACCTCTAATCAGCAAGCATTGCTGGGGGGATGGTTATAGGGATGAACATAAGTGGTACTCGGGGACTCATGAGCACCTAACCTTTCAAAAAATATACTGAAAACTTCCCTCAAAGGCTCACATGCACACCAGCATACCCTGCATAGCCCCAGGTTCACCTACCCTGCCCCCGTCCAAAACCACACACCCCTGCTGTGTTCCCAGCCCTTGCTGCTGATGTCCTGGCTCCTGGGCTGGATCCAGCTGCTGGCTCCTGCTGCCACCACTGACCAGATCTGGGCCCTGCTGCCTCTGGCCCTGGGCAGGATCTGGACCCCGGCCTCTGCTGCTGCCACCATCTGATGGCCCCAGGTCCTGGGCTGGCTCCTGCCTTTGGCCCCACCAGTCCCAGATCCCAGGCTGGCTCCTGCTTTTGGCCGTGACCAGCCTCCTCCCTCCGGTCCACCCAGGTTGGGGCCAGCCACTGCAGGCCCTGACCTGGGACAGCCACTGCCCCCTACCGCCTGCCTGAGAGGAGGGATTTAACTTTCTCCCCTCTTCGCCTGCTCTGCACCACATGCCTCAGTTACATGCTGCAGAGCAAGAGACTTAAAAGAGCCAGTGCACCTCTTTGGCCTGTGTTGCTGGCTTGCGACTCGGAGCACTGGCTTGGACACTCTGGGCTCGTGCCCCCTGGGCTCAGTGCCAGTGACGCCCCTGGAGTAAACCCTGAGGCCTGTCCATGTTTGAAGCCGAGGAAGGTATTTAATACCCAACCCAGAGCCGCTGTAAGGGAGAGGCTGAGTGACACCCAGGCGGGGGTAGTGGTGAGGCTGCTCTGTCCCAGCCAGAGGCAGGGGACCAGCAGCTGCCACACACTAGGTAACTGCAGGGGAGGGTAAGTGCTGGGGGGGGGGCGAGCCACATCCCCCTCCCTCCCCGAAGGTACAGACTCTCCTCCCCAGGACAGGTGGGGGGTGGGGCTGGAATGCCTCCTGCCTCGGGGAGAGAGAGTGGCGTGAGGGGGTGCAAATGTGCCGTTTGGTAGCCAAGTACCTGATCTGAAAAATTATGTCAACCCCTGGTTATGATATTTGGGACTCTGTAGCCAGAATAAGGGACACTTGGCCAGAGGACACCAAGCAGGAATTTGCATCCATTTTGGAAGAGGGCAAAATGGTGGCTAGAGCCTCTCTCCAAATGGCACTGGATGCTGGCGAGTCTACGGTCAGATCAGCAGCCTTGGCAGTGTCCATGCAGTGTGTTTCTGGCTGCAATCCTTGAGATTGTCTCAGGAGGTACAGCAATCTACACAGGACCTCCTCTTTGAGGGGAACACCCTATTTTTGGAGCAGACTGATATCAGGCTTGAGCCTGAAAGACTCCAGGGCTGTTTTATGATCCCTTGGCCTTTATACACCACAGGGAGCTATGAGACACTTCTGGCCACTATAGCCACCACCTAGATATTCAGGTCAGTTGTGGCAAGAGCTATAAGAGAAGAGACAGAGATATAAGGGATCTAAGTGCCACTCTCCCATTTCTTCCTCCTCTGTTGCCCGGTCTGGGCCTGCGTGCCATCGGGGTGGCCTGCAACAGGGTGTGCCAGAGGACTGTGTCCCAGTCTGGCCTCAGGATCCATTCCTCCATTTATTTTTAACCATCTGTCCACCTTCCTTTCGGCATGGGTCCAAATTACATCAGACTGTTGAGTCTTCAACACTATGTCAGATGGCTACACCCAACAGTTTTCTTTAATGCCCTTCTCCCATCCTCCCTCCCAATGCTTCTTCCGGGACCCTTCTCGTATGCAACTCTGAGAGACAGAAACTCTCCTATGAATAGGAACTGTGGAGGAAGTACCTCAAGATATGAGAGGGAAAGGGTTTTTCTCTGGATACTCTATTATACTGAAGACCAAAGGAGGCCTCAGAATCATCCTGGATCTGCATCATCTCAACGGATATTTCAAAAAGTTTGTACGATAGCTGAAAGTGTTAAACTTAGTTTAAAATGTGTTTTGCTCTTGTTTATTTTGACCAAATCTGACTTATAATCACTTAAAATTCTTCTGTAGTTTAATAAATTTGTTTATTCGACCTAAACCAGTGTATTTGGTTTAAGATGCATTAGAGATGCAATTTGAAGTAACAAAATTGGTGCATATCAATTTCCTTGTTAAATTGACACACACATGCACTCTCAATGCACAGTGAGCCGCACTGAGCATTGTAAAATGGAATTTCCTAGGGTTGCGTCTAGGACTAAGGGGAATTAGCTGAGGGTCACTGTGTTACATAATCCAAGGAGTGGTTAGCTAGAAGCACTCACTCTCGGACTTGGGAGCAACTTGCTTGCTGGAGGCTGTTCATGAACTACCCAGGAGTGGGAGTTCTCACACAGCAAGAAGGAAATGAGTGGGTAGAAGGCTGGCAGCGCCTCATATACCATTGAATGAGCATGGGGTTTAAAGGGCCCCAGAGCCACCCTTACAGATACCGCTAAGAGGAGACCTCTCTGACAGTCATGCACAAGAAGGATGCATGCACACCTAACATGGAATGGACGTGAGCAACACATCTCAAAGAACAGCAGCTATGGAAGACTGATAACCATTTTTCATCTGTAGTGATAATCGTAGTGGAAAATCAAAAAAAAATATTGCAAATTAATTTTTTATGTGCATACTGTATCATTCTCTTTAAATTTGTCTTCATGGCAACAAAGTACCATAGGGAGTTATTTTTGCAAACCAGACAATGTGTGTGAAGCCATCTGTCTGAGTCACTCTGAAAGTAGAGTTCAATATTTTTTCCTGTTCTCCACTGTAATTATATAAACTCCATGTTCATCCCCTTAAAAATTAGAAAAATGAGGGAAATTTTCCAATTCAGGGAGAAATCTTGGTAATAAAAACATTATATATCATGATGAATCAATCATTGGGTGCAAATTCACTGACCAAGGAGGTACACCAAATAACAATCCAGGAAAGTTTTGAAATCATTCAGGCAGTTCCTGAAAATGAGCCATCTGGGCTCAAAGAAGTAAACAAACAAATAAAACTTCCAAAACACAGGAAGGGGAAGAAAAACCCGTATTTTTATTTAATCCTGGACACACTGAAATAATGCTTTTTACAATTTTCTTACTTATGTACACTTTCTAACACCTTACATTGTCAATAATTAAAACTGATGGTATTTTAAAAGTAGGTTTTGTTTATAAAACAAAACAAACTCCTCCCCTCCACTTTTTTAAAACCAAAATCTAAATTTTAGGTCTGAACAGCCTGACATATAGAACAACTGTTAGTAAGATTCATTGTCTCATATAATACACTGTGGATTTAAACCAACATTTTGATTTAATAAACTTTTACAAAATTCATATTTAGTTTGATCCCATTTGGCCTGTTAGTGTGTATTGCCTGAAGGTAAGTAAAAAACATAATAATGAAACAAAGACTGAGAAAATGGTGGATTGGAGACAGAAAATATATACTTGATCAAAGTAAATAAATTGTTAGGATTAGTCCTTAACCTTGAACCCATCTTTTCTAAGTGTCTAGACTCCAACATTGAAAAGGTAATGGAGGTTGTAGTCTTCAAGGTTTTCTAAGTGTGTGTGTTTTTGATTCTAGCTTTCTAGAAAGAATTGACAGCGTCAGTATGGTTGACTATACACCCACAGACCAGGTAAGTGAAACTGAAGAGGTAATGTGTGAACCAGGGTACCTATTTTTGAAAGTTAGTAATTTCTGCTATAATATAATTTCCTTTGGGGGGAGAGACTAGAACCGCATTTGCATGAACACTTTGTGTAAACATTACTTTAATCTCAGCTGCATTTGACATTTCATAGAAATATAGCACACCCCATAATTCTTGAACCCAGTGCTGTAAAGCCAGCACTCTAAGGAGAGAGTGAATATGCCAGGTCAAAATATGTTAGAGAGGCCTTTCAGTGGATCCAGCTAGATTAATAGAGTGACGGGTGGTACTAACTCCTATGATCCATCTTTTGTTCCGCCATACATTCCCTTTTGTCTCCTCAAACACAGTGTACAGGCACTAGCAGAGAAGCCTGAGGTTTCCTGGGCAAATCTCCATATGTGAAAGTAATGTTCAATACCTACTGTGGTGGCAAGAGGAGAGAAGTGATGCACTGGGGACTCTGCCCTTCTGCATGTGGCAGAAGCAGAGCTCTGTGGTGGCTACCTACATTAGAGTGTAGTAGGAAGCAGCCCTGGTGGAAGCATACCTGATTAGTTTGTTTGCACTACAGAGCTATTAGGTCATAAACCGCTAGTAGGGGAAGGATTTCTGTTTTCCTTCCCCTTCATTTCCAACCACCACCCATTTACCATAGGTAAATCCTCTTTACTTAGGATTTGTTTGTGGGACTGCTGATTGGCTATAATGTCATGTTGGGGCAGAGGTGCATCATATGGATTTATTGTATCATTTTCATTACTGTGGAGCTAGGACAACCACTGGGACGTGTGCCAATAGTGGCACATGAGCCCATTCAGAGCGGAACCACAGAAATTGCAACTCCTGCCATTGAAAGCCCTCTGGATGACTTCTTTGGGGTCCCTGCCATTGCCATGCCCCCACGTGCCACAGCAGAGGCTGCCCAAAGCGGCTCCTTCCTGCAGCATGCCACCACTAAAAGGATCCACTCTGGGCAGCTTCTTTCTGCAGCATGCCTGGGGACCTTCCGAGAGGAGCCACTTCTTTCTGTGGCATGCCTGGGGACCCCTGTTCCCAGGCATGCCGCCAAGAGGAGCCACTCTGGTTAGCTTGTTTCCATGGCATGCCTGGGGAGCACCCGCTACCACCACTCCAGCCATGGCTGCTGCCAAATTTTCAGGCGGCCAGCACATTTTTTTCAGCAGAAGGGGCCTCCAGCACTAGCTGAGGGTCAGGGAGGAAGGGTTAGCAGGGGGTTGGCAAAGGTTGCTGACCCCTGAGCTACAACACATTTGTTGCTTATTTGGCCATGTCTATGCTGACAGCAGCAAAATCCATTTCTCTGGTTCGACTGAGCGGCAGTGAAAACAAGCTCAATCGAGTCAGAAGTGGATCTAATAAAACAACCTCCAAAAATACCTAATGCTACATCGACAAAAACGCATTTCCCATCGGCGCAGCACAGTGGAGGCATCATGCTAAAGGGAAGTTACCAAGTCCAGGGGAGTTGCGTACGCTTCCCTACAAAGCTTGCAGAACAAACAAGGAGTCCTGTGGGACTTTTAAAGACCTAACAAATGTTTTTATTTCATGAAAAGCTCATGCAATAAATAAATGTTAGTCTTTGAAAGTGGCACAGGACTCTTTGTTTGTTTTGCTGAACTAAACTAATACGACTACCCCTCTGGAATGTGTACGTAGCTTGCATGACTCCCATCACCTGCTGTTGAATTTTGCCTGCAGTGTAGACCGGGCCTCTAAATGGGACTGGGCACTTGGGGTTCAATAACCATATATATACACATTTGTTTCATTACTTTAAGGCACCCAGAGGCCTTCCGGCACGGACACCAAAAATTGCCTGTCAGTCACATATTTCTCTCCTAGATGCCTTGATGCTATGTCCATTCAGCCATCAAATGATGTAGGCTAAAATATTGGCATTTTTGTTCCTTGTATTAAGATAGCACCTACAGACCTCAGCTGGCATTAGGGGCCCCATTGTGATAGGTCCTACATACACATTGTAAAGTAAAGTGCGGCTTTGAAAGCTCACAGTGTAAATAGCCATATAAAGGGTGGGAGGTAGAAAGTATCATTTCATTTTACATATAACTCCAGCACAGAGGATTCATTGATTTACCAAAGGTCACACAGGAAGTCTAGGGCAGAGCAAGGAATGGGATCCAGGTTTCCTGTGTCCCAACTGAGGGTCTTAACTACAAGACTATCCAGATGCTCCAAGGAAGTACATCCTGAAATTAGGTGGCAGTGAAAAGAAATTATAACTATAGTATTTATAAACAATATTAATAAGCAAAAATCATACAGCAGAGTGAATGTGAAATACAAGTGGGGTATGCAAGTAACAGATTACTAAAACTGCCTGATAAAATGATGACTTTGCAACTGGAAGGCGGTTTCAGAGCAGGTAAACCTTCATAAAACTTAAATTCTCATTGCTAGAAATCATGACCTGACTTCTGCCTCAAGCTTCTTGCAACTGGGAAGAAACAGGCCAAGAGAGTGTGTCTCTTTGGTTTGATCATCTCTTGAGGCCATTTGTTCCTTTGGAGCTTTTCTGTACTATGTGCTGTCATGCCTGATGGCTTTATTATAGCCAGGCTCCTATGTTTGGGTTGCCAAACCCTTTCTACTATATCAAGTGGAAAGTTACATTCTAAGGGTTTTTTTAATTGAATGGTTTTCACTCCTCCATTGTTTACAGAAGGCCTTTGATATCTGGAAGGAAGAGAGGTTTTCTTTGGGCAAGACAAGTGTCTCTCTCCCATGAAATTCCATTCAGTTTTTGCTGAGAGATATCTTGTAAAAATCACTATTGACAGGATGCCAGAATAATAACAAAACATATGTTTGAAGGCTGAGCTCCTGCTGCCAGCAGACACTTTACTTGGGCTGTGTCTGGTAATTTCTCAGAGCAACTGTAGCAGTGGGTGTTGGGGGAGAGAGAAAGAGACCCAGCTGGACTTCCCTCCCCAGACTGAGTACATTGCCCCAGTAACCCATTTCCTGACCCTCGCTCCATCTGGTAGCACCGCACGTGAACCTGAAGCTTTCTTAACTCACAGGAGTGATGCGTGGGGAGGAGGCGGGGGGAGGGGGGGAGAGAGGGAGAGAGCTAGGCGAAGCTCGCTCCAATGAGTCCCTGGCCAGAGCAACTCATGCCACCTTCCAGGGACAGCATGTGGGAGGGGAGTTCCCCTGGTTCCTAGACTGGAAGAACAGAAAGAGAGAGAGGTATAACAGGCTTCTTCCTGCCTCTTGGAAAAGAGCCATCTTCTGCTGATAGTTCTATAGCTCAAGCCATAGCAATGGGGCTCCAGGAGTGGAAGATCCAGGGTTCAAACCCGAATGATAAAGATAAGGTTGTAATGGTTGCACATAGTAGAGGGGTAAGTGCCTGCCTTTGCAATCTAACATTTTAACTTATTTTTATATTATTCTAAAATACATTATCCATCTGACGTGTGAAACTTTACAAAAACTTCAATAAGAAACTTCACTATGGGCTTTGGAAGATGTAAAATTTTGGCCATCCTCCTGCTTCTACAAAGTCAAGATTCTGGGTAGATCTAATTAGGATCATTTATTTTTATATGGATTATGTGTATAATCTGCAGATAGATTCTTATAAACTAATCAGATTTTACTTTAATTAAACGGATCAAGGATTTTCATCTAAAGGAATATTCCATGCTTTTCAAATTAAAATAAGGGGGTAAACATGTCACTTATCAGTTTCTATTTTCTTGTTTCCAGGATCTGTTAAGATGCAGAGTTTTGACATCAGGGATTTTTGAAACAAGATTTCAAGTAGATAAAGTAAATTTTCAGTAAGTGTGTTAGTAATTCTTTATTTACTATTGTACTTAGTTTGAACCATTTGATTCAGATGTTACTACCTCATACCTTTTATATTGTAGATATGGTAGGTGTCCTGACCCCTTTTTCTTTATAGGGCATAGTTTAATTGCCTTGTACTCAAAAAGAAAAGAGAGCTGAAAATTAGTAGTTTCCATTCATGTCTCTCTATTTTGGGCTGTGTCTGTGGGGATGTTACTTATTATTTCATTAATAATGTTTATATAACATTGTCAGTTTACACAGCACTTTCTTTGGGGTTGATCCTGCAGCCTTCTTTGGGAATATTTGTCTCAGTAAGGGTTTGAAGGATTGGCCCAGAGAATTAAGTTCATTCATATTCTGAAGAGCTGTAATCTATGGGTTTTGAGGTTTTATGTTGTTTCCCTATTAAAATGCTCATTATTTTTTCATACACATCACCAAGTTGCCTGTAGTTATTATTTTTAACCCAAATATTTTGACCCCAAATCTATAAAAGTGCTTCACACAAAACCTCAACCACATGTAGTTCTAAAGGCTTAAAAATCTATTTCTTCTGCAGGAAAGGTGTGTCTATAAGAACTCAGTGGAATTCTCCCAACAGGGCAGAGGAGATAGAATTGTATATCTCCGTGACATGTAACGCTATTTCAGGAACTCTTTTTCCCTTCAGGCAGTGTTTCTTTGCTATTGCCTTTGGATCTGCCAGACATTTTAAACTGAACCCTAACCCTGCATGCTTCATGTGACTTTCCTATCGCACACAAATGATATAACATCCTATGGCTTTTTAACAGCATGTTTGATGTAGGTGGCCAGAGAGATGAAAGAAGAAAATGGATCCAATGTTTTAATGGTGAGTCTGCACCACATATTTAGTTTGAATCTATTCTCTGCTGGGAGAATTTCTGTACTGTTCTTAGTTTGTTTTTTTTTCTTTTTGAACACTAAACTTAAATAAGTCATTCCCATTTTTCAAAAACATCTGTGTATTTCGTATTATTTTATCATTTCATTACATCTTCTCTTAAGTTTCTTTCATTAAATGAGGTGTTTAAAGCAAAACAATCTCATTTGAAAATCAATTAAAATTGCATATCATCAGGTGACATTAATAAAGGAACCCAATATTATCTATAATCTCTTCCAACATAACTTAGAGCATGCATTGCAGAGGAAGTTGTGTGTCTGCACTGAAATATTGCAATGTTGAACCTGTTTTGGATAAATGAAACATTCTATTCTCTTTTTTTTTCCTTTCGTGTGTTCCCCCAAGATGTCACTGCTATAATCTTTGTTGTGGCTTGTAGCAGCTACAACATGGTAATAAGGGAAGACAATAACACAAACAGACTACGGGAATCCCTGGATCTCTTCAAAAGTATCTGGAACAATAGGTAAAATAATAAATCTGTTTCTGGAGTGTTAATGTGATCAGTAATTAAACAAAATTTAGCACTTACACTTATCTAAGCATTGTTCAAGCATTAATTACTTAAACATAAGCTAATGACTTAAATGACTCAGTCAAGTCCTTTTTCTATCAGTTATCATCAATATCTCTGCAGTATTTTATGGCAATTTCAAATAAAATATCCTTCCTTACCAACTGAAAAAAACGTTGCCATTTAAGTTGCTAGTGAGCATACACAAGTGCATACAATGATTCCTCACTAATGAGAAGATCCCATTGCTAAGATTTTTTTTTGTTTAGAAAATGTCAAGAGGACCAGAATGCTCCTCATTAACCAATCCTGAAGCACCACCCGCTGCTCTAATCCATCCTCAACCCCTCTGAAACAAGGCTGTTGTACTTACAGTACGCAGCTGCTACTGCCGAGACAAGACCAGAGCAGCTTCTCGGTGTTCTAATATCATCGCAGTCCAGGTGGCCCACGAGAAGCTTCTAGAGTCAGGCAGGGAGAGAAGAGGGCTTTGGAAAGGTCAGCAGTCATGCCTCAAGAGCTGCCACCATTTCTGTGTTTCTTTAATGTTAAGCCCAGCTAGGGAAGCAAGTGATCCCAGTTCTGTCGTTTTGTTTGAGGGGGAAGAGCAAGATGTTCTTATATTTCAGCTCCATCTGCCCGTCAGGTGGGAGCAGATACAATGAGGATGTCCTCTCCTCACAGCAATATGGTAGCAGTGTAGCAGCGAACTTCATGCATGTTCCTGACACCTGTCTCAATACCACAAAAGTATATAGAAAGCAGTTCTCTTAAGAGATGCCCCCTGAAAACAAGTCCAGTGGGACTGCACCTAGATATAAGCAAGTACCCTGTTTAAGAACTTTAGCCACAGATTGGGTCAGGGGTAGCACATGATATGGGGGCTTCCTGGTAAGCCCAGTCTTTTCCCATCCCTAGTACAGCTACTAACTCTTGCCAGACATCACTTCAGGCAACTCCAAAATCTGTGCGGAGAGAAGTATGAAATTTGAAGTTTGCTCTTTACCAAAGTGTGACGTTAAAAGGTTGTATTGTCTAATGAGTGTGTAATTAGATATTTTAACAGCTATCACAGTTTCCCTATATAATCTAATTGTAGCTTTTCTTTTAGATTGCACTGATTTGTAGTCTGTATAAATGATGGATATGGAAACTAGACAGCAATTGGAATAGATTCCTAATTGATAAGTAAAAATGATAGGCCATGTAAGAGAATGAGGAGTTACAAGGCTCGATGTATCTATCTTTATGCTCCAGGGCGTGAGGTGATTGCCAGACCAGGTCAGGAAAATTTTTTAGCACAAACCACAATGGTATCATGTCACAAGAATAGTCTGGTACATTACTGGGGCAGAATTGGGTTTACTTCCCCTGACTCACCAGATACAATATATATCAGAAGTAGGATTCTGGTCTGGATGGTCAGTTGGTCCATTCAGATACAGCAATTTGTATGAAAACTGTACAAGAAGGATAGATAACTTCCATTATTTCTTTAGTAGAACTAAGCACATCTTTACATGTTGAGGAGCACTAGTATTAATGTTTTATTATGTTTTTAGAATACGTTAACACTCTGGTGCCTATGGTTAGCATTTCCTGATTTGGTAACAAAGGGCTAATCTATAAAACAATATTTTAAATGTGTTCCCTTCATAAGCATTTAGTATATTTTAACCACTACTGATATATCAACCAGTATGGATGTAAATTCAAGATAATGGAATTATTAGTTTATTTATTTTTTATTAACCTTCATTAAAAGCAGCTCACAGACCACACAGAATAGGAATACCCCACTAAGATTTCCTTTGTGAAATGGTTGTCAAATGAATGTGTTAGAGTTGACATCAACATTGGGTTTGTTCTTCGCAGGTGGCTACGGACCATTTCGATCATTTTGTTCTTGAACAAGCAGGACATGCTGGCTGAGAAGGTCTTGGCAGGGAAATCTAAAATTGAAGATTACTTTCCTGAGTATGTGCGTTACACTGTACCTGATGATGGTAAGATTTTATAACTGCTGGCATTAAGGTAGCAGACATAATTGTTCTCACAGGTACCACGCAGCACACGAATTCTTTACATTGAAATGACAATGCACCGCCATGGAAAGAGAGGATGCATGGATGTACACATAAAAGGAAAACTTAACTGGGGGAAAGTTTTCACTTTGGTGTGAATAGTGAAGTCCGAGGGACAGATTTTGTCCCCTCTGGCAGCTTATCAGAGCCATTAACAGCTGACCAGGGAAGTGTTCCCCCGGCATAGATATGCAGTATGACCACCTAAACAGCACTTCTCTACCCAGTCGCAAGCCCCAGTGTAGAAAAGTGGGCGTAGGTGTGCCCATAATGTACGGCTCTACTGGGGTCCTGGGCTTCACTGCTGCTCAGATTCCATAGAGCACAAAGATGAAATAAAGCCACCTTTCCTCTCCCCCGCACCTTGGCCGTACTCTCCTCCTTCCTGGACTGAGCTTCCATGCTGCACCTCGTGGAAGTGCAACACACACAATCAGACCCCTGCTCTGTGGGAGGTTTACTTTCTGGACAAGTACGAAGCTAAGATTCGCTACAGTTCTGCATTCGCACTCCCTTAATGTTAGATTTGTAATTCCCCATAGTCATAAATATGGACCGAGGCATCTTTACCATGGAGAGAAACTGAACAGAGAACTACGGTTCTAGTCAGTCCAGAAATCCTGAAAGTCCTAATGCCGGAAAGGTTGGCATGAGTTGGCTGGCAGATTATTAATACTTTTCAGCTCTGTAGCATTTTGCAAGTATCAGTTCACTCCCACCGCAGCCCTGTGAGATAGGGAAGTACAGTAGAACCTCAAAGATACAAACATCAGCGTTACAAACCAGTCAGCCGAACACCCTGTGAAACTAGAAGCACTGCAAGCTGGGCAGCAGCACAGGGTGGAGAAAGAAAGCAAATACTGCGCAGAGCAGAAACAATCCAGAGCCTGCACTGTTTCTGTAAACCAAAGGCACTGTTTCACCTCCTCCCACCCCACCCACTTGGAGAAGGAAACTTGCCACCGCCACCAGCCACTACTTGCTGCAGCCTACAAGGAACTGAAGGTTGCAGCCAAAGCCTGGCCTGGAACTAGAGTGGGAGTCAGCTGTGCTTTGGACGAGCATTAAAGGGCCACAGCCTGTGTGTGGATGTGGGCCAAACTTTGCCATTGGCTGCACTCCTGGGTCTTGCCCGCACCTCTGGGAGTGCAAGGGGCAGGGAAGGGAGGGACACTGGCAGCCAGCTGGCATCAACCCCTTGCCATGTGCTGGCAAGCAGTGAACAGGGTGAGCCCTGGGCAGAGGCGGCTGGAGCTTGTAGTGCCCCGGGCATGGGCAGGCACCCTCGCTTCACGGAAACAGGAATAGGGTCGGAGCTGCTTCCAAACCAGGCAGTGCTGGCAGATGCCACCTTTGCAGGGATCTCTCCCACTCTCAGGTGGCAGACACTGTCTGCCGGGAACTTTGCCGTAATGTCTTGTTCAGAGTTCTGAACAACCTCCATTCCCGAGGTGTTCGTATCTTTGAAGTTCTGCTGTATCCCTGATTTATCTGTGGGGAACCTAAGAAATGGAGAGATTGTCACTTGGCCAAAATCACAGTTAAATCTGTGGCAGAATAAGAAGTAGAATCGATAGTTCCTTACTCCTAGCACTGTGCTCTAATCATGTCATAGAATCATAGAATAATAGGGTTGGAAGGGATCTCACGAGGTCATCTAGTCCAACCCCCTGCTAAAAAGCAGGACCACTCCCCCTAAATTATCCCAGCCAGAGTTTTGTCTAACCGAGCCTTAAAAATCTCCAAAGATGAAGATTCTACCACCTCCCTAGATAGCCCATTCCAATGCTTCACCACCCTCCTAGTGAGAAAGTTTTTCCTAATATCCAACCTTGACCTCCCCAGCTGTAATTTGAAACCATTGCTCCTTGTTCTGTCCTCTGTTACCCTCGAGAACAGCCTAGCTCCCTCCTCTTTGGAGCAACCCTTCAAGTAGTTGAAGGTTGCTATCAAATCTCCCCTCAGTCTTCTCTTCTGTAGACTAAATAAGCCTAGTTCCTTCAGTCTCTCCTCATAAGTCATGTGCCCCAGCCCCCTAATCATTTTTGTTGCCCTCCGCTGGACTCTTTCTAATTTGTCCACATCCTTTCTGTAGTGGGGAGCCCAAAACTGGACACAGTACTCCAGATGCGGCCTGACCAGTGTCAAATAGAGGGGAATTATCACATCCCTCGATCTGCTGGCAATACTCCTACTGATGCAGCCTAATATGCCATTGGCCTTTTTGGCAACAAGGGCACACTGTTGGCTCATATTCATCTTCCCGTCCACCGTAACTCCCAGGTCCTTTTCTACAGCGCTGCTACTTAGCTGATCGGTCCCCAGCCTGTAGCAGTGCATGGGATTTTTCCGTCCTAAGTGCAGGACTTTGCACTTGTCTTTGTTGAACCTCATGAGGTTTCTTTCGGCCCAGTGTTCCAATTTGTCCAAGTCTCTCTGGATCCTGTCCCTGCCCTCCAGAGTATCTACCATTCCCCCCAACTTGGTGTCATCCGCAAACTTACTAAGCACGCAGTCTATTCTATCATCAAGATCATTAATGAAGATGTTGAATAAAACCGGCCTCAGGACCGACCACTGGGGCACTCCACTCGTTACTGGTTGCCAACCAGACATCGAGCCATTGATTCCTACCCGCTGATCTAACCAGTTTTCGATCCACCTTACGGTCCACTCGTCCAACCCATACTTCCTTAACTTGCCAATGAGAATGCTGTGGGAAACCGTATCAAAAGCCTTGCTAAAGTCAAGGTATATCACGTCAACGGCTCTTCCCACATCCACAAATCCAGTCATCTCATCATAGAAGGAAATCAGGTTGGTCAGGCACGATTTGCCCTTGGTGAATCCATGTTGACTGTTCCTGATCACTCTATTTTCCTCCAAGTGTTTCAGGATGGATTCCTTGAGGACCTGCTCCATGATTTTCCCAGGGATTGAGGTGAGGCTGACCGGTCTGTAGTTCCCCGGATCCTCCTTTTTCCCTTTCTTAAAGATAGGTACTATATTTGCCTTTTTCCAATCCTCCGGGACCACCCCTGTTCGCCACGAGTTCTCAAAGATAATGGCCAGCGGCTCTGCAATCACTTCCCCCAACTCCCTCAGCACCCTCGGATGCAGTTCATCCGGCCCCATGGACTTGTGCACATCCAATTTCATTAAGTGTTCCCTAACCTGACTTTCCATCACCGAGGGCCACTCTTCTCTCCAGTCCGCGTTACCCCGTGTAGTAGCCTGGGAGCTGGCCCGCCCTGTGGAGACTGAAGTAAAAAAAGCATTGAGTACTTCAGCCTTTTCCGCATCATCCTCCACGAGGATGCCTGCCCCATTCAGTAAGGGACCTACACCCCCTCTGATCCTTTTCTTGTTGCTGATATACTTATAGAACCCCTTTCTGTTATCCTTCACATCTCTTGCTAGCTGCAACTCCAATTGTCCTTTGGCCTTTCTGATTTGATCCCTGCAGTCCCGAGCAATATCTTTATACGCCTCCCTTTTCATCTGTCCAAGCTTCCACTTCTTGTAAGCTTCCCTTTTATGTTTCAGCTCCCCGCAGAGTTCCCTGCTAAGCCACGCTGGGCGCCGTCCACATTTGCTGTTCTTTCTGCACATCGGAAAGTTATCTTCCTGTGCCTTTAACAGGGTTTCTTTAAAATACAGCCAGCTGTCTTGGACACCTTTCCCCTTCAGATCAGCTTCCCATGGGACCCTGCCCATCAGCTCCCTAAGGGAGCCAAAATCTGCTTTTCTGAAGTCCAGGGTGTGTGTTCTGCTTCTTTCCTTCCTTCCATTGATCAGGATCCTGAACTCTACCATCTCATGGTCGCTGCTGCCCAGGTTGCCATTTACTTCTACTTCCCCGATCAATTCTTCTCTGTTTGTGAGCAATAGGTCTAGAGGTGCAAGGCCCCTAGTTGGTTCCTTCAGCATTTGTACTAGGAAGTTGTCCTCAATATTCTCCAAAAACTTCCTGGATTGCTTGTGCACTGCTGTATTATCTTCCCAGCAGACATCAGGATAATTGAAGTCCCCCATAAGAACCAGGGCCTGCGACGATCTGGAAACTTCTGTTAGTTGTCCATAGAACGCCTCATCCACCTCCTCTTTCTGGTCTGGCGGTCTGTAGCAGACACCCACCACAACATCCCCCTTGTTGCATTCTCCCCTAAACTTAACCCACAAGCTTTCAACCATCTTGTTTCCACTTTCATAGTGGAGCTCCAAGCAGTCATACAGAGAGCTTCAAAAAATGAAGCGGGCAGCCTTAGAGCTAAACATCAAATGACACCATTTTTTTTCATGTTAGTTACACATGTCGTTTTTCTTTAATGATGTCTGACGCTACTTAATCTAAACCATTGTAATAATTATTATATTATTATATATACTAATTATTATTAGTCCTGCTCCATGACTTCAGGGAGAACAGTAGTGTACTATAATAGCCTGTGTGTTGTCCTCCCAATTACTGCTTTCCATCATTGCTATAAACAGGAGTGAAAAGCACATTTCTGTATTCTCGTAACTCCTCTTCTTTGCCCTGTTCTATTTGCAAACATCTGATCAAGTATCTTAGTTAAGTACAAAATTATGGTGGGGCGGAAGGAAATGAAGTAAAATATACTTAGGTTGTTTCTTCGCTTGATTGCTTATTTCAGGATCAAATGAATTCTGCATCAAAAACTAATAGAGTTGACATGTGGTCTCCAGAGAATGAATTTCGTTTACTAAAAGAGAACATTACAAAATTGACCAGTATGGCCCCAATTCAGCAAAATACTTAAGCATGAGTAGTTCCACTGAAGTCAGTGGAGATTACTCCCATGCAGAGTTAAGCACGTGCTTAAGTGCCCTGTTAACTTGGGGCTGAAAAAACACCTTGTATCTAAGCCCCAATTTCATTTGCAATGGTGCAGAAATTGTGGATCCTGCAATGTTAGGTTCCACTGCAACTTTGATTTTAATGATCTTCCTTTACACAGTCCGCACTTTTGTGTGTCTCTGAGGTTTACAGAACACAGTTTTTTCCCCATTAACACAGTAGAATCTCATTTATCTGAGCTGACAGAGGCAGAGCTCCGGGCTGTCTGGTTATCAAAATCTTAGCCGGCATGACATAATACTTGAGTGTTTATATTATTCCCCCACAGTTTTCTTAAATAGATAGGCTTTCTCTGGCTTTCCCAAATTTCCATAATTAATAAAGGTCCATGATTACTTTTCCATGTCTTGTCCACAACTCAGGTATTTGACAATTATCCCACTGTTCACATATAGGGCCTTATTTTTATAATAAATGATCTTTGGCATCAAAACTTTGTCAACAGATATGAAAGCAACAGAAAGTTTAACTACTGAATTGCTGTTTTCACATTTCACTGTTCTCCTGTTTCTTAAATGCTGGGGGCTTTTAGAAAAATCTTTACAGTGGTTTACAGTGAAATCTTTTCTAGTTTCTAGTGTGGAAAGTACATCATTTTAAGAAAGAGAACAAATTTACTTTTAAAGAAGGTAGAATCTTGTTATTTTTAAAGCCAAATTACTGTATGTAGTAGCTTTAAGATGCATTGTCTTGTTAAACACTGGTTCTCTAATCAGCATGTGGTACCCAGTTAAACCCAAATACTCCTCCATGTCTTGTCTGTTCATGTGAGTAAAGCGATGGAAATGAGAGGGGTGGTCAACCATTATTTATAGGGTCTACAGTTAGTTTAGCGGTTATCCAATTTATCCAAGGAGCTGTAGCCCATAGAAAGCCATGAAATATTCAGAAGTCTGTTTATTTAAGATGGTTTCGTGTTCTTACATTTTGGTAGTACTGATTTTGAATGTACTGTATGTCTATCATTTTTAATTTCTCTAGTGAAAGACTCTCTTATTTATTCCATCTCTTACTAAATATACAAAATAGCTGCTCATTATTTAATTTATCTGATATAATTTATTTTTAATTAAACAGCAACACCAGATGCAGGAGAAGATCCCAAAGTCACAAGAGCCAAGTTCTTTATCCGGGACGAGTTTTTAGTGAGTAATTTTTAAAACCTATATCAAATTGTGTCCCGGAAGGTTTTCTCATTAAACCCACTTAAGAGTATGGTTCCAGTTTGCAGAAAGAGGATGGGAAAAAATACTTAGCTGTTTCATAGCGTTTTTCAGTCTTGCATTTCACAGTGCTGAGAAAAGGTTTTATAAATGGTGAAACTGAGACACACTGATGCCCAGTGCCAAAGCGCGAGTCAATGGTCAGAGATGAGAAAAATTTCCTGATACCCAATGTGGTACTTGGTCTACCATGGACCCCACACCTCTTCCCTTTCATTCTCCATTGTGCACATGGCCACAGTAAAAATAACTGTTTCCACTTCTGGTTAATGTGATTTTTTTTTTTTTGGGGGGGGGGGGGGGGCGGATTTATTTTTCTATAAAAGCTTAATTCTGTTGCATGGGAGTTTTAATTCACATCTCTGTGCCGACTGTTTGGCATTGAGAATCTGGTACTGCGGCCAGTCCCTATGCTTGTTCATAGGTTTGTTAGACCAATCTGAGTTCACTTATTGGACCGTCTGTTGTAACTGGACTTTGCATCACACACGCTTCCGAGCCAGCTACGTCTGGCAGCGTCCAGACACTTTTTTCTATCTCTCAACCTCCAAGGCACCCACCTCCCAGGTGCAGACCTCCCTTCTGGGATCCTTTCCTTAGGATGTGGGACTCTGCAGTCCTTCTGCCCTGGGCCCTGAAACCAGCACTCTGTTCCTCAGTCGCTTGGGCACCCTCCCCACCAAAGTCCCCTCCATAGGTGCTTTGGATCACAGATTTTATAGATTATAGAATAACTCTGTGGGGACACTTGGTCGGTAAAGTAAAGAACACGGGCTTGGACACAGTAGCTTTTATTCTCAAAGCACACAAGAGCTACAGAGCGGAAGGTAAAACAACAACAAAACTCCTGGATTTCTGCTCACCACTTCCAGCGAGTCCCATGTGTCAGCAACTAGGCACCTCCTGCAGTCCCCCTGCTTCCTCGGTGATGTTCAGTGTGTTGTCAGAGGCTCCCGGTGTGGTGCTCTGCTTTCTCCAATGTTGGTATCACTCGGCTGCATGCGTGTGTTCCCTCTAAGTGCTGCCCCAGCTCCTGCAGATAGCTGACACAGCAGACCCGAAGAGAACCCCCAATAACCACAGAGTCCAGTAAGGTACGAAGGCACGTCGACCAGGTTTATTGTCGCGGTGGATACAGTAGCAGTTCCCCTGGAGTGCTCTAAGACTCATTCAAGGGCACACTACGGATACTGACCCTAGGACAATGGACTCGGCTCAGTCAGTGGCGGGACTTTCCACTGCCCCCTAGGCCGGACCCCGAACACACCCCAGAAATACATTTTATACACCTAGACAAACAACTTTCACAATATTTCTGACGTATTAAGGTTCGACCCCTTAACGTAGTTAGGTGCCGCCTATTACCTTGTACATGTTGGTTCTAACTCTCCATCATGTTCTTGTTACTGGGATGGGTCAACCTGTTCTTCCTTATCTATGGAATGTGCCTGGGCGTCTTGGTACCTTGTTTATATAATATGCTTAGCTATGTTTATGCAACATTTATCCTCTTCTTGCCAACTTTTCATGACGTTTCTCGGTTTAGCAATGTCTTAACATTACTTTGGTTCAAGCTAAAGGCCTTATACTGGGCCTGTACCTACTACATTCCCCCATTTTTTGTTTTTTATGGGGAGGCTGTTTACCCATCGTCCCGGAAAAGCATAGCGTATGGACGCAAGGCAACCCAGTGGGCTAAACACTGTGTTGTGGTTACCTTTTGTTCTCATCCCTATGCTCATGCCCCCATCTGCCCTAAAATCTGCACATTCCTTCGTACGACTATTAGGCAGATATTAGTATCCAATCATGGTTTTAGTCCCTTATACTGGGCCTGGGAATGTTAGGCCCAGGACCCTATGTTGGGGGTGCTGTGGTACTAGGCACCAGTTGTGTTTCCCAATCGAGGGTTTTGTGAAAATATAAATCATACTGCGCATACATTTAGGATATAAGGCAGTACTGAATATGTATATTACGTATGTGAATATGTATATTACGTATGTGAATATATGTTGAGTATATATGGATATAGAGTATTCCATATTACATATGGAATATGGAATCATATGGATATATGTCTTAACTATAAATTTTCTTACCGCACATGCTATAGCTAATAGCCTATATTTTATATGTAGTGGTTATTTGGATGTACCACAGCAGTGTTTATTCTCAGTTCCATTCCCTTGTCAACTCGATTCTGCTTCCTAAATCTGCTTGTCAAACGGACAGTGAAGCAGCACATACCGACCAATATAATAATTGTCAGTGCCTGGACCCCCATGAGTAGTATGCTTAATGTGCGGACTACTGGATGTAATGTAACATCTTCTGGAATTGCCCACCAGGGCATTTCCATTTCCTTTTCTACTGCATCAACTTCACTTGCTTGCTGTTGAATTAGATGTGCGATTGGTATTAGGGATTCCTTAGTCCTTTGAACCAAGGCATGTACATCCAGCTGTAGAGATTTTACGGGAGGAAACAGGTTAACCAACAAATTTGCTAAGTGTTCATGTATGGTGACCCTTGTAGTGACGGCCTTACTGTTTCTTGTGGGCCAAAAGGCATGGGCTCCTATTTGAATCGTGCTTGTTAGAGGTACACAGAACCCAGCCTTGTTTCTGGGACAAATATTCCCATCAATGGAAAAATTATGGAATCCAATGGCACAAGCCGTCTCTTGAATTCGCAGCACTTCTGCAACCAACTCCTTTGATACCAGTCGGGCCCAGCCCCTTCTTGTAGCATTAACGTCGATCTTGGCATAGCACTCACACAACCACCATCCATTATGTTTTGTGCAACAAGCTTGATTAACCTCTGAGCCAGTTTCAGTCACCAAGCGCACAGTGGGGTAATGTTGGACATATGTGTTGTTTACCAATGTCCCCGCACTATTCGCGAAGTAAACCTTAACTGGCTCTTGCACCCACCTTGGCACTGCCATCATGAGGTGCACACTTCTGTCTTTCTTACCAGTTTCTTTTGGGATCCTATCAAACTTAGCAAACTGCAAAAAGACAGGTTTCATGGGGTTGATACCGTGTCCTTGTATTTGATTCATAATGGATGTTTGGTTCAGAATTCGTGGCCAAGTTTGAAGTTGTAACTGTAATAAACTTTGCTGTACAATTTCTATTATCCTACTGCCATAGGCCGAACAGGCAACTGCCAGTGAAACGTTGTTGTTTAGTATGCTGCTAATAAGGGACAAAATGGTGGCATTCAGGTGTTCAAACCCTTGAGCAATTAAATGCATGTTATCAATAATGATTGCATGCTGATCCAATAAGAGACTACTTACTCCTCCCCCAGTTTTGACTGCTTTCCCTAATCCATTGATCACAGTGTTAATTTTTAAATTAAGATTTTCAATGTCTGCCGAGTTCCATAGGGACATGCCAAGGCTAGATCCTCCTAGGGCTGTTCCCAATATATCCCGTTTGCCTCTAGACTGTTCCGAGATAAGTTGAGAGCCCTTCCAAATGTGTAACTGAATTTGTATTTCTGAGTTAAACCAGTCCCTGTATTGTCTGGGACACTGCCTTGGCATGATCACACCCTCAAAATCCAATGTGAGTGGGACATACAACCAGCCGACATTCTCTACCATATATTCCATGGTGGGATGTAGAAAAATCCCTGAATCAGGCCAAGGTGACATAGCTGGGCATTCCATTACAGGGTGCTGCCAAGGTGTCATCATACTGGTAGGCGTGGTGGAAGCAGGCGTTGAAGAAACGATTACAGTTAAATCCACCAGCACATCTCCCTTTCCTGGTAATTTTTGGACCGAACACTCATAAATTCCAGCGTCGTCCTGAGTCAAATTTAGTATAAGCAGGGAGGCATCTCCCCAAGTTACATTCTCGCTTTTAAATTGAAACCTGCTGTTTACATGTTCTTTTCCTGTGGAGCATCTACCTTGAATAGGACATGGTCCATATGTTTGGCCGGCCACATACCACAGGATTATATATGAGTCCGCATTTAATAACTTTCTTTTCCATGTAATATCTAAAAATTCAGTGAATTGATCCTGTAATTCATACAGGCAACTTAATATAACAGACTGCCCAGCTATTCCTGACTTATTTGTTTCAGTGGACATTACTTTTAACGGTTCAATGTATGACATGGCCCGCGACTGATGTGACACATGGTTTCCCGGTTTCCTTCTTTCGTCTATACTCTGCTCCAGAAACTGGGGTATACTCCTTGGAGGTACATCTGTAGGAATTGGATGGGGATAGGCTGTAAGGTTAATAGATTTACAATTAACAACATCAGCAACTTTCCAGCAACATGCATACTCCCCCTGTGTCCCTTTACTTAAAGTCAGTCTCTTCTCAATTTGCCATCGCGCATTATCTGACTTCAGGTGTGGAAAGCGCTGGGTTTGGCTGCCGTTTTGGATCGTCCATCCCCACGCCATCTGAATTGGAAAGGGTGAAAGCCGAAAGATGTGACCCACTTGTTGCCTACCCTGAGTCTCACAGATTAGCTTTAGCATAGTCCCAATAGGGTGCTGCTGAATTTGGAAATTCAGATTTGTTGCATCCATCAGCTGTGTCCGCTGTTTCGACCCAGAAGGATCTATGGACCAAATGTGTTTGGTTGATTTTAATGACATCCACCAATCCCCTTGAGACATGGGCCAGTACCAAGATGCTTATTAAACTCCACATCCACGACAATGGCATCTCCTCCTGTAAGAAACAAACAACAACACTCGCTTCCTTTTTTTTTTTTTTTTTCTTCAAATAAGCTGACATCAGTTAAAATAGGCAACAATCTTTAAATGGACTCCCGCGGTCCCGCTGCATGCTTCATTGATGTGCAAATTAATAACATTTTAATTTTTTTTTTTGTTTTTTGTTTTTTTTTTTTTTTTTTTTTTTTGGTGTCCAAACTTGCATAGTTAACTGGTTTTGGGCACTTTGTGTGGTGATATATGTATTAGGGACAGTAACTTTTGCTTAACGACGACATTTTTTTTTTCATTGCCTTGTAACAGTGTTACAGTTCTCCTGTCTTCTAATGTGCTCTGCGAATCATTTCATTTTTCCCTTTATTTAATTTATTTATCCAGTACTTTTCTCCTTTTTATGCACTCTCTTTTCCATCTAGACAGGCACCAAGTCTAGGCTTTGACATAAAGTTAATCAAAACCCGGCTTATGGCATTTTTGTTTGTTTGTTTGTTTGTTTGGGTTTTTTTTCCATATAGCAGCAATAAGTAACCAGATCCGTCAGTTGTTGTTACATTGTCATTGGTCCTGTTTTCTGTTTCTTCACTCCCTGCCCGACCTGGATATAGTCCCCATCTAATGTGGACAATACATCCAAATCAGTCTGAGGGGCAAGAAACAGGAACCGTGTTCCAATGAGAGTAACAGGAGCATTGTTGATCCACGAAAATTTTGGCCCAAGCAGCCACAACGGCTGCTTTCCCACCTGGTGCAAAATCCATACAGACGTGTTCCTATCATTATACCAGATGGTGAGTTCATTACCAATACCCCAAGTAAGTGTGCCTTAACCCCTCAATTGTCTAACTGGGTAAGGTCGAGATATTTCAAAACGTGTTAGTTGACTCCAAGGAAAGCGCAGCAACAGATAAGGTGCAGATGGAGCTCTAAGGTTAAAGCTAATAAAGTTTCCATTAAGCAGCTGGAAGGGTTTCCATGGTACTTACCGTACTTGGTTATTCGATATTTTTTCTGTAAAACAAGCACAGACATGTGACATACATGCTTAACTGCTTAACCCTTGTATTCCTTTAACTGCGTGGCATGTTTCCAGTACGCTTGATCCTGTATGTGAACCAGATAGAGGGAGGGCCCCAAGGTCTCTGCAATGGTTCAGGGGCCAGTCCATTCTGCTTTAGGAAATTTTTTACTAGGACCTGGTTCGATTTTTGCCATCACCTGTTGCCCGATTTTCCAGCGTTTAATGTCGCTGTGCTCATCAAAAGCCTGATTCATTTTTTGCTGCTCTGTGGCCTGCTGCACTGCGGCAGCTCCTTGTACGGTACCCAACCAATACTTAAAACTGTTCATCCAAGTCATTGTTGTCAATGCTGTGATTGTTTCCCAGTCTGGGGGATATACGAGGTTTTCCCAACCAGGCATATGTCTTCCAAAGAGCACTTCATAGGGACTGAACCCTGTCATGCGGTTCGGACGACTTCGGATTCTCATTAAGACCCACGGGAGAACCACATCCCAGTTAGTACCTAATTCATTACATACTTCGGACAATTCAACTTTTAAAGATTTGTTCATCCTTTCCACGTGTCCTCCTGCCTGTGGGTGATAGGGAATGTGCAGTGGTAGGGGAATACCAGCCCAGGTACCCATTTCTCGATACACCTGTCCTATGAAAGCAGGGCCATTATCAGAATCAATGCTGTGTGGCAAACCCCATTTTGGAAACATTTCAGTTATTAAGAGTTTTGCAGCCACGCTACTGGTCTCTCTCCTTGTGGGGAAAGCTTCTTCCCATTTGCTAAAGCTGTCCACAAGTACAAACAAAAATCTGTTTCCCCTGGGAGTGGTGGGTAGAGGTCCCACAAAATCAACCTGTAAACGTTGAAGAGGACCCTTGGGCGCCTGATGCATTAGTTCTCCCCGACGCTTCCTTCTAGCAGGGTCCTGCTTTGCACATGTTAAGCAGCTGTGGAGGTGCAAGTTTAAATCCTCTCTCATTCCTGGCCACCAACCCAGTTTTTTAAGCTTCTCCAATGCCTCCTCCATTTTTGGGTGCCCTCCCACGAGCGACCCATGCACCCATCTTAGTAAGAGGTATTTCATTTGTTGAGGAATCACCATAACCCAGTCATTGTCAGGCTTAGCCAATATAAGCTCCCTTTCTTTCTTTAGGGGGGTACCCTGCCATTGTGCTGGACAGTCAATCATCCATTGGTTTACCACATCATCTTTTGCCTGAAGGCTTTGCAAAAATTGAGCCTGTTTTAGGTATTCTGTCTCAGTATCCTGTTGCAATTTCACCTGTGCTCTGGTGGTTACCGCCACTTGTAGCGGTTCCCACAACATGCCAATAAGTGCAGCTTCCTTAGCCAGCGCATCTGCTCGTTCATTCCCCCATTGTAATGGCCCCTTCTTTGCATGAGCCTTTATTTTTATCATCTAGACCTTTTTATAATACTTTGCCAATGTGTCCATTTGTTGCCATAGGATTTTATGCTTGATTTCTGAACCGTCAGTTCCTGTGAATCCCATGTTTTGCCACCACGCCAAGTAAATAGTGGTGCCTTTGTAAACATAATCCGAATCAGTTCCTATTACAATTTCCGATTGTTTTCCCTTCATTCTCTGTAACACTTCCAAGACTGCTGATACCTCCGCCGCCTGTGTTCCCCCTTTTGTCAATTTAAACTGGAAGATTTCACCATCTGTCTCCTTTCCTTTTAAGTAAATTCCCGCAAATCCAGTAACTAGCTTTCCTTCCTTGTAATAGGAACTACTGTCCACAAACCAAATGGGTTTACCGCTCACTTGGTCAATTGGAGCCGCTTTAAACACAGGGTGTTCTTTAGATTCCCTTTGAGGTTCACAGACATGTTCCTTTCCATTCACCATTAATCCCCACAGAGATATTTCTGGCTCTTTTAAAGTGACTAACTGAACGTTTTCTGACATGAGCGCAAAAACCCACTGAATGGCTTTGTCAACTCTTACATGTCCTTTAGACAGATTTTCCTGATTGAGTAACTTCCCCAGCGCATGATGACTTTTAACAATTACTTTACTTGCTCCTACAATTGCCTGGGATTTTTGTAATGTCCAATACGCAGCAAGGGCCGTTTGCTCACACATTCCCAATTTGCACTCAGGGTTAGTTAATGCTCTGCTATAATATGCAATGGGTCTTTCCCCAGCTCCCACATCCTGTGTTAGCATACTAACAATACAGAAATTTTTAACACTAGGATACAGTACAAAGGGGAAATCATTGTTAGGTGCGGCTAAAGTAGGTGCCTCCATCAATCCCTGTTTTAGACTTTCCCATGCCTTAGTTGCCTCCTCTGTCCAGGTCCACTATGGTCTTTTAAGCACCTCATACAGAGGACCTGCTTTTTCAGCATATCCCACCATGAATTCTCTGCAAAAATTCGTAAGTCCCAAAAATGACTGCAGGGACTTAGTGTCTACCGGCATGGGAAGATTAACAATGCACTTAACTCTGTCTCTATCCACAGACCTCCCCCCAGAACTAAGCCGGATTCCTAGATACTGCACTTTTTCCTGTTTAATCTGAGACTTTGAAGGGTTAAGTTTCAAGCCGTAGGCTTGGCAGCAGCTGTTTTAACAGCTCCTCATGCTCCTGCTCTGTTTTACTGACTACAAGAATATCGTCTACATACTGAACAATTCTTCCCGTTTGTAACAGCCCCTCCTTTTCTAACATATTTCTTACAGCGGTATGAAAAATTGTTGGGGCGTCACAGTACCCCATTGGCAACACAGACCAGCAATATTGATTACCTTGGAATACAAAAGCTGTTCTGTATTGGGAGTCTGGGTGTAAAGGTAAGCTCCAGAAACCATTTGCCACATTGAGTACTGAAAACCACTTCATATCAGGGGTGACCACCTCTAGCAGTTCGGGGTACGCTGCCACCACTGGAGCCCCCCGTTTAGCAGTTTTATTTAACCCCCAATAATCAATTGTCAGTCTCCATGTACCATCTGGTTTTTTGACTGGCCAAATTGATGCCGCGCTTGGTGCTGAACATTTTCTGATTAATTTGCGTTTTTCCAGTTCTGTGATTACCTGCCTCAACGAGTTCTTTGCCTCCTGAGGGTTTGGGTACTGCTTGATAAAAGGGGGTGTATCACCCTCCAATGTCACTGAGATTTGCAGTTTGCCTGTATCCAGGGAGTCCACTGCCCAGATGCTTTGAATTGTATCCCACCAACCTTCCCAGCCTTTTGGTGCGGGAGGCGGCTGTTTAGGCTTTATTGCTTTTACCGTCTGTGTAGCCAGTCCCATAGGGATTAAGTTAATATCCGCCGTTCCTGTTGTTGTAGTGGGAGTTTGTCTAATACACATGTTTGGGAAGTCCAAAATTAAGCCCAGACGTTTAATGGTTTCTGCCCCAGTTAGGTTTTCTCTCCCTGCAATAGCACATTTCTCGTAAACAGTATGCATCCCAAACTGGAGGGGAAGGGTTTTGACATCATATGTTTGGTTTGTTCCTTGTGTTCCCTGAATCTGTACCGAATTCTCCGTCGGGTATGTTACAAAATTATCTTCAACTATAGGAATTCCAGCCCCCGTATCCAACAAAAAATCTATTATCCCTTCCCGGACTCGAATGCTCAAATGGGGGCGTCCCCAGGTGTCCACCTCCATCGGCTGTTGAAAAATACATTCTGAGTTCGGGATGCATTCTGAGTTGAGGAATGGGCTGTCCTATGCCACCGTATCTGTCCTAATTGGGTCATTTAGCCCTGACATCAGGACTGTCGCTTTGGCTACCTTCATTTCTGTTTTAGTTTCCTGTTGAGACTCCCTGCCAATCATACATGCCTGTAATTGTGCCTGCAGTTTTTCAATTTCTGCTTTTAGGTTTGAGTTCTCCTGTTTTAACGCTCCGGGAGATGTCCAGGAGCTTTCTCTATTTCCCCCTCTAAATCTGTTTTGTCCACGACCGTTCCAACCCCTGCCTCGACCGCGGGGGGAGTATCCAGGTCCCTCTGTCCTCCATTGTCCCAACTGAGTACGCAGTTCGTTTACAGGGGTTCCCTCCTGCTGCTTAATTGCCGTTTCCACCTTCGCTATCCACTCGTCCCAAGGAACGTCAGTACTCCCATTCTCACACCAGGCATGCATCCAATCCGACACACCTGGGGGCAATGCCTCTAAAACGATTGGCTTTAACTCCTCCACATTTACAGATCCTGCTGTTAATCTGAGGTAGGTTTGAATTCTGTCTGCCAATTTGGCTGGAGCTTCTCCTGGCAGTCTTGCAATTCCTTTGAGGGTAGCTAGGTCACTAGTCAGCTTAAAGTGTTTCTGAACCACCCGTTTAAGCATCTGTGCAACATCATCATCAAAACCGAGGGTATGACAGTTTAAGGGCCCCAGCAGGGTTTGCACCAATATTGGTTCCTGCAACATGTCAATCCCTACTGCTTTAAGCAGCTGCGAGCCTTTATGGAGCCATGCCATAAACTCATTAAAATTATCAGAGGGAGGAGGTCCGACAGCTCCGGCTAACGCAGTCAGTTCATTTTATCTTTAACGCGTTCAGTCTGGCTGTTAAGCCACTTACGCGGGGTAGTTTGGGAGCAGGTATTTGATCCTTTTCCCTATCTGCATGGTGCCGACGTACCCATGGCCTTTTCAAATGCTGAGTGAAATTCTTTGTAAGGGTGTCTATCTCCTCCCAATACTTCTTTATTACAGGAGGGGTTCCTAATTCCGGGTTATCCTCGGGGCTTATGTGTGACTCAACGTTCCTACTTTGTGGAGCGGAGTCGCTAGTGTGGTACATGGGGAGGTCATTGGTTCCGTTTTCATTAATAGGACCCTGTTCCTCGTCTTCCAGTTCTCCTGCTTTTACTGGAATCGATCTAGGTTTTGGGGAGTGTGTGCCCAAAACCTGGCTCACATCATAAGATGGTGGTTCCGGTGCGGTAGCTCCTGCCCATGGGTCAGTAGCCACCTGTTTCCATTTCTGTCCCCATTCTTTAGGCACTATAGCAGTACCTGCATTCTGCTGGGCATTAGGGGACGGCACGGTTTGCTTTTGCAGGTTTTCTACAGCTGTTTCCAAGTGTTTATTTTCCTGCTTGACTTGCTCAAGCATATCATGAGTCTGGACTGCCTGCTGTCCTGCTAAGAGAGCCTCGGCTTTCCAATGCTCAACTGCCCGGGTTACCTCTTCTACTTCCCCTGTTTTTTCCACTACTTGCCTGGCCAGGAGGACAGCGTGCTGTCTGAGCCATCTGATGGCCATAGACATAAGTTGCAAAGTTCTTGTTTTCTTACTTTTATTACTATTTTTTAGAGCCTCGGCTTCTACCATCGCTGTACATATGCCAGTCCATGTTTCCCCACTATCTTTTTTAAATTCATATGGGCCCCCTTTACTGGCAATCCAGCGGGTCCAAAAATCATCAAACTCTGTGGGGATCAAAAGGGAGGGGATCAGGGGGTTCCCTAACTCGAGGTTTTCTGCCATGTTAGATCGTGATTCCTTCCAGAGGGCAGCTCGCTTACTCACCAGATCAGTAGTCGGGGTCACCAGTGTTGTCAGAGGCTCCCGGTGTGATGCTCTGCTCTCTCCAATGTTGGTATCACTCGGCTGCATGCGTGTGTTCCCTCTAAGTGCTGTCCCAGCTCCTGCAGATAGCTGACACAGCAGACCCGAAGAGAACCCCCAATAACCACAGAGTCCGGTAAGGTACGAAGGCACGTAGACCAGGTTTATTGTGACGATGGATACAGTAGCAGTTCCCCTGGAGGGCCCTAAGACTCATCCAAGGGCACACTACAGATACTGACCCTAGGACAATGGACTCGGCTCAGTCAGTGGCGGGACTTTCCACTGCCCCCTAGGCCGGACCCTGGACACACCCCAGAAATACATTTTATACACCTAGACAAACAACTCTCACAATATTTCTGACGTATTAAGGTTCGACCCCTTAACGTAGTTAGGTGCCGCCTATTACCTTGTACATGTTGGTTCTAACTCTCCATCATGTTCTTGTTACTGGGATGGGTCTGCCTGTTCTTCCTTATCTTTGGAATGTGCCTGGGCGTCTTGGTACCTTGTTTATATAATATGCTTAGCTATGTTTATGCAACATTTATCCTCTTCTTGCCAACTTTTCATGACGTTTCTCGGTTTAGCAATGTCTTAACATTACTTTGGTTCAGGCTAAAGGCCTCATACTGGGCCTGTACCTACTACACAGTGGGGAGAGAGATTCATTGATGCCAAGGCCAGAGGGGACCAGGACCATTCAGATAATTACTCCAGTGGGGCTCAGGAGCCTTTGTAAACCTTGAGGGCCCAACTGAGTTGCTCCCAGACCTGATGCCTCTCACCGCTTTTTGAGGGGTCCATCCAGGGATGGGGGAGGGCCTGAGGTCAGAGCTAAAATTATGGATGCTCTGGCTAGATGTGAACAGCTGGGAATACACGCTTCTGGCAATTGGGGCAAAGGGATGGCTAAGACCATCGTCAAAAACACACAGCCCTTCCCCAGAGCCCATGGGTGGCAGAATAAGGGGGGATTTAGGCGCCTGGAGGAGAAGTGGAGAGATCAGGGGAATGGGGATGTAGTGAGGAAGAAGTTGAAGACTCTGAGGGAGATGGGGAAGGAAGTGGGAGGCTGGGAAAAAGGCATAGGGCAGATGTGTCTGAAGGAGGAATGGCATTCCATTAGCTCTCCAAAAAACATAGGGCCCCCCATGGCCCAGGGAACACAGTGTAAATGGGGGATTTGGACTGCTGTGTGTAAATGTGGGGGCTGTGGGGTAGGAGCGGGGGGAAGAAAGGCTTGGGTGCAGTGGAGGAAGATCTGCAAGGCTGTGGGCTGGGATGGGTGGTGTGTCAGAGGAGGTGTTTCCTGGCTGTGTGCCAAAGGGCACATCCAGGGGCTGGTACTTACCAGAGAACAAGACACCAGCCTTTCCTTCATGGTGGCTGTCCTGTGGGCCAGCTCTCCATTCCAGGCATCTGGGATCACAGCACTGCTCGGGTTTGGCATGGCCCCACACCTGCGCATGGAGCTGCAGTTCCACTTACTCAGATTTGGCTCAGGTGAACCCCATCACCATACCAGAAAGGAGGCTGGGTCAGGCCTGAGCGGGGCTGTGACCTTGGGCATCAAGCTGCAACTCCCAGAGTGGCATGCTGAAACTAGCCAGCCTCAGGACCCTTTGAAATATTCTGGCCGCTCAATGCAGGGTTGCAACTCGGGTTGAGAAATGCTCCCAGTACATTGACAACAGAGTCTTGTGGCACTTTTAAAGACTAACAGATTTATTAATCGCATGAGCTTTCGTGGGAGAAAATCCCACTTCAAGTTGATGGATTTCCACTTCAAACGGCTGTATTCAGTGCCCTCCATGTAGTCAAATTCCAAAGGGGTAGCCGTGTTAGTCTATTGTAGAAAGACAACAGAGTCTTGTGGCACTTTTAAAGACTAACACGGCTACCCCTTTGGAATTTCCCAGTACATTGTTTGTGATTAATCACTTTGCATTAAAAACATACCTCTTATTTCCGGGCTGAATTTGTCTAGCTTTGACTTCCAGCCACTGGATCGTATTATACCTCTGTCTGCTAGATCAAAGAGCCTCTGTCAAATATTTGTTGCCCCCAGTCAGGCACAGAGTTTACCCTTACATAAGTAGGGCCCGACCAAATTCACGGCCAGGAAATATATCCAACCATGAAATCTGATCCACACCCCATCCCCGTGCGTGAAATATGGCACCCAGCCCTGGGCTTCTTCCTCCTAGATTCACACCCCAAGTTTGCTGCAAACTATATGTAGATGTAGACAAGCTACGCTGCTGATTTAAAACAAAAGTTCACAGTTTTGCCACGATACAGGCATTTGCTAGGAATGCAATATTTATCAACAGTGCAAGCTGTGGGTATATATAAATATATAACACAACTGCTCTTACAAGATACCCAGCGTAGCTGCATAAAGGGGCACAGTATTAATGGTGCTTTAACCTTGTAATACTGTGCTTAACACTCTTTGTTATATTTTACAGGATTTACCCAGCTCATAAATTGGAAATACCGGCTAGGTCTTCAAGTCTGTGTCCTGGTAATGCAGGATTGTTTTGACAGTGGTAACATTCAAATATACAATTAGTTGAAATTATTATTCTTTAACGTTACCATCTGATCTCATATCTGTGTCTCTTTTTTCTATTGCAAGCCAGGGGTGTATTTTAGTCTTTAAAGGCAGTGGTAGGGAAATGAATTGAGAGCTACTCCCCTCGCTAGCTGTCACAGGGGATGCAGACTTCACCACACAGCCCTTTTGATGTTCAGTAGACATACCTTTTATGCCAGGGAAGGAGTGTAGCTTAGTTTTCATGCCCATTCACTCCTTGGTTTCTCTTGCTGAGTGTCAGCCAGAGAACCAGTTCTGGTTATTGGTCTTGTTCCCAGGAGGTGAGTCACATTATAAACAAACGAGTATTGGCTGCAGCTGTTCGTTGGCCATGAGTTCTGTTCCCTGTCAGACAGGACTAGTTCAGTCATTGAAACCTTTATAGCCTTCTGTACCCCTTTCAGGAGTCTGATTTCAGCCCCAGAAGGCTTGAGCATATAGCTTTGCAGGGACCCTGGTGCCGGCCTGTACTTGCAGCCCCTCCCCCCCGGTCATTTCTCCCAGACTGAGAGAGACTGGTAGAGCTGAATGAAATGTTAGTGCTGACTTCGCTAGCGCTTTATATGTAGCCTGTTGTAAAACTAGGCAAATCTCTAGATGAGTAGATGTATCTTCTGGAGGACTCCTGCATACCCCTAGTTGAGAACCACTGATCCAGGCTACAAAACTAGTCCAGGATTCCTCTGTGTTCATATTGTGCTGATCATAGTGTTGGTACATAACAGTAATACATTGAATTATTAAGTGAAAGGTTCTCTCTTACATATACAGAGGCTAATAAGTAGTAGTTCTTCAAGCAGCTGCTCACATCATTCCAATCTTGGTGTCTACATGCCACTGTGCACGGTCGCCTGGAAGCTTTTTTGCCCTAGCCTGTCCCTGTAAGGTCAGCGGCCAACGCTCCCTGGGCCATAGTATACCAGCTGCCACTGACCTGACCATTCCTCAGTTCCTTCTTTCCACCTATGTGACGGTCGCTGGTATGTCCCTCTCTCTCGGCGTGAGATCAGCCTGTTCCAGAGCTAGCTTGTTTGTTCTGTTGTTCACTGGTTTGTCTTAGTAGTCGTTCTAGTATAAGCTTCAGCTGATTGGTTAGTTAGTTAGGTTCCTTTTTTGTGTGCTCCAGTCTTCTCCAGAAGAGCTCCATCCAGGACTCCACATGGAGACTATGCCATGATCTCCAGGCTTCAAGCCGTGCGCGGCTTGTGGAAAAGCCTTCTCCATTAGTGACCCCCATGAACGTTGCCTGCAATGTCCGGGTGAGACGCACAAGATGGAAGAATGTAGGATTTGCCATTCATTTCGATCACGTACCCAGAAGGAGCAGGAGTTGAGACTTAGAGCGCTCCTAACAGAGGTAGCGTTGAGACTGGCCTCAGAGCTGACGCAAGCTTCCCCAGCACCGAGTACATCCAGCAAGTGGGTGCATGCCACCTCGGCACCGGTCACCCTCAGTTCCGCCAAAGAAGAAAAAGACTCACACTGGCACTGCTCAGCCACCAGCACCGAAGGGAGCCCAGCACACCCAGGCACTACGTGACGAGCCTGCGCAAGGAAGGCAGAGAGAGCCCCCGACACCGGGGAGAGAGGTGGCTCACCGGTGCTAATTCCATCTACGCTGGAGGCATTCGAGGCAGCAAAGGAGCTATTGGCCCTGCCCACACCTCCACATCCATCAAGACCAGTATCGAGGGGAAAGCCCTTGTTGGAATCCCCGGAATGAAGGAGGCCGCCGTCGAGACCGACTTCAATCTGAACATTCCACTGCCAGCCCGGCACCGCCAGAGAGCAGGCCCCAGCACCATACACGAGGGAGTCCTCCCCGCCCGCCCTGCGCCAGCGCTCTCTGGTCATGGGTGCACAGGCCCCGAGCCCAATGCCGTCACCAAGGGGGAACTCCCTGGCACCATCGGGCACGTGCGGCGCAGGGAATCGTCAACGTCGGAGGAGGTGCACCGTTGGCACAGCTGACGTATATCATCCTCATCGCCCTCGGCACTGGAACACTCCCCGGCATGGAAAAGGCTCTGCCTCAGATGTTCACCCCAGGTGGCACTGCAAAACCTAGGCCAGAAGTACCCCTCTCCCTGCAGTACGGATTGGCACTGGAGGCATCCGTCTACAGACTCCTCAGTCTCCTCCCCAAAGCAACACTGTAAGAAGTGGCACCACTCGGACCAACCCCAGAGGAACAGAACCCCTTCAGATATGGGGGAACACTGCTCCCAAGGGGATCCATGCCAACAGCACCCCCAGCACCACTGGTGCAGGACTGGTCTGCCCAATGGCCCTACTGGTCCCCCTGGTCAATCCCAGCTGGCAACACCCAATGGTGTACTTATCTACCGCCGTCCCTCCGCTGAGGGACCCGAGTGCGGCCTCCAAGGAAGAGTCAGAGGCTGGAGAAGGGCCATAAGGCCAGCCCTGCACAGACCCTTGATATTACTCTCCATCCTCCCTGGATGAGGCCCTGCACCAGGAGTCAGCCTCCCCTACAGACGACTTCAAAGCACACTAGGAGTTCCTGAGGCATCTGGCCTCCAACGTGGGCCTGCAGACGGAGGAGATGCGGGAGGAAGCAGAACAACCCCTGTTCGACGTGCTATCGGCAGTAGCACTGTCCAGGATCGTGCTACCAATCCATGACAGGGTAATGAAGATTGTTGGCTCCATCTGGCAAACCTCATCCTCTATCCTACCAGTTTCAAAAGGAACTGAGAAAAAGTACTATGGGCCAGCAGAAAAATTCAGCTACCCATATAACCACCCAACCCTTAGCACCCTGGTGGCGGAGGCAGTGAACCAGAGAGAGAGGCAGAGCCAACCCTCACTAACCTCACAAAATAAGAGGCCAAAAGACTGGATATTTTTGGGAGGAAAGTTTATTCCAGCATGGCAATGCAGTTTAGGATTGCCAACAACAGGCGCTGTTGGGCCGATAGCATTTCAACCTGTGGGAATCCATGGGGCATTTCAGGGATCTGATTCCCCAGGAACATGTGGTGACTTCGACATGTTGTTCAAAGAGGGCCAGGCCAGCCCTACGCTCAGCCTGGGACAGAGCTGACTCAGCTGGTAGAATGGTGGCCTCAATAGTCTCTATGAGAAGAGCGGCCTGGATACAGGGCTCAGGCCTCTCTCCACAGGTGCAGGCGTCCATTCAAGATCTGCCATTTGAGGGGTCCGCGCTCTTTGTAGAGTGTACGGACAAGAAACTGCATGGCCTAAAGGACTCTAAGGCAACACTATGCTCCCTAGGGATGGATACCCCTCCGTTGTCCAGATGCCCCTTTAGGTCCCAGTCACCGCAACAGCAGAGCTTCAACTTCCAGAGGCCCTTTAGACAAAGGGATGGAGAGAGGGTTAGATTCCCAAGGTTGAGGAACAACCAGAGTCACTCATCCGCACCACATCAGGGCTTGATCCGTCGTCCGAGCAATCAGGGATGACATTTTTGATGAGAGCTCGGAGGATGGCACCCTGTCCTAGGTATCATACCAACCTTACCCATTCAAGGACTGTCTAAAAGGGTTTCAGGACCAACGGCCAAAATCATTTCAGATCGCTGGATCCTAGACAGTCTCACAGGGGTACTCCCTACAATTTTGGAGAAAACCCCCCGAGAAAACCCCCATCCACTGGGGACCTCCAACGGGATCTAAACCATATCCGAATATTGTCCCAGGTGGTTCACTCACTACACTTGCTTGGTGCTATAGAGGAGGTACTGACTCAAGAGAGGGGCAGATGATTCTACTCCCAGTACTGTCTCATCCCAACAGTGAAAGGGGGCCTTAGGCCAATTCTGAACCTACGCTTCCTCAACAAGTTCCTAAGGAAAGCAAAGTTCCGAATGGCATCTCTGGCCTAAGAAGGTTGGCGGGGGTTCACATATTCCCTTACCTGGACAACTGGCTAATCAGAGCCAGACCCCACCAGCAAGCCCAGAGCAACGTCTGCCTGATACAGCAACTGTGCGAATGACTAGGCCTCCTCCTGAACCTGGAAAAGTCCAAATTGGACCCGGTCCAGAAGATAGAATAATTAGCTGCTCAGCTGGACTTGGTCAAGGCCCGAGCATCCCTCCCAAAATCCAGACTCCACACCATGTTGAGCCTCATCACAGACATGCAGCATCATCCATCAACAACAGCAAGAAACTGCTTGCATATAATGGGCCACGTGGCCACCTCAACCTACGTGATCAGACTGGCCAGACTAAAGCTAAGACTCCTGCAATCCTTGCTGGCCTCAGTGTATCAACCTCACAGGCCCTCCTTAAACTGCAAGGTCAGGATCCCCACCAGGGTCCTTAAGTCCCTCCAGTGGTGGAAGGTCCCTTGTGTAACACTCAGGGGAGTACCATTCGACTCCCAAACCCCGTCGGTGACCCTAATATCAGACGCCTCGGACATAGGGTGGGGCGCTCACATCAGCACGTGTCTCGGGGCACAAAGGAAGTGGTCCAACCAGGAATCGTCCCTTCACATCAACACCAAGGAGTTAAGGGCCATACGCCTAGTGTGCAAGGTGTTCCTCAATCAGGTATGGAACAGTGGTACAGGTACTCACCAACAACGCAGCAGTGATGTTCGATATCAGCCATCAGGTTGGTGCTTGCTCTTCAGCCCCCTGCACAGAGGCAACCCGCCTCTGGAATCTGGTGGCGAGGCACAGTTTCTCCTTGATTGCGAGTCACCTGCCGGGGGAGAACGAGCAAGCAGACAAGCTAAGCCGGCACATTTTCCCGCAAGCACAAGTGGTCACTACACCCGGAGGGTGCAGAATCAATCTTCCGACAATGGGGTTATCCCCTTGTAGACCTGTTCGTGACCTAGCAGAACCACAGGTGCCTGCAGCTTTGCTCCCGCAAGGGCAGAGACCAGGACTCGATTTTGGATGCCTTCTTCGTGCCTTGTTCGGGGCCCCAAATGTATGCATTTCCCCGATTCCCCTAATTCAGAGTCCTGCTGAAGACCAAGAAGGACAGAGCAAACGTTGTAACAATCACTGTAGCGTGGCCTCGCCAGCACTGGTACAGCCTGCTGTGCGACCTGTCGTTGGCTCCACCGTGGGAGCTCCTGAGGAGACGAGATCTCCTGCCCCAGGACAACGGGCGAATCCTACATCTGATCCTGAGCCTGGAAATTTCATGGCTGACTAGGGAGGCAAGACCCTGCTCAGTCCAGGTACAAGAAGTGCTAATAGGCAGCAGGAAGCCCTCCACGCAGGCCACGTATTGAGCCAAATGGAGACGTTTCTCTCAGTGGGCTGGGGCTTGGGATCTTATCCCAGAGGCTACCCCATCCAAGACATCCTAGAGTACCTACTCCACCTAAAGACACAAGGGTTGGCCGTAGCCTCCCGCAGGGTACAGCCTTTCACCAATCATTTGATGGTGTTACCCCCTTCAGCCATCCCATGACAGGAAGGTTCCTGAAAGACATGCCCCAGTGGGACTTAAACCTAGTCCTCAAGATGCTAATGGGGCCCCCCTTCAAACCTATAGCCTCATGCCCTCTCTTAACCCTGTCGTGGAAAGTATCATTCCTGGTGGCCATCACCACGGCCAGAAGGGTGTCAGAACTAAGGGCATTGTCATTGGAACACAGTCTTCTACAAGGACAAGGTGCAACTGAGACCACACCAACCCTTCCTACCCAAGGTGGTGTCCCCCTTCCACATCAACCAGGATGTTTTTCTCCCCATCCTCTACCCCAAACGGCATTTGATGGAAGAGCAAAGGAGGGGTCATATCTTAGATGTACGAAGAGCGCTTGCCTTCTAGATCGAGCGCACAAAGCCATTCTGGAAATTGTCACAACTCTTCATCGCAGTTGCAAATAGAATAAAGGATCACGCTGTTTCAATGCAGCGTATCTCATCATGGATCATGGCATGCATCAGGGTATGCTACAAACAGCTAAAGTGCCCATTCCTGGTCCAGTGATCACACACTCCACCAAGGCCCAAGCGTCCTCGGCTGTCTTCCTGGCCCAAGTACCAATCCAGGAAATCTGCAGAACAGCTACTTGGTCTTCAGTACATATGTTCACATCCCATTACGCTGTCGTGCAGCAGGCAAGGGATGACACAGCGCTCAGCAGGGCCATTCTGAGCCCAACAAAGCACAACTCTGCGCACCATCCAAGGTAAGGCTTGCGAGTCACCAAGATTGGAATGATGTGAGCAGCTGCTTGAAGAACGGAGGGTTACTAACCAGTAGGTGTTCTTCTTCGAGATGCGCTGCTCACGTACATTCCAGAACCCACCCTCCATCCCCGCTTTTGGAATTAGCAGTAAGAAGGGACTGAGTAGTGGTCAGGTCAGCAGCACCTGTGGTTTACACAGACTGGAATTTATGTGAGCAGTGCATCTGGAAGAAGGACACCTCCTGATAAGTAACGCTCTGATTCTAGTATGTCTAAACATAAATGTCCAAGTCAAAAGAAGAGAGTGGGGCCTTACTCTGATACCGTGCAGCTGTGAAACCTCTGTATAATGTAAAATCAGGATTAGGCACTAGGGCAGCTAAAATAGTCAGGAGGTTTTTAACTTGTCCAGTCAGTAAGGCTGTTAAAACAAATCCTCTTTGAATCCCATGCTGCTGATTTGGAGAATATAACCATGTAAAAGCTACATAGACTTGGGGACAAGAAATGGAGCACTTTTATTTTTTTTTAAACGTAGAGATCATTTCAGCTGAAATGCAAGAGAACAGCGTTGTAATCGAAAGGCCCCAGGCACTGCTGTCTATCCCCACTTACGTATCATTTTCTTTGTCTAATGTTGGGCTTTCTATAGGGTCTAATTACTGAACAAATGCTCTAGATCCACATTCAAGGCTCCTACATGGATATCTAAGCTGCAAAGGCCTAAACCAGTTCAAGTAGCATAGATTCAAAACTTCTAAACATGAGCATCTAAGCACTGAGAACTGACTTAAACTGGGGCTTCTTCACTAGATTTTCAGCTAGCTCTGTTTATATACATGCTTCTGTGAATAATGTAACCATCTTAATACACTTCCTCAGTGTCTCTTCTGAAAACACAGGCATATTTCTGAAGGCATAGGTACATCCAAGACTTGCATTTGAATGATCAAACTAGCAATTTTGAAAACTATGCTCTCACTCGCCAAGACCCCCCATAGAAGGGTGTTAATTCTCCTATAATGAGCTGAGCAATCAGTCCTCAATATGTTCTCTTCCTTTTCTGCAGAGGATAAGTACAGCAAGTGGAGATGGCAGACACTACTGCTACCCACACTTCACGTGTGCAGTGGACACGGAAAACATCCGCAGAGTGTTCAACGATTGTCGAGACATCATTCAGCGAATGCATCTTCGCCAGTATGAACTCTTGTGATTAGGGTCACCACGGAGCCTGTGGTTTTACATTCTTAGCTCCTTACTCTCTGTACTATGCCACACAGGGTGGAAGAAAATGCTACAGAAACAAGTCAGTCTTTTCCGTTTGTTTACCTTAATTATTTAGCCTCTGAGCTGGTTTGCAGCAAGTTTAGGTTTCTTTTCGTCCATGCTTTCTGGGACTATTTGGTGTGCTTTATTTTGAGATGCCACTTCTTTGTCATTCCACTAAGCCCTTTGGCTACCTCTGTTCCTTTAGAGGTGTATTTGCTTTCGTTTGGGGGGGTTGTTTTTGCTAATTCAACATACCCTGCTCAATTTTTTCCAGCAGGTTATGTTAGTTCAAACCGGTATGTCAGCTGGATGACACTAACGTCAGACCTATCCTTGTGTGGATCCCTTTTTTAACATGACATGAAGAGTACTTGATGGGTGAAAAAAGAACAATGCACTTTGTATCAGGTTATGAAATACTGTCGAGGAAGTACACACACAATGTAGCAGCACCACAATATTTATTACTCTGTCACAGTTTTTAGCATTACTGAGTCGCAGGTCAACTGCTGAAGTGACCTCCTCTTTTACGCCGTTACTGGCACAGGACATAGAGTAGATGAGAAGCCTGGTGAAGATAAGCAATTTTTCCTGGGGTTTTGAGGCTAAGTTCCTCACCACACCTCAGGCATTTGAATTACAGCTACTTTTTCAGCCTATTGCATCTGGGCAGAAAATTTACCATCCTCACTTATGTTATTTGTGCTGTCCACAAATGATCCATTTAGTTTCGATCATTTTTGGACAACAGCTCTCTCCCTATATATATATTTTTTGTTTTACTGGTTTATTATATTGTACAGACTGTAAAATGTAATATTATTTTGTACAACTTTACTGAAGAAAAATACTTGTAGAAGATCTTTGTGCCTTGATTATGGCTGTACCTGTAAAATGAGCTAAGATGTAAGTATGTTTTTGACTGCGCTGTACAGCTTGATGTCAACCTTACCTACAGCAGTGACTGGAGGTAAGAACTTTATCTGTAGAGTTTAGGGATTTTTTTCTGGTTTATATAAAAATGATGCTCTTTAGTATAAAAAATATAAATTATGCAAATTAACCACTTACCTTTTCAAGTAAGGTATTACAGTCACCGGGTGTTGCAGCAACATGCCTTTCTCTTTTGAAATCTCAGCTTTAAAACATTGGAATTCATTCAAGTGTCCAAATTGCAACCTGGTGTTGTTTTAATGGGAATCGAGGATTTTTTTCCTTTACCTTTACAAAATATGTTTAGTAATTCTTTGGTCATTCATTGTCCTTCATAATTGCACAGGCCAATTGTGCGTGTGTAAAGCACCATTCTATAGAGCTCATCAATCTTTGTACCAACAGCAGCTTTCACTGTGCAAGTAAATAGCAGAAAAGAAGGGGGGGGGGGAGAGGTATAAACCCTTGTGTCTGGCCTAAGAGAATTACAAGATGACATTTTTATTTCTCTTTTAATAAAGAGACATTAGAAAATTGTTTTATTTTAAATATTGTAGAATCAAACTGTGTGAATATTTCTCAAACTTGAATAATTTATGCAAATGACATTCTCAAAACAAGTTGTGGTACAGTACAATATATAAAAAGCAAGAATTGCTGTAGCAATAAGGCATGTCCTTTTTAGTAACTATAACACTGCTTTATATTTTATACATAGGTGTTTTATGTCTCTGTGAGTATATACTTTTCCTGTGTCCAAGATAACCTGTACAAATGTCTAAAATTACAGTTGCAATAACAGAAACCTAGAGAAGTGTTAGCCTACTTCATAGATTGTTTCTTCACTATCTCCATTCTTTGGTTTTAAATTTTAGGGACAAATTAAGATTTGAATTGTTTTCAGGAACACAACACGGATCAGATTTTTATGATACAGCCATGATTGTGTTATTTATAAATCCAGTCATTTTACTTAAAATTAGAGAAATTTAGTAATTCTCTTTTAAAAAGGGATTATTTTAGAGACAGTACCGTGTCTTTGATAAAAGTATCCTTCCAAGTAAAATTACTAGTAGGATGTACAGTCTTGATATATCTATATTTGCAATTCAGTGATGTACTTGCTAGACAGTGAAAGGCAGGGGCAAACTCCACCATTGCCAGGGATGCAGACATTCTCATACCTTCCCTTCCAAAATTCTTTTAGAAACATGCAAACTTTGCACCTGTGGAATTAATAATAGAACAAGTAGGCAAAACAAACCAACCAAGCCTGTTGGCTAGCAAGCCCTACCTCTGCAGGAGCATCAAAAGGAAAACTGGTTCCTGCTGTGCCCTTTCCTTGTGGTTCTTCCTGTAATGGGGTTTGTCTCTTCTTGGCCACACAAAGCAGCAGGGATTCTGGCTTCTAGATTTTTGCAGCCTACCCACCCACTTGGAGGCTCTCCCCCAAAACTCCATTAAAGTTGAGATTTCAGTTCAAAGCTGGCTCTGCATTAATACAAACAAGTTTTGTTAATGTTCTTTTTGAATCCTACAAGGGCATAATGTGCACTTGCTATCCTCTTGTGGCTCCAGCATGAAGAGAAGGGGAAACCTCTCTCCACACCAATCTCTCCTGTGCAGTAGGGCCCTGGACTTTAAGATTATCCTCCCCCATCTTACTAAAAAGCAGCTTGAGCAGTTCCACCCCAGATTTTTGGCAGGACTGAAGTGTGTTTCAGTAAATAGACCCTGGAAGGGTGGAAAGATATTCCAGCAGACGGGGGATTGCAATTCACAACTATCAATACAGCAGGGACCAGGAGACTTCTCCCAAACAACAGTCGTTTGTGTGTGACATCTTAGCCATGCCAGAGAAATCCACTGCTGTCTCCATCTCCTGCTGACTCCCATTAGAAGGGCATGTAGCAATAAAACATACAGGGGTGATTCCAACTTGGAAGACTAAGCCGCCTCCCAGCAAGGACACACGAGTGCAGAAAAGTGCTGAGGCCGTAGGATTTACATAATGTACAGTTAAACTTTTAATATACATATTTGATACAAAAATTATAGCAAGGAAATGGACTCATTTGATTGTAGAATACTGTATTTTTGTACAGCATGGAACCAGTTCATTTCAGTTAATTATTTATCCTGTAGTAGTCATATCAGCTGTGTAGGATTTCTATGGTATGTGTAAATGCGACCTGCCTTCGGATTAGCAATCCAATAAGGTCACTTGCTGGCATGAATATAGTCTGATGTTTGACTGTTCTCAGCTTTGGTATTTCGGTAACTGAATGCACATGTCTGGCTCTTCATACTGCTTTATGCTTCCTGATTAAGTGCTGAGCAAAATAAAAAGGTAGATAGAGAAGCTGAAGATGAGCTAGTATCAGTACCACCAGTAGAGCTCCAGCGGTACAGTACATAGCAACAATGCTGCTCTCCAGGGGAAGGAAACACTTGGAGAGGGAGAAGTCACTTGATGTTATACTGCCCTGAAAAAGAAAGTGCTGCTCTTAGGAGGTTGGAGACAGATTCTACATCAGAACCAGCAGCACGGCTGTGCTATTTAAGTTCTGCATTTAGATCGCAGAACCCAGACGAATGTCATCACACTAAGGCCACTGCTACAACATACATGGTTTGCTAGGAGCCACTGAATGGGCAAAAGCACTTGACTGGATAGGTAGCGGGACTACTTGGCAAAAGAAACATGCCAACAGTTAAAGATGCAGAGTGAGGAGGGACTTGAGGTTGTCTGTGAACTAAAAAATGTAAACCAAAGAGCAATGAGATTTTTGAGTTCCTTTTCCCATGCCACAAGATGCTGAACAGTAAGTAAACAGATTGCAGGTTTTGCTATTTAAAACAGAACTTTTCACAACTTGAACTGTTGTAGAACGGGTTGTTTCTCCATCTCTAAGGGGTGTGCGCTAAAGAATATTCTGTCGATTGCAGCTATCTGCTGGGGAATAACCGACCTTCTAAGTGAAATTAGAAACAATGGGAACTGAAACTAATCAGGCAGATTACCTCTTGACAAATGACCACTTCCCCTCTCTGAAGTGGTTAATAGGTGAGTGTGAAAGGCAAGAAAGCCATGTAGAAATCTGAGCTAGACACAGTCTTATTTTCATAGTAGAAAGTCAGCCAAGAAAAACTAGCTTTTCTACTGTTCAGTGCATGGGATTGGGTTTTTTTTTCCAGTTTACCCTGGACCCTCGTTATAAGCAACTCTATTAAACATGCTTTTTACAAATACACAAATTGACCTTTAACAGCACTTCCCCATACCACACAACCTGTGTGGCTCCCATCATGTGCTTTATGAAGTGGATGCAGTGTGTTAAGTGCTGGGTTTTGAGGGTGGGGTGAGGGGAGGTATTCTGCCTTTTTAAAAAAACCAAACAGGTAGCAGCAGTTTAATAAAGAGCTGATTGCCATGTTGATTTATATTTATGAAAGTTACCTGACAAAAATAAAAATCTTTAAATTTACCATGATGAAACTAGGGTTGTTTCTGTTCCTCCAACTGAATGATGGGACACTGATTTCTGGAATCTTCCCATCGTGCAACACTTCGCATGCACTGTGCGTATGGGCACTCAGAATCAAACGGGGATGGAACCACCATAACAGCTACATTGGAAACAATCCAAAATTGCAATCAGGTTACATTTGAATTTGTTAAAAAGTCACCACACAGTTTAATATCTAGTTTTAATTCCAACAGGCTTCCTTCCCTTCCATAATTTTACTTGGGCTACTATTTTTACAGAGTATTTATGAAATCCTCATGTCTTCCACTAATCTAATATTCATATTTTATTAAATCACCCTATGTGACCTTTGCCCCAAAAAGAGGATGATATTTTGTGACATTTTACTATAGTAGCTTCTGCTTTTGGCCTCTTTATGAATTAGAACAAAATGAACAAAGGTTAGTATCAAATCTGTAGCATGACAAATAGAAAAGTGCTACTCTTCATTTGATTCGGCCTGCTCTCAACCTTAAGCACCTATGTTTCTGCTGTAGGAAAAATACCTGTTGCCCATTTAATTGATTAGGCATGTTCTTTTTATACCTTTTACCCTCAGTAGTTCAGGGAAGGCAAATGTTTTGAGCGCTAGACAAGATCACCCGACTTTTTCTGTTAGTCCTATTAAAAATGAGTTACCCAAATACTCTAAAATTTTACATCTAGTACAGATTGCCAAACTGAGGAAAATTACTCTGCAGCAGACTGAGCAGCCCTGGACTTAGCTGTACATGTGGAGCCAAACAGAGAAGCCAGCAGGTCAATTTTGCAGTGTCTCCTGGGCTTCACTAAACCAGAGGGGAGCTGTGTTCAGCTTGTCTCAGCTAGCATTTGCTTTTTCTAATACTATATACATAATTAAGGGTTTTGGGAAGAGATGTAAAGTTATTGTGATATTAAATAAAGCTGTTAAATTATCAAACCTTTTGTGAAGCCTCTTTAGAAAGTACGTCATACTTTTCTTTAAATGGGATGTTCTTTTCTTCTGGAAGGGCAGAATCCTCCCCAGTACATTCAGCGTCACTTCTTCTGTAAAGAGGGTAATGCTGACAGGGATTCAAAGCAAGAGCCAGTTGGTAGCTAATACGGTCTTTGTAAAGTGTTAATAAATATGGGGAAGTCTTGCCCACCTCATTCAAACACACCTGTAAAAGGATTGGTTCTGAAGCCGGAAGTTGCGTCATATCACTGCATCTTTTCTTGGAATGATTCTGTTCCTAGGAATAAAATCAAGTCAGACAAATATCTCCTCATCTGCGCACCACTAGTTCTGTATTTATTACTTGCCAGGAGAAAAATGCTAAGTTGAAGACAATGTGAGATATTTTCCTCAAACTAGTTTTGTATAAGGATTATTGCCAAGTACTTGTAGCCTGTGTCCATCAGAGAAACTAATCCAATGAGGCCTTACAGAGTAAACTTTAAAATCAGAGGATGGAAATGAAGAGGTATAGGTGAGGGGGAAAAGCTCTATGATGAGATGATTTGAAGAGCGATGGTGCTGTCTAGGAAGTGTGTTCTAATGGCAGGTGTTTCAGAGAACATCTCCCAGTGAGATGGTGGAGCAATCAAGATGAGGGTGATACTAGATGCATAGAAGCCTGAAGCAAGTTCATGAAGTGTTTTAAAACTCCGGACTGCCAATTTAGAAGTGGACTTTAATGAACCAAGAGATAGTGGAATTGTTCATGGATGCAGTTGCACTGTCTCTCTGTATATATCAGAAGGCAGCAGAAATTCTTTACAGAACATACTGAACCATGGAGAATTGGAATGGCCATAGAGAAAGCAGATAGTCTGGCAAGAGGACATGAAAGCATGCTTCAAGACTTCAGCAATGGTGGGACTCAAATTCGTAATATTCAGAGGTAGTGCGAGACAGTTAATGGCAACATACAGGTCATACACGGTGAGACGTAAAATTCACCAACCAAGCAAAAATTTCCATTAAGAAAGGAAAGAGGAAATGTGGTAGTTTAATCTCTCAAGTTTTATTGATGTAGCTGAAGGAAGTGAGGGTCAGTGCACAAGTTAACTTGGTTACGACAGAGAAGGGTGTTTAAAAAGAATACAATTGAACAGCACTATGGCTATATCTACACTTGTTGATTTAAGTCGACTTAGCATGTCTACGCCTAAATTTTAAGTTGACTTTGGGGGGACCCTACAGTCAACCTAGAGCGTCCACACTGGACGCCTAGGTTGACTTGTAGGGGCTAGGTGGACCTTGGACTGGTCCACAGTGGCGGGAGGGCACCCCTTGCCAAGTGCCAGGGGGCTCAGCCTTTGCCCCATTGTACCTGGGTACAATGAGGCAAAAGGGACAGGGTGGGCAGGGCTCTGCCCTGCCCTTTGGGGGGGCATGCCAGGCTCTTCCTGTGCCACCGCCCCGGCAGGGAGGGCAGTGGGGGAGTCCTGGAGAGGCCTAAGTCGACTTAGGGCTACTCCAGGTCTACACTGGCTTAAGTTGACTTTCTAAAGTTGACTTAAGCCAAAAGTCGACTTAAAACAAGGTTTTAAAAAGTCGACTTAATTTTCCTTAAGTCAACTTAAGCAGCTTGCTTAAGTCGACTTAAGGAAAGTGTAGTGTAGATGCCGAGTAAATTAATTTACAAGTGTAGATGCACCCTATGAAACCTCTGTTTAGGAGACATGACAGGCAAAAGAGAGAAGATAGGTAGAAGGAGGCCCTGTCCGCATGAGGATTGCTAATACTTGTGGCACATGTTATCCAAAGATCCCAAATTTTAGAAATGAGAGGAATCATTAACAATTTTACACGTGGGGAGACTGAGAGGAAGGGACTAGCCAAAGATCTTACAGCAGGTCAGTGGCAATGGGAGGAACAAAATCCCCGTCTGCCTATCCATTAGGCCACGTAGCCTCCCTTATAACAGCAAAGAGCTGTGTAAGTGATATTACACATGGCACAGAAAAGGGCTGTCCAAGACCAGAGAGAGAGAAACAGACCAGACAAGGCTATAGGAGGCAATAATAGGAAATTAGCAGAAAGACTGGGGAAGGGGAACCAGCAACATGTATACTGAACATGGAGATAAGAAAGATCAAGGAGATGAAGTTTGAGCACTAGGACAGGAAGGAGGGTTTTGCTGAGAAGCCACAACACAAATTGGAGACAAGGTCCAACTTCATTTGTGGGGCTGGCTTTCCACGGGCAGAGGACCACCACCAAATGAAGTGTGGCTTTGCTTTAACATTGCTCATCAGGATCCTGTGGCTTCTGAGATACACATGCCAGTGCAACTTCTTACCTCTTGGGAGCAATTCAGTTGCTGAGAAAGCTTCGTCAGCTTTGCCTCGGCTATGCTGCAGATGGTGCATCCATCACCTTCCAGGGCAACGCTGTTCACCAGGACAAAACTGGGGGAGAACAGGGAAAGACTCGTCAGGTCTCCAGCCACTCGTGTGGAGCTCTCCTTGCAAACGTGTTTGCAAGTCAGACACAAAACTCACCGTGTATGAAGTGAATTCAGTAATCACTGTCCCCAGGGTACAAGCCAGCCCAGATTTCCGTGATCACCTGTTTTCCCGTTTGACACTAACCTAGTCCGTTGGGTTGCATCACAAAGTTTAGATGCTGTGACTAACCTTATACTTTTGAGGCATTATTTAAAATTCCATGTAAAACTATATCCTTCTGTAGTGCTGGAAACTGCGCTGGCGCTTGTATCTCCCAAGCCAGAGAAACCTGGTGAGCAATGTTAAAGCAATGCTGCACTTCTTTTGGTGACCTCTGCCCATGGAAGACCTGCCCCACAAGGGAAGCTGGAACTTGTCTCCAGGGTGCTGGGCGGTGCACTCCACCTACGCTGCTGGCGTGCTCTAAAGTACTTGGTTCACCTTCTCTAAATAGTGACATGAACCCTTGAGAGCAGGAAGCAGCATCTCTGCAGGGTGGTAAAGCCCAGTGCACATCCGTCTGGCATGTTTTGCTGGTACCATGCAGGCACGCCCTTTGTCTGCTTCCCACCGAAAGACAAATCCCCCTCTATTAACCAGTGCAGGGTGGGAAAACTTTCCCTGTACTTACATAGTTCTACTTTCCCCGCAGGGTCAAAATGAACTTTGAACCTGTCTTGCTAGCTAGGGCTCATATCATTAGAAGTATAAATAGTCATGCATTTTTCTATTGAGGACAGGATACGCTGCTAGCCCATGGAGAAAGGACACATTCACAACTCAGCATGGGGGAGGAGAGGAACAATGGTGTGCTTGTAGACAAAAATTAGCAGGATTCCACCATTCAAGGGTTACTGGCAAAAAGCAGATCTTAAATTGCAGGCAGTTTCAGGCCTGTTTAGAATACTTGCCTAATGTTTAAAAAAAATAGAAGTGATGTCTGTAGCCTTTATTTCCTACACTCTTGTGAACTATTATATCCTGACAATTGTATGGCAGAGTGTAGATGGTAAAATGTATTTTCCCTTCAATTTATCTGGCAAAATAATTCTGACAAGATGTCTTTCAGTGGACCCAGGGCTCTTCTCCCCCCACAGGTCTTTACGCAGCTTATGAACCCAGGACAAAAGGACGTGCTCAGCAGACACAGAAGTAGCAGTATCTTTACTGGGCTAGCAGAGGTTTCTCCAACCGACTAAAGGAGGGAAATAAGCTTGGCAGACACACTGTGGTGAGCAGTCAGGAGACCACTCATGAAAAGGGCTGCCAGACCAGGTGCTGTTACCATGTTCCATAAACAAGAGTTTCAGACACTGAAAAGGAAGGACTTTCCACCAGTGTTACATTTTAAAGGCTGAACATTTCACTCAACCCCTTTCCTCATTTAAGAGTTGCAGCCCCTGGTCACCACAAGTGGTTGGAAGGAGAACAACACAAACCCAAGAAGTCTGTTCCTGTGCTGCAGCGCCTCATGCCATTAACACCTTTGAATTGTTTTCTTTTCACTGGAAAGTTGCTTGAGAGTAAATAATGTTTTATCTTTATTCATAAGAACAAGCTACAATAGGGTCAGAAAAATAAACCTTTAAACAAAACAACGGAAAAACTCAAAATGTTGGTAAAAATTACACTCACTTTACCCCTTTCCGGCTTACAAGCTTTCCTGCGGTGAAGTTGAAAACTTTTGCAAATCGTTTTAACTTGTAAGTGTTCATTCTGTGGTTAAAAAAACAAAAAGCGTATGATGCTCAAACATGCTGTTCAAAGTAATTTGATATAGTTCTGCTACCAATTTAAAAGGCAACTCCCAACAGGTGACTGCTCCATGACCCAGCTTAGACTTTCAGACCCATTTTCTCCCCGGAATGAATACTGCATTCAGTCCATTCTGGGCCCTAAGCAAGCCAGGGAGCGTTAACCCAGCATGTGCACAACGTGCCGTACCACACATGCTAATCACCCTCCCCGAGAGTAGGGAAAGGGGCAGAAAACTCTTACACCTTGTCTGCAATGTCAGGTCACCGCAGCGCAGCCTGAATTAGAGCAGGAACGTGAGCATTATTGAAACCACCTTTACAGGACACTCGTAACTCTCACTCTGCGCAGCTGAGCAACACCCATGGGCTGGCTCCAAAAACATGACCCATCCCATCGTAATTGATGCTTGAAGACAACAGCCTATTTAATAAAGACTGACTCACAGAAGCCAACAGTTACTCGGTACAGCCCAATTGTGGGACAATGGGGAGTCAGAGATTTTGCCACCTGCAGCAGGAACACTCCCGAAGACCCACGCAACAACTCCATTCCCACCATTCTCAGGTCTAGTCAGACATACAGAGCTCATGTGAGAGCCTCCAGGACTGAGAAAACAGAATTGCCCGCGTATCTAGATTGGCGCTGTCCAGGCAGTAGCAGAGAGACGGCCATGGGGCAGCAGGACACAGGAAAAGATGTGGGTGGAAGGAAAAAGTCAGAAAAAGAACTACTGCTCAGCATGGGACCTAGCAGCAGCCGTCCACCCCACTACTTCCTCTGCCACAGACCCAACAGCAGCTTTTCTCCAACTGCGCACAAGCCCATTTCCAGGTAAGTGCTTGAGAGCCAGCAACCACTCCGCTGGAAAGTAGCGGGATGGAAACGTCAGAGAACAGCTGCTGCCAAGTTCAGGACAGAAAAGTCTGGGGTGAATTTATTGTAAGTTATTGGATAATTTATTTCTTAATGTAACCCATCGAAATGATGCAAAGATAATATTATTTTGGAAAGCTTTGAGTGATTTAAAAATATAAGGATTGTCTTTCCAATTACTGCACAGCTACAGAGAGCTGGGCTGGGGGTTGCAGTAATTAGCCAGGTGGGTGAGGTCAGCACATTTATTTGTACATGTAAAGATCTTTGCTGTTCACATTAATCTTTACGAGGAGGACTTGATACGCGAGATGAGGACTTCACATTTCTTGGACATTCATCTTCCAGTTCCATTTTATAGAGAAAGTAAAACAGGAATAGGAATGGCTTTCGGTTGCCTTATCTTAGGGGTTAGGGAAGCGCAGGTTGAAGCTCCACCTGAGCAGCCAAAGAGGAGCATGTGTCAAAGGTTCACCCTTCACTCTGAAATTCTCACACACACTGGCAGAGGAATAGAGAGGAGTTAAAGTAAAAAAGACTAAACACCAAGCTTTGATTGATTTATTTTTAATCATGATTTTGGGACCAGTCTGATGACTTTTGCTCTCTGGAAGCTGGCAATACTGAGTTACTGTTTAGACCGTGGCATTCACACTTAACACTGTCCCGTGCTTTACTGGAATACTTACTCATAATGAAAGCCAATGTCATGGTTCCCAACGACCACCATTAGCTCAGTCTGAACTGGATGCCAGAACATTTTCTGAAACCGCCTGACATCATCCGCCCAGGCCTGCAGGAAAATTGTACAAACTGCTGATGTTGAAGAGAACTGGTAAAGGACTTAGCAGTGACTGTCCCTTTGAGAAGTTCATGTTTTAGGACTTTGGGTTGGGGAGAGAAGACAAAAAAGCCAATTCAAAACTCAAGGCCAGGGAGAATCACCAAATTTCTGTTTGCAGTCAACACACTGTAAACTACCACTGCCAAGACCGGAGTAGCAGTCACTACATATTTTCTATTAATGGAATATGGACAATATTAAAAACAGGATGGATTAGTGAAAATAGGTATTAATATTGCAACACCAATGATTGTATGAATTAGCTTCAGAACCCAGGACATAAATGGAACTTTCTGACCAGCTGTCAGGAAGGTCAGAGCCTGAGCACTAATACCCAGTAATGCACTGGCCTGCCTGGTTCCTTTATTTTTATCTGCAAAATTCATCTGCCAGTAGCTTCAGTGCAATCTAGGCAATGCACGTCTTTGGGATTCGGAAGGCCAATAACGCCTTTTAAAGTAAAGGGCTCGATAAATTCATCACGTGCCATTTTAAAGTTTGATCTGTTCGTCACTCATGCTAATGGCGTATCAATGCTTGCACCTACCATACCGGTGGCCACATTGATAAACATTACCTCATTTCTATTTCACTCCCCAGATTATGGGAGAAACCTACCCATCCTCTTTGTACCTCCTCAGCACAAAGACGATCACACTCAATTGTGTAGCTCCTTACACATCCTCATTCTTGGTGCACAACCTGCCGCCTCCTAACCTGGCACACCAGAGGACGGGAAGTGTGGGGTGCTGGGCACCTACTCAACGCAAAAGACTCGGCCCAGTTCTTGATCTTATCTATGCCCACAGATGGCCTCCATTCACACTGGGGGCAGCCGCCTCGCAGTGACTCACAGAACCCCATAAATTAGAGAGTCAAGTGGCCGACAGATCTGCAATACATCAGCTGTGGAGGAGGAAAATGAAATAAGCCTGGCTTGTCCTGCATGCCGTTACTTTCCAGGAAACCCCATTTCTTTTTAAACAGTTCAGCATTTTAAGACACGAAAAGCCAGTCCATGTGAACCTTTTACCTGGGAGGAGCTCCACTTTCCTTCATCAAAGACATCTCCTAGGATGAAAACAATATCTGGCTGCAGTAATGACAAGGCAGTTTGGAAGGCTCTCTCCATTTGCCATTCCCTAAGAAACAAGAAGCATCTTATCAATCGACTCTTAACTAACTGATCCTTTACTCTGATTAAACACGGTCTGGCCAGACAGGAAGGTGAGGCAGACTCTCAAAGACTGAAGAGCGACTCAAAGCCAGCTAGGTTTTAAAAGTGAGGCTTTAAAGCCCAGGAGCTGGTAACCTTCCCCGGCCACCTCCAAGATGACAAAAATCATGATGAGCACCAGACATGAAGTGTGGATGATAACACTTTCTGTCACATTCATGGGTTACTTCCAAGATACGGAACAAGTGATCAGCGGAAGTATGTTGAATGATTGACCACATGACAAACCTTTTTGTTCCTGCAGCAAAAGGTTTTGCTTGCTTAGGCCAAATCCCCACCCTGGATATTGGATACAAACCATCTACCCAGTGGTACAAATTAAACCAGCAGATAAAGAGTGAATTATCACACTGCTATTTGCTGGTAACAAATTTCCACTACCAGTCTTTTAAAATATTAAAATAAATTAACAAAATAGTAGTTGATAGAGCTGACCCTAGTGTGCATAAGTAAAACAGTAAACGTGTGATGCCACAAGATCAAGCCACTGTGTTGGGGCCCTGAGGGCTGAGTTTTCCTTTTGAAAGTTTCACCATTAAGTGATTTGAGCAAGGTTCCTGTTGGGACACAAAATAAAAGCTTCTGCTCTGGGTTATAGGAATGAAATGCCACTGAACTTGGCAGAAATACTCGAGACTTATTACCACATCACGTGATTCCTGTCCTACACTGATTAGTGACGAACTGTATTTGGGGATTCCTACAGGTCAGTAATAGCTCACTCTCTAGCTTGAGAATATAACTGAAAGTTTTACAGACTGTCCTAATACCACATCCAGTTTTCAAAGCTGGCATCAAAATAAGAAAGTCTTTCCCAGCTCAGCTAATTTGATAATGCAGGATCACATGGTAAGTGATACTCTGTATGGCTATGTCTACACGTGTAAATTTAAGTCAACTTTAGCTAAGTCGACTTAGCATGTCCACACTTAAATTTAAAGTCGACTTAGCGGGAAACATACAAAGTCAACCTAGACCGTCCACACTGGACGCCTAGGTCGACTTGTAGGGGCTAGGGGGACCTTGGGCAGGTCCACGGTGGCAAGGGGGGCACCCCTTGCCCAGTGCCAGGGGGCTCAGCCTTTGCCCCATTGTACCTGGGGCAAAGGGGGACAGGGACCCTGGCAGGGCATAGGGGCAGGATGGGCAGGACTCTGCCCTGCCCTTTGGGGGGGGGGCATGCCAGGCTCCCCCTGTGCCCCTCCCAGAAGGGAGGGCAGTGGGGGAGTCCTGGAGAGCCCTAAGTCGACTTAGAGTCGACTTAGGGCTACTCCAGGTCTATACTGGCTTAAGTCGACTTTAGGAAGTCGACTTAAGCCTAAAGTCGAATTAAAAGGAGGTTTAATAAAGTCGACTTAATTTTCATTAAGTCGACTTTATTTTCCTTAAGTCGACTTAAGCAGCTTGCTTAAGTCGACTTAAGGAAGGTGTAGTGTAGACGCAGGGTAAATTAAGTCGACTTAAGCAAGCTTATGTCGACTTAATTTCTAAGTGTAGACGTACCCTTAGAGGGCAGAGAAAGGAGCTCTCCCATCTTACTCACCCTAGCCTAATAACAGAGCTGGGGCTTCCTCTCCTCAACTCTTCCTCTAAGTACATTTTTGGTTATTAGAAAAGAAAAAAGTGTTCAGGGAGACTGAGTTTGGTGCCATTCGATCCCACAGTTCCTCCCATAGCAAAATGGACACTTTCCTTCCAAGTTCTGCTTCTCTGTGATTAACAGAGGGAAGCCATGTGGCTCAGTGGGTTAGGCGTGGGGCTGGGAGATCCTGATTTAGTCTGGCCCTGTCACTGACTCACCATGAAACACTGGTGAGTTAGTGTCAGTCCCTCTGCCCCATACATGGGGATACTATTAGTCAAAGCGGGGTGCTGTGGAATTAACTAGCTTACTTTGTAAAACACTGTATAATTTAGAAGTATTATTACAAACTGGAAAAGGATTCTCTGAGCCAGACAATGAAATCAGAAGCTTATAGCAGCATCATGTAACACACCACTAACCATCGGAGTCTAATTCCCTAATCCGCCATTATTCTTCTCACGCGGAACTCAAATAAGCAAATGAGAAGCCAAAGTAGCTACTTGTCACAAATGCACTGCTCATACAGTGCCTGCCGATAAATGCTTTCCAAATTAGTTGCAGCATGTTCCCAAATGTCACTTATTACCTTCTCAACTTGTCTAGCCAATGGCCTTTGATTTCACCAAGCAGGTGGGTATCGGCTAAAAACATGGCTTTCACGACAGACACTGAAGACTGTTTGCTGCTCCTGTGAGCTTCAATTTTAACGTCTGGCCAGCGACATTGAAATATCACGACATAATACACTACAAATTCACAGAAGATTAACGCCAAGACAAGCAAACACAGAAGTTTCAGCAGAAAACACCCTCTCCTCTTCAAGTGACGAGTCTTCATAATGCCCAGGTGGGATCTCATCGTTGCTATGGCAGCCTCTGGAAGTTATTCCCCGGTGACAAATTACTCTCCCTCATAAAACAGGAAATGATGGGGTCCAACCAGAGGTTCAAATGGTCTCCACATCAGTACAGAACCCCTGAGGAAGAAATATAAAATAAAGATATTTATAGGCCCCGTGTTCCAGACATTAATAATGAAGTACAGCTCATCTGCAAGATAAAAGTCACATCCTACATCCTATTAAATTACTAACATTATTTTGAAAGCTACAGAGCCCTGTAACTAAAAACAAAAATCACTAAGGCAAAGTTGTTTTCCCAGACAAAGGAATCAGATTATTGCCAAGGAATCTGAAAATCCACCCTGGTCTTTATGATATTACAAGCTCAGGCTACTCCAACACATTCTCCTTCCCCCCGTCTTCAAAACCAATTTAAAAGTAGAGGAAAAGATTTGTGGCTAGGACAGTAGAGGACTACGGCCACAGCTTCCAGCCCTACCATAAACTTCACAAGTGACCTCAGGCAAATTACTTAAAAGTCGCTTTGCCTCAGTATCATAATTCTTTCTGTACCCACAGGGCTGCTGCAAAGCTAAATTCATTATAAAGTTATTGAGAACTTAAGATGGAAGAGCCTGTAGAAATAAAAATTAGTCAAATAAAATCAACCCAAACAATCAATCCAGTTTTTGCTTGCTGTACCCAGTACTGAGTTTGGGTTAGCACTCTGCACTAATCTCTGACTGCACCAGGACACAGCTGTCTGTCCTATTTCTAATATGGTTTCATTGGCTGTAGTATAAATGGGACAATGTGGTTAGAAAACCACATTATGGAACTGGGTTTCAGCCTAGGCCGTGACATCAGCCTCACCTTTACACCATCTTGCTAAGCTGCCACATGGGCACAGCAAACCAAAGAGGGCTAGAAAACGGAGGCTACTATCTAGGCCAGACAACTGTGTCTTGCAGTTAACGGAGGGCTTTTATGTTGTGCCGAGTCATAACACTGAAATCAGCTCATGGCTAAAAGAAGAGAATGGGGCCAGTGGAGTGCAGCAAGTTAGCAAACATGTAATCAAGAACAGAATTTGGTCCATTTGATTTAACCTTGGACTAGACTAAGCCTGAAAACCAAGATCGGCGAAAGGAAACTTGTCCAGCAAGTGTCCTTTCATTTCATCATGCCAGCCGAATCTTTATTCTGAAGAGCCTCTTCTATCACTGAGCTTTCATGCTGGACCCAGGTCCCCAAAGGAAAGTCTATAGCAGGGGCCCAAACAAAACCTGCTGAGGACACCTCAGGGGCTTTGCCAGGGGACCAATCTAGCAGTGGGGCTGGATTGTGGGTTTCCACTCAGAGAGGAATACGCATGGACCTTTGTTTGGAAGGGGTATGCATAGAGTAACTGAGTGAGGGTCACAGGTACAGCCCATCTAATAGTGTGACATTAATTATTATTATTATAATGGACAATAGGAGGCACTGAGATGGGAAGAGAGAGCAGCCTAGTATTAGCATTCATTCACTTCATCCCAATGTGACTGCTTTCTGGCTCAGTCACCAGAATTTAGTAAGATTATAAATTCAAAAAGATTTATTGACTTCAATTAGTTTCACTGTGCGAAAGCCCAGCAGGAGAAGTGAATTATATCACACCCCTGAGGAAATCAACAAGAGGTTTGCAGTAAGGAGGAACAAAGAACTAGAGATGACTGTTTTTAAAGGGAAACTCAGGAGATTTCCAAGTCTCAATGACACAAAAGTCTTTCCTTCTAGAGTTTACTTTTCAAACTGTCTCAAAACTAATTCAAAACAAAGGATTCTCCATCCTGACCTAGCAGCATCCAGGGCCCAATTTTCCTTTATCGTGGTTAAAAAGGTATGAGAGTGAACCTTTACCCGGATATCTGGAGGGAAGGCCTTCACGTCTATTTAGAGGAGAAAGGCCAGCTCTTTTGCAATGCTGCTTCTTCTACAGTCCTTTGCAGAAAAATACTCTCTTTCTGGGGAACTGCCTGCAAAAAAATAGGAAAAGAAGAGGCTACAATCCCACACAAGAGGAGGACTGCTATGCTGACCTAGAGCAACGGTTTTCAAACTTTTCAGGCTGCATACCCCTTTCCAAATAATGCAGTCGACCACATACATTATAACCGTATCTCTGATGGGGGTATCTATTAAACTGCCATGTCTTACAAAATGAAATGCGCTACCCACCATTACAGGATTTTTCTCACGTACCCACATTTGAAGACAACTGCCTTGCAAATACCTAGTTCTCCAGGTGCAGCTCCTCCCAGGATTTCACTTAGGAGAGAGAGAGCCCAGAATGCCTGAAGGACCTGCTTTTAGAGAAAGCCACTGTAGATTGTCATAGTCCTCCTGTCCCAGTGACTACAATGTTTCTCTAAACACTTATAAGTGGAAATTTTAATCAATGTAAACAGGAAAGTTGTAAACAGACACTTGAAGATGAAAATGGGCCCCTAATTATTTGCTTTCTTGCTCTCTGAAGCATTATAAGACAACAAATAATGGCAATGCTTAGTACTTCTAGTAAGCTTTTATCTATAGATCTCTAACTACTTGTAGAAAGCAAATCAGCACCATTACCCCAGATGGAGAAAACAGAAACACTTCAAAGGTGTCCACTAGTGTTTGATCCTCCGTTTTTGGATGTTTAGTCTGACATGCCTAAAACCATTTTTTAGATATTCCAGTCACCTTTTATTGGAATTCTGAGTAATCAGTACCTCTGAAAACCAGGTCACAAGTTGGACACCTAAAAATTAAGCCACCCTTTTGAAAGGGCCAGTGACTTGCCTGATGACAGTAGAAATTCAGTGACAGAATCAGGACAGAATTCAGCTTTTCTTACAACAAATGCTCCAGCCATGGGCCAGGCAGCCTCTGGATAAGTCCCTGCCTTCGAGAAAATCGTAAAGTTAGCTGTTTTCAAACAAGATTTGTCTGTGTTATCAACATTTAGAAATATCTTTTCAAGACAGCAAAGAGGCATCAATCTGGATCAAGGACGACACTTTTCAATGGATCATTTAATATAGTAGCAGCAGTGGCTCAATCATGCTGTGTCCTTTAGGGAGTGCAGGAAACAATGCAAAGATGTAAACCTCAAAAGGCAGCATCTGCTCATTAGATTACAGAAAACACTTGAACAGCCGCAACAAAATAACCCACAGAGGCACATATTCTGTTTATTCAACTACGCATCGATAGGTTATGAGTGCAAAGATAGCTTCCACGATCCAGTTTTAAACAGCACATGGCAATAAGCTCCATGCATACACAAATACATGCTAAATACTCGCTTTGCTCTTCCGTTTATCATCACTTCCATTAAAACTTCATTTCCTCCCCGTTCTTCACATTATAAACAGGGTCATCACCTCTCGCATGTTGTCTGGTGGGACAACAGCCATATCATGACGAAGCCTTGAAGCTGCGTGATTATACGATATTCTTCAGTTATGATACAAGAACTGTAATTCAGCAATCCAACATCCTACACCAAATTAAATTTAAGAACAAAGGAATTACCACACTAAGCAAATCAATAATCTGTCTAGTCCAGTACCTTGTCTCTGAGAGATCAGTACCAGTTATTTCAGAGGAAGGAATAAAAAACTCCTAATAGACAATCAGGGTAGATTGATTTAAACCACTGATTTCAATCATGATTTAAATCAGAAAGCAAAATCTTGTTTTGCATTTGTTTCTTTTTAGCTGTTTTCCTAAATAAAAGCTGATAAATATTAAAACATGATGATTTACTACTAAATATAGTCTTTACACTAAATTTGGAATTTATTAACCAGGAGGATAAAGAAAGTTTTATAGATTTTAGTGTAAGAAATTACATAGTTTAACATAAATTTATTCAGATTCTCAATGTTTGCATTTTATGTTGGAAAATGAATGATACATATTTATTTACTAGATTATGGTTAATATTTTACTAGTGTCAAGCAGTATTTGGATGGAAATTGGAATTCAATTCAAAGTGTACAAAACCAGCATTTTAAGAACATTATCAGTTGAATATAGCTACTTTACATGTTCTGGTTAAGTAAGGGGGAATGTAAGTTTACAAAAAGTTTTGCATTTAAAGCTAGTTAATTTGTTTTAAAAAGAGAGAAAAGGTGGATGAAAATGTCTTTTTATTGGATCAATTTCTGTGTTGGCTTATACAGAGCTCTTCTTCCAGTCAGTATAATCTTGGTGAACAGCTTGTTTCTAGTTATCATCGCTTTCAAGATTTTAGAACAAATAGATCTCATCCTTGTGCACATTTTTTAGTTCATAGCTTGGAAGAGAAAGATAAGCTTTTCTGTTTTTTCAATTTGGATTCAACTAGTCTAGTTGAATGAATATCCAGCAATTCAGTGATTTGATTTTCTTTTAAACTTCACCAGTAAACCTATACCCTTGAATATTTTATGTAAATGATTTAAATAAATTATAGTAAGGTCATCTTTCAAATTTAATTTTAAATAGGCTTATTTTTTTAAATTACATTAATTTTAATTTTTTTTAAATTTGATGGGAGGGGGTAACTTGTATCCACCCCATGGTCTGGAACAAAAGACTCTGCAGAAGAGTTCTTCTCAAAAGAATCAAGGGGGTGGATTTTTTTGTTTTTATAAAGATCCTGCAAGCTTCTTAATCAGAACAAGTGGAAACAATTAGCTTTCCTTTCTCCTTCCATTAAGAAAAACTCCAATTTCTTTTATATACATTTGAAATTACTGGAGGGAGAGGGGGGCGGAAGGGGCTAGGGAATAAGCAGTAGCTAACATCTCACAAGGAGTGGGTTAAAAAGAAAGTCATTCTTGTTTCACCAAGTTAAGTCTTTCTTCATATTGCTTACATTTTCTTTGTTGGGACCCCATCCTGAACTATGCTGAGAGCCTTATTCAGGACATGCCACATCATGACCTCAAACACTAAAGAGCTAAGAACATGAACAGGTCAAAAAAGTATGGGGGGAAAAAAAAAAAAACTATCAGGTTGATACCGTGATCAATCATTAGTAACGAACAATACAATTACAGAGAAGCCTCTAAACTCTGCTTTAAGAGGAAAAAAGGCCACTTTTCAAATTCACTTCAGCTGCGAACTAAAAATAAGGCTGGATTATCAGTTTTAACATTAACCTTATCTGGCATGTTAATCGAAGTAGCATTATAAAAAAATCACAAGATCTTGTTAGCATGTTTGCACTGAAGCAACAAGTGTAAAGCAAAAACCAATTGTTAGGCTGGCAAAGTGGTTAAGGCTTTGTGGGTTATGTGGAGATTTGCATTTTAAATTACACCTCCCTCTAACACCGGAGGGTTACTGTACAATTTATCAAAGAGCTGCCAAAGCATTATCTAATTCAATAGCTCCAAAAGGGGTAGCCGTGTTAATCTACTGCAGAAAAACAGCGGCCTGTGGCACTTTTAAAAACTAACAGATTCTTCAAAGCCTCTGACAAAGTGGGATTTTTCTCCCACGAAAGCTCATGCTATAAATAAATCTGTTAGTCTTTAAAAGTACCACAGGACTCTGTTGTCTTTCTACAATAGACTAACACGGCTACCCCTTTGGAATTTGGCGATAAATAAATGTTAGTCTTTAAAAGTGCCATAGGACTGTTGTTTTTCTAATTCAGTAGGAATTGTTAGTTGCATTAAGGCACACAGACGATGAAAGGCGAACATCCGCAAGAGCCTTTGCATGCACACGTCTACGCCACGCTTGGCTGACAAAATGCAAGTCACTTACAGTTTGCTTAGCACTGTTCAGCCACTCTCCAGTAGCCTCTTCATTACGAGCCGTTTTACAAATCACCATTCCCTGCACCGCCCCGCAGAGCTACAGAAATGCAACGAAGCGGTGAGAGGGAGGGGGGGGATGAGCCCTCAGTCCAATGATAATCAAGGCAAATCCAACCAAAAGCCAGGTGCGTGTCAGAACGAACCTGATCTCGAAAGGAGATCTGCAGCTGACAGGACACCAGCGATGGCAGAAAACAACATGCGCTCTGCACCTGGCCCTTCTGCCAGCGTTTTGGCTCCCGGCCGCTGCTAGAGTGGGACTGAGCCGTGCTGCGAACCTCGGTCCTGGGTCTCCTGTGCACCCCACATTTCTGGCTTTCTTACGGTTTGCTTCTACCGAAAGAGCGGGCAAGATCGGCGACCCCAATAGGAACTAGCAAAGCAAGGAGAGAGACAATGGCTTCAATGCAGCACAACAGATCTTATTGGCCAAATGAAACACTGATCCGGATTGGCTGCTTTCCTCTTCAACCCAGCTGTGTCAGGGGCCAGCTACAGCAGACTTCTGGGTGGCTGTTCTCAACCACACGTGAAATCTGGCTTCCAGCTGCAGCTGCTCTTTTTCGACTGTAAAGCTGTTTTGATTGACATAATGGGCAGGATTGAGCCGCAGTGTAATCCACCCTCCCTTTGCAGACCTGGTTACAGGACAGCTCTTTTCTGACAAGGAGCTGACGACCATCGTGCCATGAGCGACCTCAGTTTAGACTCCTTGACAGGGCTACCCCTCTGCAGCCCCCTTTTCATATAATTGTGTAGTACAGAACTCGACCAGCTTTGGAAACACCAGGTCTGAGGACTCGACGGTGTAAGGAAAGGTAAAAGTACTTGCACGTGTTCTCATTCTGAAAGAGCAGAGACTGGGATGGCGCAGGAGCTGTTTTGAAAGTTTTAAGCCAGCATGTGCAAAGGGACGGCAAGGGTTTCACCTTCTTGCCGCTATTTAATAGCTCAGGCAGAGCAGATGTATTGTAATGAAGATTTCTGCACTATTCAGCAGACTTTGCAAACCACAGGAGTCTGCCAGGGATGACCGTTTTTATTCCTCCTCACAGTATATTTCCACAATGGTAAAAGCTTCATACAGCACCTCCTAAGAATTAGAAAAATAAAGCATCTGACTAAAACATCCCTGCACTTTCTTCCATGCTGCCTTTCACACCAAAACTGGTATGTAAAGTCATCATCCTCTCCCCCCTCACATCTCTCCAAGAGCCTCTCTGCATAATACGCTTGGGAAACCACGCATTTGATGGACAGATAGTTGCTCTTTTATTTAATAATAAAGAAAGAACTGTTGTGCAAAGAGTAAACAAACACCTGGAATAAGATACTAGTTAGCAACATCTGGGTTAAATTTTCAAGAGACCAACTCAAATAGGAATTTAGGGTTATTGGATCCTCAGTGAATTTAAAAAGAATAGGCCAGATCCTAGACTGTAAGGACAGCTTTATATCCAACTGGCAGCACAAATCAGCCCTAGAGTCAGGTCACTAATCCACCAGAAACTCTCACATGCTTGAAAGGAAGCTCAAGTAGCACAGAGCTCTGACCCCTAAGAAGGGAATGCAGGTGTGTGCGAATGAGATCTGACTGCTGCATTGATCTTCCTTCTGCCACAACTGAGGACTGAGCCCATGAGTCAATCATAATAAAATGCCAAAGCTAGACAATTAGTTAAATTTAAATACAAAGATTTTTTTTAAAAACCACATTATTTATTACTACACCATTCATTTTAAACAAATGAAACAAAACCACTGAATTTCTAAAACAAATTATAAAAGGCCAGTTTATTCAAACACTACACAACGAAGACAGAAGGTCTGTTTTAAAAGATAAAGAACACCTGTAAAACAGTATGTTAGAAGGAAGTCATGATTTTATTGTGAAGATGAAGTGCTAACCTGACAACCAGGTTGGTCTGTGTTTTGGGGAGAGAATATTAAAAATATAAATGAAACATTTATTTTCTATTAAGTGACATGTCTATTACTAGTTACAAAAGGAAGTCCATATGTTGAACTTATGTGTTGCAAACACTTTTCATACTTATTATTCAGTTTTACTGATTCTTGTAGAGCATACTTTAAATCTTCTATCTCATTGAAAAATTCCTAAAAAAGAAAATTCAGTATTCAGTTATTTTCCTTAAGTTACATTTCCCATTAGGCATCAGAAGGTTATAACCATACCTCAAAATTTTTCTCTGCTTGAGCCTACTTCTCAGGGTACAGGCACACCACTTGTCTGGCTGGACAGACTCAGGCTTGAACTAACATGCTAAAAAGAGCTGCACAGACATTGCAGCCCAGGCTCTGAAAGTTTATCAACCTGGGTTCTGATTCTCATTGCTCTCAACTGTGAAAGTTACCCTCAGAAAACTCTTCAAATGATACCCAAAGGAATCACTTTGGTCACCAGTGAGGTCCAACCACACCTAAAACGAGATGGGGCAGTTAACTAACCCTCTACCACCTCAGGCCCCGCTCCTTCCCCCTCCATCCCCGGCCCCTTCCTCGCTTCTCTCGGCCCCCCGGCCCCTTCCCTCCCCACCCCCCCGTGCCCTGACCCCCCCGAGCCCCTTCCTCACCCCACCACTCCCCAACCCCCACCCCCGGCCCCTTCCCTGCCTGCCTGCCAGCTCCCCAACCCTCCCGGCCCCTTCCCCTTACCTGGCCGGAGCTGCAGGGCTGGCCAGAGTCGCTCCCTGGCCAGGCTGCTCCAACCCTGAGTCACACATCTGAGCATGCTCAGGGCAGGAGATTTGAAAAGTCCCCAGCCTGGCCACAGATCCCAGGCATCTGCGGGCTGGATTCTCGCCCACGGCTGCCACTCCTGGCCCCTGCTGACCCCGCTGGGAGCCGGGATCAGCAGGGGAAAGGAGACCCACTTCTTTCCCCTGCTGACCCCGGTCCCCAGCTGGGTAGCAGGGCCGGCCAGGGAAAAACAGGTGCCTGTACACCATACCGGTGTGTACCAGCAGAAAAAAAGCCCTGCCTAGAAGTAACTCAGTTGGGAGAATAATCCTCCTCTCATAAAGGTTAAAGAGCAGCAATGGAAACTTAAGTTTGGGAAATTTGTTTCTGTTCTCAATGAAATTATCTGTTGGACAGAACTAAGTCAACTAACTAAGTAAGGGAATTAAACTTCAGAGTCACAGTAACATGGAACAAGAGGGAGGACTACAGACAGATATGTCCCCAAGATAAAAGAGTTCACAACCAAATCAAGAAGTTAAAAGCAAAAGTACATCTGAATTCCAATTACTCCATTTCCTGAACAAGTGTATATGGATGAGATTAAACAAAATAAATTTGCAGGAACTATTAATCTGTTTTCCCTTCTTGAATGCTATCAAGCAAACATACTGTCTGTCTGTCTGTACAACATGCTGTCTGTCTGTACAACAGCAAATACTTCATCTATGGCTAATACGCACTAGCAAGTTAGTTTTTTAAGTGTGTCTATTATAAAATTTACCCTACAAGCAAGTTACCTTGTCTAATCCAGCAAATTCATTTCTTTGCATTCTCCTTTCTCTAGATAGCTTCTCATTTTTTTTCTTCAGCTTCTGAATCTCAAGCAGCAACAGCTCTACATTCAAATTTAAAAAATTGATAATTTGATCATTACAATCAGCTTCTCACACATTTGTCACAATCATATAGTATAACATCCAATGTTTGGTATTGTTTTTAAGTAAATTATGGCTCATATTTTAGAAAAAAATAGTAACGTTTAAAAATTGATCCTACCCATTTCCAGCAAACTACAAGACCGGCCAGTTGGAGAGTTTCTACGTACAATTTTATAAAAGCCTATTCTGAGATTTTTGCTTGGCTAGCATTCTATCCAAAAATCAGAAACTCTACTCATACACCGGATTTGAGAACTCTAAGGTGGTCAAATGTGATCTTCTGAGTTATGGGAAGGTCAAGCCCTCTATTACCGGATAAGGATTTCCCTTAGAATTGCAGTGATTTCTGGGATTTAAATTAAAACTTTAATGTCAGAGTAGTTTGGGCTTTCTATATATAAATAATGCCACCAATGGGTACCCTCCCTTAGTTAGATACAATCCTGTTCCACTTTAAAATGCTGCTCTATTCTAGAAAAGCTATCTTAAAATTATACTGTGGGGGCTCTAGGTTTGTCTCTCAGATTCCGCAACAAAGGTGCCCAGTTTACAGTAAAAAATAAATAATTTGTTTTAGATGAGGCTAGGCTCTCCCTCATGCATCACCACCAAAAATTAAGATTCTGAAGTCAAAAGTATGCAGCTGCATACCTGTGCAACAAGACTGCCTCCAATGGATTTGCACAGGTACAGCTGATTAGAACACAGTAAATAATAATGTTGATACACAATATATAGCCTACAGCTGCTTTCCCAAAGCTATGTTGGCTTTGTATGTCTAAGCAAAAGTAAAAAGCAGCAAGTTTTTTTTCACTAAAATAAAAAAATACTAGACTAAATACACACAAAGTAGATCTATTGAAAGGGTGGTGCCATTTTCACATATCCATTTTTCAAAACTTAACAGCACTTCAGATCCTACCATAAGGGCCAAGTGCAGCGCATGGCCTTTAACAAACCCTGTGTTTTATGTGAAATGCATCCTGTTTGATAAGACATGACACACAGAAAACCATCAGAGCAGGGAATCGATGTTTGTTTTGTAATTTGCCATATATATCTATTACCTAAATTCTTGCAAGAACAGGCTCCCATCTTTCTACATATACATCTGTGAGATACTGTTACTTCTCTCTCTGCTGTTGGAGTCCTTACTCCAGAAAGAGTGCTATCCTTCTGGGAGACCATTTTACATTCCAGCTGCTCAATTCTTTGCTTTTGTACTTGAAGCTGATGCTCCAGCTCATGAATTTTAATCTGTTTTTTAAAAAAAAATTAGTAAATGTAAAGCAAAAAGTGTACAAAAGAAAAATAAATTAGATTAGAAATACATTTTGAGCACCAATTTAAAGCTCCCAATAGCTAATTTAAAACAGAATAACCAGCAAAAGCCTGAGAAAGAAAATTCTGCAAACACATTTTTTTAAAAATCTGTTATAAGATATACCAATTCTCCCACAAAAAAATTGAAACGTTTCACACTAGTCCTGATCTGAACACATTACTATCAGCCACACAACCATGATACTTTCATTTGAAAAATGTGTGAGGCTGAGTAATCAGAGTGCATAAGTCAAAAGAAGAACTTAAAGAATGTAAATGTATTTGAAAAATGTTGCATTGAAATTTACATAAAATTGCGAGATACAGTATGTCCCACACTTCTAAAAGTAAATACTAAAAATACAAAAATTCTCCTTATTTAGTTGCTACATTTCCATATCTGGATTTTTTAAATCTGCTGGTTTTTCATTATGAAATATGAATATGAAGTTTTAAACTATGTAACAATTATAAAACTCTTTTTTCTGGCAATAGCAAAATTGGCTTTTATCCCAACATGGTGAACACTACTTCCAGTTAGATTGAATCAGTTCTTACAAATATCTACAAATATAACCTAAACACAATCAACATTAAAGTCAAGGACCAAAGAGATCAGTGATGGAAGAAAGAAGAATGAAAAGAGAAATGTACCTGGCCATTTACACCAGCATCAGGAAAACTCAAAATTTACCCTAAAGTGTCACATTAAAATTATTTGAAATAAACTGAACAATCACTTACAGTGAGATTTTTAATTGTTTCACTTTGCTCTTGGTTTGTTTTTATTTCTCTATCATAACATTTCTGCAGATTATTGTACATCTGAAGAACTCTGATAACAGAAAAAAATGTGTGAACTGCTGAATATACCATGCAAACTACCAGTTTAGTCCTTCAGAACCAGGATCCTTTAAAATAGAATGGCTGCTTACATTTGGTAACATGTTACTTAAACCGAAACACTTCGGATTGCAGTTACATTTCATAGCTTTGAGTCTACATAAATCAGGTCATAGACTACCTAGTGAATATACATGAATGTTTTTCCCATTATATCATGTTCATTAGCTTCAAAAACCTGAATAATCTTATGCAATAATTCAAGTTACTTATATTTTTTCTATAAGAAGTATGCCCATTCAAATGCCAACATCTTTATGAAATAAAACCAGAACAGATACACACCAAAAAGCTGTATGTTATATGTCAAGAAAAGAATGAATGGGTTACACCTGAAACCAAAACTCACGGGAGTAGACACAATGATTTCATGGATTGAGGATCAGCCTGACTTTAAACAGTATTGGATTGGGCCCTTATTGAGCACAAAATGCAACTGGCTATATGACGTTTCTGAAACAGATGCTATGATCAAGCCTCAATTTTTTTTAAATCTGTACGCACGAACTGTTTGAAGGTTTCTTAGAGATAAAATTTCTTTCTCAGTCTCATGAAACAATTGATATTGAATGATTGGCATTTAAAACTTTTTAACTTTTCACAGAAACTCCTCTTATGTATAGCTGGAAAAGGAAAATATTCAGGATGTATTTTATTACGTCTTGCCTATAAAGTCAAATAAGATAAAACACATTCATGCAGTCATATTTCACCTAAAAATTTGTAATAATGCAATAAAATGGCAGGAGGACAAACATTAACACACATTATGCACATTACAACTATCTCTGTAATAAGGATAATCAAACTATTATAGAGAAAAATGTGCTTGAAACAGTGTAAAAATCAGATTTAAGCACTGAAAAAGCAAACCATTTATTTACCAAGACACCAGCCGTTTTGCGTCCTTCTTGTCAATGGAACTACTCTATATAATTCAGATTTTAACTAAAGGGATTTTTAATTACGGACATTTAATGTTAGCAAAGGTTGGAGGATTCCTACCATTTAGAGAAATGCTTGGTGACTTTCCAATGACTATTGTCCTACAAAATACTTAGTCAAATCTCAAATCTTTAATTTGATCCAAAAGCGTGACAAATAAAATGTAAGACTCCAAACTAATAGAGCATGAATGGACTGTGGAGTCTTAATAAGGCACACATATGCACCATCTATTGCAAGATCATAGCTTTAATGCTCCTACAAACTAAACTAAAGTTATGAGAGTTTGCATTCAACAACTTTTCATTAACCTTATAGATAAGCAAGTTACCAAAAGAAACTTACCTGGAACTTTTGCTTGATACTTTCATTTCCTTGTGACTGTCACCTCTCTTCTGCAATAAGTGGGATTCTGTTTGAACCTGAGCACTAAATTGAAATAAATGCAACTGTTTAATGACGGTCTCTCTCCCACCCAACTATGCAGACAGATTTCAAAATGATGGAACATTTTAAAGTAGGAAGGATAGATGAAGACTTTTTTTCCCCTTTGACCTTAAAACACAATTGTACACTTCTCATATTTTTTACTCTGTACAGAAAATCCTACTGAAAATGCTGCATACAGAGACACATGGAATGCTATCTGGCTATTTTTCAAAGTACCAAAACATAAAAAGAAAAAGGTCTTCACTCTCAGATGTTTAAAAGAACACTAATACTTCCAAATATTGCACATTTAACAATCTTGCTTGGTTTATTTAAAATCAAAATATCCTAAAGCACTTTATATTAAGCTGGATACTAGTTAAATACTGATTTTGTAAGCAAACATAGCAGACACGACAAATATTACAACTTGCAGTTGTGCTAGCAGTGTGAATTTTGTCTTGACTACCAAGATTACCTTCTAACTTTTTGAGCAGTGCCCCCGTACTTTTATCATCTCCTTTCTCACCATTTCCCCACATAGATGGCCCATGAATTTAAGCAGAACAAATCAGGTCTAAAAGATGGTATCACAGGACACGTAACCAAGTTTTGTAAGGCATGTAACTTCTAAATACAGGTCAAAGTGTCAAATCAAGACTTGAACCAATAACTTTCCGCTTTAAATGAGGGAAATACTAATTCTTACTCTCTGCTTGTAACATAGTCATGCATTAACTGCTGCAGATACAGTTGCTCCTGGATCTGGGCCAAATTATTTTCTAGTTGTTGGTTCTTTCTACGCAATCTTTTTAACTTCTTAAGTAGCTGTTCGTTTTCATCATTGAGCTGGAAAGTAAAAGGAAAACATTTTGCCAAATGAAATTTTCAAATGCTATATTAGTGTGGGTTCCTAACATTTCAGACAAATTCCCTTTTTATAAAATCCAGCATGCTCACCCATGCTCACAACAAAAATGAGTCCTGTGGCACTTTAAAGACTAATTTCTTCAGGCATAATCTTTCATGGGCTAGAACCCGATTCATCAGATGCACAAAAGCTTATGCCTGAAGAAATTAGCTAGTTTTTATGGCTACACTTGCTAAAATTAGTTTGAATTAGTTTGTTCAAACTAATTTTAGTTAGTTTGAATTAGCTTAATTCGAACTAGCATGGCCACACTGGAATGTTAGTTCGAACTAAGCAAGCACTTGCTTAGTTCGAATTAGCGATCCCCATTCATTTCAATGGCCGGTTAATTCAAACTAAGAACTAGTTAATTCAAATGAACTCCTTAGTTTGAATACCCTATTTGAATTTATTAGTTCGAATTAAGGAAGCCCTTAATTCGAACTAACTAAAGCCTAGTGTAGCTATGGCTTTAGTTAGTTCAAATTAAGCCTCCTTACTTAGACATAGCCTAAAGTGCCACAGGACTCTCGTTGTTTTTACAAAAGATAAAAATTTTCTGTACAGTTTAATGAATCAGTACCTGATGCTTCTACTTTGTCAGTGCATATAGTGAAAAATGTATGTTTCTATAGAAAGATAAGAGGGAGAAGTTACGCATGTTGTTGGACTATACTTTGAAACATAGGCACCAATGCTGCAGACACACTTGTGTTTATCCTTATACATGATTAGTCCCATTGAAGCTCAGTTTCTAAATATCTTTTGAATGAAAAACACTTTATATATTTATTTTCAGCTCCTTAAGTTGCTTATTCCACTGTTTAACTACCTTTATAGTTGGGAATAGCTTTCTAATATCTAACCCAAATCTCCCTTGCTACAAACTTGCTCAGTTGACATGGAGAACAAATTGATCACCATCATCTTTATTACATTTCATACATTTGAAGACTCCCATGCCCCTCAGGCTTCTCTAGACCAAACCTGCCCAATTCTTTCTATCTTTCCTAAGCCAAGTATCTTATTTTGGTTGCTCCCCTCTTGTCTCTCTCCTATTTGTTCACACCTTTTTAAAAAATGTGATATCCCACACTGGACACAGTACTTTAGCTAAGGCCTTATCAGTGTCAGGCAGAGCAGAACCATTACCTGAGGTCTTGTGAACAGCACTCCTGTTACCAAGCAGAACAATAACCTGCTATGTCATACACATGGCACTCCTATTAATGTCCCAGAAGGTTGTATCCCTTTTTTTGCAAGAGCATCACACTACTCACTAATATTCAATTTGTGATCCACTATAACCAACCCCACCCCCCCAGATTCTTTTCTACAGTACTGTTCCCCATCCAATTATTCTAATATGATTAGGCTCATTACTGTAAAACTTTATGCTTTTGATTATCTTTACACATAAGTAGTGCCACTGAAGTCAATGGGATTACTCAAGCAAATTAAGTTAAAGGATAAATGCTTGTAAGATTAGGATCACAGGTTTATTATAAATTTTAAAAACCCAAATTGAGGGGTTTTTACATCAACTAGGATATGGTAAATCCAAATAGTAACAACTAGACCAGACCATAAGATGTTTATGTTCAGATATTACAAACAACAGTATACACTTCATCTTCTAATCAGCAAGAGAGCAATTTAAGATGTTAGAAACATACTACAGCTAAATAAACAAACAGAAAGACTTTAACCATATAAATGCCAAGTGGTCTCAGTGAGAGATTAATAACATGTTCATCTCCTTTTAGCCTAAAGGTACTTACAAACTAAGGGCCTGATCCTAGCCATACCTATGCAGGTTTATCCCTATGGCAGTGTTTTCCAACCAGTGTGCCCACAGGCCCATGCAAGAGAGCCATGGAATTTTTTGAAAAACTACTCAATTTCTAAAAGGGTAGCCGTGTTAGTCTATTGTAGAAAGACAACAGAGTCCTGTGGCACTTTTAAAGACTAACAGATTTATTAATCGCATGAGCTTTCGTGGGAGAAAATCCCACTTCGTCAGACGCTTTGAAGCTTCAAAGTGTCTGACGAAGTGGGATTTTCTCCCACGAAAGCTCATGCGATTAATA
>ML685766.1:24075225-24120602 GCA_007922175.1 Pelusios castaneus
GCATTCAAATGAAGAATGAAGCACCTGGTAAACAGTGGCATTTCAGATCCAATCCAAATGAAACTATTTTGAGTTGACATGCTTAAATAAGAGGAATGTGTGTGGACTGTGAGTTATGGAAGAGGAACTGGTCGGCATTTAGGGGTTAAGAAAGATTAGAGGTTATGAAAGATCTTAGATATTATGAAATATTTGTTAAGGGCCTGATCCAGTAAGGTGGAGACCACCTTCAATGTACAATACAATAAATGGAAAATGAGGGCACTCAACACTTCACAGTAGGCAGAGGTTGGTCTCTGGCAGGATTGTGCCTTTAGAGGCATTTGGGAAAACTCAGTGTACTCAACAGAGTAATAATAAAGAGACAGTGAAAATTTCTTGAGGAAAATGGTAGGAAGTTTTGTTGTTTGCAGATATTACAGGGAATACGTCAGCATATTTAAAAAACTATTTACAGTAACTGATTAGCTGTTTTTTAATATTACTTTTAATGTGTGACATGAGGTGACCAGCTACATGGACAGCTTGAATCTGCAAAAAAAAAAAAAAAAAACCCCAAAAGATCGCTTGTTCAACTGATACTTCTGCCCCTAAAATCTTTACACAGAGAAGGTGGATGGGATAGTATGTATTATTTTCTTTCTTAATGTCTGTTGGTGAGAGAGACAAGCTTTCAAGCCACACAGAGCTCACCCAGCTTGCCTCTCTAATATCCTTGAGACCAACACAGCTATACACTGTATACCTTTGAAATTCAGTGTGCTGGATGGGGCTCCCCATGGCTTATAAAAATTTGTTGAAATTCTACCATCCAACTGAAGGAAATACTGGAATAATTTTCCTGCCTCTGATGGAGTCACCCGATCTCTGAATGATACTAAAACAAGGTACTCCAGTCATCATCTTTCTGCCAATTCAGAGTAGACAGTACTCTACACCAGTCAGAGATTCCTTCATGCAAGGGAAGTTGCTATCCAGTGGCATAGTGAGGGTTTCCGGCACCTGGGGCCCAGCCTACCTCCCCAGCACCCCACCCCCCATGCCTTGCAGGCTCCTTGTGTGGGGCAGAAGGGGTCCCAGCCAGGGCCATCCTTTCGGGGGGCAAGCAGGGTGACTGCCCCTACCCCCACGGTTTCGCCAGGCCTGCGCTACTGCTCCCTACGCCCCGCTGCCTTCAAAAGCAGTGGGGCAGGGCCGGAGCACAAAGTTTGGCCTCTGGGCTGGCCCTCCCCACCCCCAGGGCAGAGCAGCCAGCACCAGAGCTGAGCAGCAGCAGAGTGGGAGAGCGGAGCCTGGCCACTGGGCCAGCCCCTGGCTCCTGCCGACTGGTCCCCAGCCAGGGCCAGATCCTGCTGCCAGCAGCAGCAGCTCCAGTTCCCTGGGGGGCAGCTGGGTTCCCCTGGGCCAGAGGCAGGGCGGGAGCAAGGAACCAGGCCACTGGGCTGGCCCACCCCACCCTCCAGTACAGGACAGGCCCACCTAAGCTGATTGGCCCCTGGCCCCACTCACTGCAAGGGATAGTCCTGGTCCCAGCCTGACAAGGCTGGGAGGAGAGTTGGAAATAGGGAGGTGCACTCTCTGTTATTTCTCTTCCCCGCAGGGCACACAGTGGCCATTCCCACTGCATGCCATGCCACAAGCAGTAGCAGGGCAGCTGAGGTAGGGATGGTGGGAGATCACAGCCTCCAGCCCTGACCTCTTCAGGGCTGGAAGCGGGTTTTTTATCCTCCCTGTCTGTGTCTCTGCAGCTGCAGCAGGAGGAGACTTGGGGGCAGCAGCCCCCACCCCAGCAGGTTCCATCCGCCCTTAGCCTGCGCTTCCCAAGCCCCAGAAATTCCCAGCTCCTTCCCCACTCTCACTTAGAGTGCAGTGAATGGGAATCCTGCATCTGCAGCTGTGTTGTGAATCATCTGCCAGGTAAGTTAGGGAGCTTGGAAGCCCTGGCTGTTGTTCCCTATGTTCAGCTCTACTAAGGAGCTGGAGGAGGGGATTGAAGCCCCCAACCTTGCCGTCTTCCCCAATTCCTTCAGGGCTGGAGAGGCAGCTTTCAGCCTCTGTGCAGCCTCAGTGGAAGGGCTGGGGGCAGACTCCCGCTCCCCCCACTCCTATGCAGCCCATTCCAGGGAATCCAGGCTAGTAGCCATTAGCCCGCACCTTTGTCCAGCCTCAGGAGTTCCCCCCTCCCTTATTTGCCATATTGCTGCTGAGGGAATCCCTCCTTCCTCACTCCCCTCCCCTGCCTTTTCAACTGCTCTGCTTCAGGAAACAGAGCCATCTCCCAGGAAGAAAGCCAGGCAATTGGAGGGGAAGGGCTCTGGCTCCAGTGGCCAGCTGGAACTCTGGCTGCCCAGGAGGATCATCAGACCCCTGTTAGCTTCCTTTCCCGCATGTGGCTTGAGTGCTGTGTGCTGCAGTTGGGTGCTGCTGCCTCCTGGGTCCTTGCTGGAAGGCTTCATTTCTATATTTGCTGGGCAGCGGAGAACACACAGAAATGGAACGTTTCCAGCACTAGGACCCAGGAGGAAGCACCCAACTGGCTCTGCTGCTTCATGAAGGATCAGCCCAGCCTGTGGCCAGTGCCCGCAGCACTTGCCTACCCCCCTGACTCCGATGGGGGGCAATGAGTCTTCCCGCCTGCAGGGGGGAGTGAGGACATCAGGCTGGCCCTTCACAACGCAGGAGAGGCAGGAGGCTCTGTGCCTTTCAGAGCCTCCTGCTGCATTTCTCCTGCACCTTGTGAGGGCCACCCTATCACCCCCCCTGCAGCCTGTTGCCCAGGGTCCATCCCCCTGCTGCTCTCCCCCCACCCCCGCACAGACCGTTTCTATCTGCTGGTTTAGTGCAGCCATATGTACACTTTGCACTGATGATATGACCCTTTGAATTTAAGATTGATGGCAGATGTGTAAAGATTTGTAAAACTCATTCATTCATTTTTAAGATCAAGGAAAGAGTATGGAGTGAAGGAAAGCAAAACAATCTGCTACAAATCCAGCCCCAAATGCTACTTAATAACTAAATCCTTGTACTCACTATGATGTCACACCTAATTTCAACAGAAAATTGGTTCCATGCAAACGATCTGCAAAACAGGCTCAGCCAGCACAAATGGGGATGTCGTCTGTGGAAACATAGCATGAAAATGTGATGGCTACATAGATAGGGTAAAAGGTAGAATAATCGTATTCAACTAGGTTCACTCTTGCTTGCTGAGACAGGTGGTATGTTGCTATAACATGCAGATACAGCAATGAAGGAAAAATAGTTCAAGATGATTAAAGACACTTGGCAAAGACGTGTTCACAGACCATTCTGTTCCAGAAGTCTGTACATGTTAACGTTTGGTGTAAAGGAGTGAGGATGGAACTTGGAATCAAAAGAACCATCTTGATTATTTACTCAAAAGGAATTGCTGGATGCTTAGCATTTTTGACAATCAGACCACTTATTTAGCCACCAAAATAGGGACTTAGAAGCTTAACTTCAGGCATTCAGTTTTAGATAGGGTTACAATGCCACTCGAGTTAGGCCTGGTCACCTCTGTCCAGATGGAGGGAAGGCTGAGCCATGTGGTGTCGTGACTTGCACATGAGGAGTCTGCTACTGTACGGTGGAGCACAGGGGAGTCTGCCGATCAACTCCTGGCAGCACTGACTCATGCACTATGAGGTGGGAGACTCCCTGACCAAAGAAGACCTGTGGTCCCTGCAGGAGGTGAGGGGGAGGAGTTAGTAAGGACTGAATGGGGTCCGTACTGGGAGGAGAGCAGGGACCAGAAGTCCCTCCCTTCTCCGCAAGAAATATCTGAATGGCACCATCAATAAAATGGAGACTTAAGGTATATCTGCACTAGAAAAGCTACAGCAGCACAGCTACACCACTGTAACATGTAGAAAGACACTACAGAGATGGAAGGAGTTCTTCAGTTACTTTACTAAATCCACCTCTCTGAGCGGTGGTAGCTAGATCAATGGAAGAATTCTACTGTTGACCTCACAGGGTGCATCTACACTTACAAGTTAGGTCAACTTAAGGAGGGTTAAGTCGACCTAAACAAAGCCACGTCCACACTGAGCTTTTCTTAAGTCAACTTAAATATTTCCTTAAGTTGACTTAAGGAAAGGTTAAGTCGACTTATTAACACCTCCTTTTAGGTCGATTTAACGCTTAAATTGACCTTATTAAGTCAAGTGGACAGGGATTAGTGTAACCTTCAGGTGGGCTAAAATTAATTAAATTGCCCTTCTCCAGTGCCCCACAGAAATCAATCCCAACCCCTATGGGGAAAGCAGCTGGAGACCCACGATCCAGTCTGTACAGGACTCACGGCGAAGCTTGCTCAGAGCTACACTCACACATTAAAATACTACTAAAAACAAACATAACAATGAACTTTATTAACTACTAACTAAATGAACCTTATCCTAAGAAAACAAACTACAATTAACCAAGAACAATCCCTTGCATGAAAGATACCCAAGAGTCCCAAAGTCTGTGTGGAGTTCACCCAACTCTCAGCTATAGTCTCTGTTCCAGTGTGGAAGCTTGAGTGGCAAGAAATCGCTGTCCTCTTCTTTCTTTGCTGGGATCCTCTGTAGCATTACATGCAGGCTTTTTCTTCGCCTCTGCAACCAGCCCTCAGTCTCATATGCATGTCTGCAAGGGCTGTCGCAAATGACTCCTTCACATGGAGAAAACATCTTGTTCACTCCTGGCTCAGCTCCTCTCCAGAACACTGAGCACATGGTCTCCTTTCAAGGCAGCTCCTGCCTGCTGTCTGCTCAGGCTGCTGCTCTCCAGTCATCTGACTGACAACATCACATCACACCAGCAGGGTACACTGTGGAGCATGCTCAAATTGCTACCACTCCCTGCTTCTGGAAGTTTCCAGTTGTGGGTTGCTAATCTGCCCAACAACAGTAACGCACCCTCAGCAGGTCTCTCAGAGATAGCCTTTTCAGGCATATGGGTTACATTAGCACCTAAATCGACCTTATGAAGTCGACTTAAAGCATTAAGTCAACTTAATAAGGTCAATTTAAAGTATGTCTACACTAGAAAAGTTAAGTCAACTTTGTTAAGTTAACTTTTCTAGTGTAGATATAGCCCCAGTGTCAACACTGGGGCTTAGACTGGCTTAATTACATTGCACAGAATACAACATTTTCACAGCCCTGAGTAATGTGGTTAAGTTCACCTATCTTTGTAGTACAGATCAACCCTGATTTAGTGATTTGGAAATATGTTTTTAAATGCACATATGCTCACTTCTAAGGCATTTTTGTAGTAATTTCTATTCCAAGTGAAAAAATATTTTCTGAAAGGTCATCAAATAGACAGCCCTGGAAAATGAAGCCCTTTAACCACAGAACAGGTACAGGATGACAATGAAAATTCTACAATCCTTTTCTAAAAACATATTAGTGTGATTCCTTCTCTGGGCTCATTCTACCCTTTGGCCATCTTTGGTGAGATTACCAACACCTCTCTTCTAGGATGTGGTTTGAGACTACCAACTTTTTAAGTTTAATTGCTGTATAGATATTTGATAATAATGAATTTTGTACACATTCAGCTAGACAAGACTAATACCTAAAAGCAAAGGCTTTATATGTCATTATTGATCTCTTGAGCCATGAGTCCTCCAGAGTAAGTCATTTGGAAAAGCCTTATTTTAATATCTAAAGCAAAAAATTCCAGAATCTTTTATTCACACTTCTTGCTTGCCAGTGTAAATACTGTAATGAACTGGCTAGTGCATAAGTGTGTATTAGTGGCACGTGCCACTGCCCTCTACTAGATGGAATCTGAACTACTCATCTGTGTGTCATAGACCCTCAGATGCTTTTAGCTAACAGAGGGTTTCGGGGTTTTTTAAGTTTATATGGTAGAGGCCTGTGTTAGTGGACCAGTAGGCTTTGGATTCTGTCCCTCGTCATTGAGAAGTTCCAGTCGACCATGAATAAATTTGTTAGTCTTTAAAAGTGCCATAGGAGTCCTTGTTTGTTCAGTGAACTATGGTGTACAACACTGAAAACAGAAATCTATACCGTCATCTGTTTGTTACAATTCACATATTTGAATTTTTCAATACTGAAAATCTTCTCGGACATAATGGCCAAGCCTTCTGTTTCCATTCCTTGACTCCTAATTTTCCAAAATAATTCCCTTTTCTTCTCTTGAGTGGCTAATAATGGTATAGTAAAGCTTAAAACAGGAGCATTTTCTAAATAGCTCAAACAATGGCTGTCTACTACTCATTTTTCAGTATCTGTCCTTTGACTTATTTGCAAGTGTTATCCCTTCATATTAAGGATTATATATACTGTATCTCTTTCACAATAGTCAAACCATACAGGCAGAACAGACAGATGTCTAGTGCAGCAAAATGTTCAAAAAGTGTTGATTATTTAAGTTACATACATTCTCCACTTGTCTAGGTCAAATACCTTTAGAGAGGAATCTGGTAAAACCACAGGGAGGATGTTTTAAACAGCTCTGTATGTAAAATATAGTAGAACTACTAAATCTAACTATAGATTTTTATACTAAATACATGACTGACTAACCTATTTGCTGAGGCTTTACTACGAAAGACATGTATCTGTATATTTAGAATGGCTACAAAATACCCAGCAATACTCTTAGAGGGTTAATATTGAAAAACATAAAAATATCGTACAAATATAACACACTCTGAACTCATCTGGCATGTGAGCCAGGAACTCGCGCCCTGGTAAAACAGCTCGGTTGTGTGGTATGCCCAGAAAGGGTGTGGGGGAATCAAAGGCCTTGTACACACGATCACTTTCTCACGCATTAACAATCATTACCGCGCGATACCAACAACGGCGTACACACGTGCAATCGGGCTGTTGCGCGTTAACTGCCTTGTTGTAGCGCAATATAAAAACCACCTCGATGAGGGTGGTAGCAGCTAACGCGGAACAGCTGTTGCGCCTTTCCACTTGTGTGTACGCTTACCGCGCAATGATTGGCCTCCAGAACTGTCCCAGCATTCCAAAGTCGTCCTCTCTGGCCTTCCCCCCACCCACCCGCTCTGTGGCCGTGATGAAACAGTCCCCGCCCTGATCAGATTCCCGGGATTTTCGAATTTCTCGTCTGTTTCACTTCCTGTTCTCTTCCTCGTGGAGTGGAGTGCAGCTCCGATCATCAGTAGCAATGGCGGCCCGTCGTGGAAGACGCGCACCCCTTTGGAGCACGGCAGAGGTGCTGGACCTGATCAGCATCTGGGGAGAGTCCGCTGTGCAGGCGCAGCTACGCGGCAGCAGGCAAAATTATGATACATTTGGCATAATTTCTCGGGCCATGTCAGAGAGAGGTTATGATAGAGACACTGTGCAGTGCAGATCAAAGGTGAAGGAGCTAAGAATAACCTATCATCGAGCGAAGGAAGCAAACCGCCGTTCTGGATCAGCGCCTGCTACATGCAGGTACTATAAGGAGATAGAAGCCATCCTCAGTGGGGACCCCACAACCACTGCAGAGTCCCGTGGACACATCGGCCCCCCAGTGACCAATGCCAGACCAGAGCAGGATGAGGATGTGATCGATGAGGAGGAGGAGATGGAGGATGACCTGGAGGAAAGCGCAACAGCGTGTAGCCAGGAGCTCTTCTGCACCCCCACTGAGACGCCCACCCAAAACATGAATTGCAGCGTGTCCTCTGAGGCGGCAGAGGGGGGTTCTGGTAAGTTTCTCTTTCGTGCAGCTATGGCTCCTGCTAAAATATCATTGTCCGGGGAGGGGTGCTTGCTGTCTCAGTCCCTGCTGTGCACGCTCTTTACTCTGCATTCATTAGAAGTGCATCAACACAAGCAGCGATTGTCAAAAAATCATCTGTATTTAGGTCAGTAAAGGTTTCCTCGATGTACCTCCGGAGCCTACTACTCAGGTTAGATGGGAGAGCATTTGTGTCTATGCTCCCAAAGATGGATACTCTGCCTCGCCAGCTGCAAAGCACAGCCCTGGGAACCATGGCAGCACACAGTGCAGCAGCATACGGTCCTGGCTTGCAACCAGTGGCATGTAGGATATGTATTCTAGCTGGCAGGGGCACTCTGAGGAGAGAGATATCTGGTTCCATCTGTGTGCCCTGTGCAGAATGTTAGCCCCCAGTAAGCTTTCTGTTAGGACGTACCTTGTCTGCTTCAGTGAAGCATAGGATGTTGACTGCCCTGCACCTTCCAGTGGAATGTGCTACTGGAAGGTTACATTGGTTATCTAGGATATGTGCTAACAACAGCTTTATTATTATTATTTTTTTTTAGATTCGACCTTCACAAGGCCGGTGTCTACCCCAGCTGACTGCATGAGAAACATTCGGCGGCGTGCTCGAAGAAACAGGGAGCATATGTTTCAGGACCTGCTGAAAACAGCACAGGAATCTGCGAGGGAGAATCAAGCCTGGAGAGAGGAATCCCAACAGAGGAGGCAGAAACACAGGGACGAACTGATAAGCGTGATGAAGGAGCAAACAGAACTGCTCAAGAGCATGATTGCTTTGCAGACCCAGGTGATTAATGTACGGGCTCCACTCCATACAGTTCAGCCGTGTCTGCCTCCCACACCCCGTAGTCCTTCAAAGAATTTCTTTGAAGGCCACCCGTCCCCCTGATACACTGCAACATCCAGTCCCCCTCAGAACTACTTTTTAGAGACCCGTGGCTACACCAACCTGTAACTCCTCCCCCCTTTAGGTTTTAATAAAAACAGTGACAAATAATTTGAAGAGTGGCTTTATTTGTACACATTGAAAATCTCATAAGGTGCACCTGATGCGTCCTGGAAGTTAACCAGGGGAGGGCATCATTGAAATGCTCCCTGAGTGCCTCCCTTATGTGAGCAGCTTCTCCTTGGGCCCCCCAATACTCCTAGTGGCTGGCTGTTCGTATGCTTCCTCGAGGCGCTGTGCCTCCATAGCCCACCCCAGGGAAAACTTTTCTCCCCTACTTTCACAAATGTTATGAAGGACACAGCACGACGCAATCACAGCAGGGATGTTGTCCTCCGCCATGTCCAGCCTCCCATACAAATATCGCCAGCGCCCTTTTAAACGGCCAAAGGCACACGCCACAGTCATTCTGCAGTGGCTCAATCTGTAATTGAACCGCTCCTTGCTGCGATCTAAGTTACCGGTGTACGGCTTCATGAGCCATGGCATCAGTGAGTATGCTGGGTCTCTGAGGATGACTATGGGCATCTCCACATCCCCCACTGTAATTTTTTGATCAGGGAAGAAGGTACCCCCTTGCAGCTTCCGGTACAGACCAGTGTTCCTGAAAATGCGGGTATCATGCACCTTTCCTGACCACCCAGCATTGATATCCATAAAACGCCCCTTGTGATCCACGAGTGCTTGCAGCACCATGGAGAAGTAGTCCTTCCTGTTGATATACTCGGTCGCGAGATGGTCTGGAGCCAAAATAGGGATGTGTGTGCCCTCTATGGCTCCCCCGCAGTTAGGGAATTCCATGGCAGCAAAGCCATCCACAATCTCATGAACATTGCCCAACGTCACCGTCCTCCGTAGCAGAACGCGACTGATGGCTCGGCAGACTTGTGAGAGGGCTAATCCGACGGTGGACCTCCCGACTCCAAACTGGTTTGCAACCGACCGGTAGCAGTCAGGAGTCGCCATCTTCCAGATGGCAATTGCAACACGCTTCTCCACGGTTAGGGCTGACCTCATGTTGGTGTCTTTATGTCACAGGGCAAGAGCCAACTCTGAACACAGTTCCAGAAAGGTTGCTTTCCGCATTCGAAAGTTCTGTACCTACTGCTCGTCATCCCACAGCTGCATAACAATGCGATCCCACCACTCGGTGCTCGTCTCTCGCGACCAGAAACGGCATTGCACCATGTGCAGATGATCGGTGAAGGAGCTGAGCAACGCGGTGCTGTTGCTCTGCATGGCATCGATCAGCCCCTGCTCCTCAGCGTCCTCGTCTGACTCGGAGCTCATTGCGTACTGAGCAACCAGCCGAGATGTATTTAGAATGCTGAAGGCGACAGTGGAAATCAGAGCAGGATCCATGCTGTTGCTGTTGTGATTGCTCGCAAGTGGTGCAGTGCGTCACTGCACTGTTGAAAATAGGCACAAGTTGCTATTGGCAACGAGGAAGATACAAGGGGAACACAGTGCACCATGGGAAACTGAGAGTTTACGCATGGCGCTTTGCATTCCTTTCCTTCATCCCATGATTCCAAGCGCCGATTGAGGGAAAATTGAACTGTGGGATAGGTACCCAGAATTCATTGCGCTACACCACGATATTGCAAAGAATTCTGTTGCGTTGCAAGGAGCAATGTGTGTATGCGCTATCCCGCAATAAAGGTCACGTGTTTTTTATAGCACGATTGCCATATTGCACTTTAATCTGATCGTGTGTACATAGCCAAAGAGTGAGAGCTGGACCAAAGGCAGACTGCTATAAGTTACTTAACAGACACCAGGGCACACGCGACCCCATTTCGCAGGCGCATGGGATCAGCGACGAGTGGTTCAGTCAGATCATCAAGGTCATACACCATTAGGCTTTCATGACCATTAATTCTTAGCCTGCCCAGTTCCCATCTCTGCAATGAGGGGAGCCAGCGCTGCTGCCGGAGCCTGCCTAAACCTGCAGGAAAGGAGTGCAGCTCGAAAGCTTTCCGCGTCAGGAGGAAGATCAAAGGCACGTAACGCCCCTTCCTTGCTCTCGGCCACATCCTGTTCTTCACACCACTGAGTCATCAACGCTCATTAACTGCTTACAGCCCCTCGAGCTAAAATTAGCAGCCTGCAGGCCCCCAATGCCAGCTGCAGGCCTCTGGTTGCTGCTGGGCGGGCCAGGGCCAGCGGGATCAGCTCTGCGGCTCTTTTCCCCCGCCCGGCCGCAGGCGCTGCGAGGCTGCAATGTGTGCGGCTGGGTTGGGCTGGCCTGGGCAGGGCAGGCAAAAGCTGCCACTCACGGCAGGGAGATGGTGCTGGGGGGAAGTGACAGCCTCAGCCACTCCCTCTGAGCGCCCCGGAGAGAAGGAAGGGGGAAGAGGAGGAAAGATAAGGCGGGGAGCAGAAGACGGACAGACAGCCTGAGACCCGCCCACTCTCCTCCCCCCAGCTGCAGCGGCGGAGCGGGGAAGCAGGAGAAGTTTACGAGCAAATCTCTGCGGGAAGCAGCCGCTCGACGGTCCCTGGGCTTGACGGGAGAGCCGCGAGCTGCCGCCGGGGCAGGGGAGCGGACGATGAAGCCCTGCGAAAAGGAGGGGCTGGGGGCTGCGGCCGGAGGGGACCCCTGGAAGGAGTGTATGGAGGTGGCGGTGCAGCTGGCGCTCCGGGCTGGGCAGGTTAGCAGCAGCGAGAGCTCACGCTGGTGCTGTCTCTACTTACCTCGGTTTCCCCTTCCCCTGCTCGCTCTACCCCGGCTGGGGACAGGGAGGCCGCCCGGGAGAGGGGCCAGCATGGGTAGGGGGCAAGCAGGCCCATTCTTGTTCTCTCTATACACGGGCTTGGCACTGAAGGATCATCTGCTCAATGTGTCTCGACTTGTGCTGCAGTCCCCGGAGAGTGGATCTCTCCCGCCCTGCTGTGCCCCGGAGCAGTGCCCCTCCCCGGTAGAGGAAAGCGGGACTGCAGGGGTTAATGAATGCTGCTGCTGCTGCTGCTGCTAGCTCCCTGCTGCACGCCTGGGTCCGCACAGAGCTAACCTGTTGGCGCCTGCCGTGCTAATGCGGGAGGGCAAAGGAGCAGGGGAAAGCGTTGCAGAAGCAGAAGTGATCTCTGCAAGGGAGGCGGTGAGTGAGTTTAAGAGTGGGTAAGGGAGCCAACTGGGTCAGGTCAAACGCAGTGAGAAAGCTGCCTTAACATTTTATCCAGCTCGAAGAAACATCTCTTCGCCAGATTGTAAATGAGACATTGTATATATTTTAAACACCCACAGGGGCGTTTTAAATGAGCTAAGCAGCTCTAAGAGCTTATTGTAAAGCACATTGGCTGTAGATGTTTTTGTTGAGGTAGAAACCTGCCATTGCATGCTGTACATGTCTGAGTTCAGCATTGTGTTGAATATCAAGGAGGGATTTTTTTCATATAAGCTAAACATAGGTGATATTTTTAGCAAACATGTATCAGTGAGGCCTTTAGTCTTCTTCTTTTTAAGTCTTTAGCAGTCTAAACTGTAAATATTCAAAACACTCATAATCTTTTAGATGAATGGCAAAATCACACTTTTGTGAAAACTGAGACTGCAGTAATGATATACTGCCTTAGTAGGCTACGTAAGGGAAATTCCACCGTGGGAGTGTTTATTTTCACATTTCAGAATAATCTCAAAATGTATCTAAAATAATGGTTTATGGCAGGGGTGTTTTTAAAATTTGTAATCAGCAGTACAAAGGAAAAGGCTCCAATGCACCTTCTGGAAGCAGACATATTTTGTGACTGGGAGCATTTGTATTTTTAAATTAAGATAAGAATGATTTGCCAAAATAAACATCTTCTTAATGTATTTTCTTTCTTAGTGAGAAAAAAGCATCTTCACATGGATTACTCTAATATTGTTAGTATATACAACGATAACAATGTTGTGTTCTGTGGCATTGAGGACACTTTAGATCGGGGTAGGCAACCCCTGGCACACGTGCCATCAGTGGCACACAAGCCCATTTGGAGCAGCACTTGGCATCCTCTGTGGCGACACAGAAATTGCCACTCCTGACACCAAAAGACACTCCAAGTGGCTTCTTTCAGGGGCAGCTGCAGTGCAGAGGTCTCTGCCATGTCCATGCCCCAGGATACCATATAAAGAAGCCACCCAGACTGGCTCCTCTCTGTGGTGTGCTGCCACCAAAAGGAGTGACTCCAGGCAACTTCTTTCCATGGTGTGCCTGGGGATAGAGGTCCCCAGGCATGCTGCTGAGAGGAGCCACTCCAGGTGGCTTCTTTCCGTGAGTGGGCCATCAGCACAAGCTGAGGGTTGAGGAGGAGGGGCCTGCTTTATATCATGATGCATATCTCCAAAATACCTTGCATTTCCATTTTGTAACTGGTGTGGTTTCTCTGTAAGAAAGTGAGTGTGTCAAAGATATTGGCCACATCACTGATTTCTTACCTGCTATTATCTTTTGGATTTGCCTGTATTCCCAAAATGGGGCAAATAATGATCTTATTTATACTGGTGTAAATCTGAAGTAACTTCTCTTCAGTAAAGCCACTGCAGATTTATAGCGGTGTAAATTAGGTGTTACTAACATTTAAAAGTTTTGCAAATATAGCTATGTCAATTAGAAGTGTGAAAAAAAATCACATTCCTGGCCAGAATAGGTATGCCAGAGAAAGCTATAATGTAGATGTAATTATATCTGCCAAAAACTCCTTTTCCTGTTATAGCTTAGGGTAAGTCTATACTGACAGCAGCAAAATCGTTGCCATCAGTGTGATCTTCGGGTTCAATTGAGCTGTCTGTGTAGACGTGCTCAATCAAATACAGAACCGGAGCTGTAACACCAGATCTGTAACCATAGTAACACTATGCCGCCCAGGTGCCATTTCCAGTCAGCTTGGTGTAATGTGTAGGGAGCAGTTAAGAAATTGGCAGGAGATACACAAGGTATTTTATGTACCTTGCATATCTCCCGTTGACTGTCACCAAAAAGCACAGCAAGTGTAGACTAGGACTTATTCTGCTCAGGGAACTGATTTTAGGCTATCCCAGCAAAAGAACACTTTTGCCAGGATCACCACCTTCTGGATGTGGGGGGAGGTGTGTAAGCCCTACTTGTATCTCTATAGCAATACAGGTTTTTTTAATGTAGAAAAGGCCTTAGAGCTCAACATATGCCTCAACCTGAGGGTTAGGGTGTGTCTGCACTGGATAGTAAACCTAGATCTAACCAAATCCTGGTTACTTTCTTCATATAAAACAAATAAGGAGTCATGTGGCACTTTTAAAGACTAACAAATTTATTGCATGAGCTTTCATGGGATTCATCAGATGCTTTGAAGTGGGATTTTCTCCCACAAAAGCTCATGCGATAATAAATTTGTTAGTCTTTAAAAGTGCCACAGAACTCCTTGTTTGTTTTGCTGAAGTAGACTAACACGGCTACCCCTTTTGGAACTTTTCTTCATGTAAGTAAACCTACTAACTTCACTATTAGATTTTGCATAAGTAAAGTGAGTGGGTTTAGGCTCTGTTGTAGTGTTGTGGCTGCAGTGTAGTATTCACTGCGGGACAACCATGGCATGGCAGGCGGTTCCTGTCTCAGTTTTCCTCCCGGGGTGGGTTTTTTTTTTCCCAGCTCATCAGACACCAGTCTGTTCTGGAGATGTGGTTTAGGCCTCCAACCAAATCACAAACAAAACTTATCTCCTTCCAGGGTAGTGAAAGTCCACCTGAAAAAGTTCCAACAAATAGAAAACTTTTCTGCTGTTCAGGGTCTCCTCTTTAGCCCTCCAGCTGGGCCATTTTCCCATCCTCTTTCTGGACCAGCTGTGCAAGTCTTTCTGGCTCTGGGATAAAGCATTCAGTCCCCCGTCCCCCCCCCCAAGTCTGATTCCTCTACTAGTCTCAGCCCCTTCTGTGCTCTGTTCCATGTGCCCTTCCCTGCTCTGGTATAGAGCACTGGGCCTCCTAAAGCACTTGACCTCCTGCAGACCATGGTTCACATGGCCTTTCACAGGAACCTTCCCACTCACAGCGATTCCAACTTGTAGATTGATCTCTCTGTCCTTTCATAAGACCCAGATGTCCATTAAGCTGTCACATGGCCCTCTTTAGTCCCATCCCCTCAGGTTGGGAAGCAGCTAATTAATGACACAGATGTAGCTGGCCCCAGCTCCCCATATATATGATGTTCTGGCAGTACTGGACAGTATCTACTTTCATTTATCCTGTGTAAATTGGGAGAAACTTCAGTGGAGTTGGACCAGTGTAAAACCAGAGGTCTGTTGACATTAAAAATGGCGCCGTGGCACAGATGCAATTGTGCCACAGTGATGTGGACACTTACTGTAGTGATGGATGGCATTCTTTCATCATTGTAGTTAATCGACCTCTCTGAGAGGTGGTTGCTAGGTCACACCAGGGTGAGGCGCAATCTACCTCTTAAGTTAAATGAGATATTTTTATTTAATTGACACCTTTTGTGGTCCCTGACTAGATTTCACTTATCTGTCATAGCTCTTACCATCTTGAAGGACACTTTTAAATAACTCCACACCTAATTTGGAAGACTAGCCAAATGCATTAACTAATTCTGTTCAGCCATTTAAAATGTATTTCTCTCAAGTGTTCTGCAAAGAACCAAAACTAATGAGATTTTGTTATACTGTTTGTTATTCTGTTTCTGTATTTTTTCCACCCTAGATCCAGATTCTAATACTCGTAATCAGGCTTGAAGCGCTTCACTCCACAATTAGTCTTACTGATTTCAGTGGACTTGTGCAAGTTACTGTTCAGCATGAAGAGTCTGGCCCATTATGAAATACTTGATCAATTTCATTTTATGAAGAATAAATGCTGCACTATTTATAACGCAAAAAATGTAATCATGATGAGCTAGATTCTGATTTGGATTTCAGGAGCAAATAGGGTGATCAATTAGCAAATATGAAAAATCAAGACAAGGGGTGGGTGATAATAGGTGCCTATATCAGCATATTGATCTGTCAGTATATTTCAGGGTCAGAAATGAGCCACATACGTAATATATTTTGTTAGTGTCGGAAAGAATATCAGAAATAAATCTGATGTGTGTCATCCTCTTTCAGATTATTAGGAAAGCTCTTACTGAGGAAAAACGAGTGTCTACAAAAACATCTGCAGCTGATCTTGTAACAGAAACGGATAATTTTGTGGAAAATGAAATTATTTCTGCTCTGAAAGAGAAGTTTCCCTCTCACAGGTAAGTATCTCTAGAGGACAAAACTGCCCAGGACTCTTTCCTCTGCACTGCTCATGTATGTGACTATCACTAAAAGGGGAATTCATACAATTCAGTCTGTAGATGTCAGATAACATCTGTACATATTAATATGACTCCTAATAATTTTATTACTATTTAGCTATAACTTAATACCTGTCTCCTTTGTTAAAAATTAATAAATGTCTTGAATTTAAGCAGAGTGGACATTTTTATAAGCTTCCTTTTTGTTGCTCCACCAACCTGGCTTTCAGGGGCAACCAATTAAGATTTTTAGATATTTTGTTATTTCCCTTAAATTATCTTGGTACTAGTATTTCCTAATTCAGAAAGGAAATCCTAGTAGTGGCAAATATTACCAGAGGCGTCACTGCAATTTGAGGTATTTGTGAGGTGGTGATGGATGCATTCAGTCCACTAGCTAGTAACAAGAAAATTTCACAGAGGTAAAAGGGAATAGTGGAAAAGTTTGTTTAAAAACCTTTTCTATGCTGGATGTCCCACACCTCTCTTGTCTAGTGAGGCGAGTTAGCCCATTAATCTCTGCCTTAGTTTTCCTTTTTGCTTTATTGGTGCTTTAAAAAGAAGGACTCTTAGTCCTTCATTTTAGTACTCTCCTGGATTTTAATGGGTATTTTCTAGGTAAGAGATTTTTTAACTTTCCTTTTCTAATGTATCTTTGCATAGTAAAAATATACATAGTGAAATGGCTTGGACTCATCACATAGTTTTCCATTCATGACATTCTTACCACAAAGGGTGTCTTTCAGTGCTAGGTTATGCACTATGGGCTTGATCCTGCTCCCATGGAAATTAATGGAATTGTTGCCATTTACTTCACTGGGTGCAGGATCATATTATATGAATCTGACCTTGCAACAGAGAAGGCAATGAGACTGAGCTTGTCCATTGACTCAAATGGACACAGGATAAGGCCTTGCACCTGTACATTTATTTTTACTATGTACGGTCCTTTTAAATTCAATGGTGCCAATAAACTTTTTGTTATATAGGAAGTTTCCTACTTTACAAAAGTTTGAAAGTAAATATTCCATATAACTGCTCTTACTTAACAAAAATCTTTCTTCCCCTTCCTTTTTCCCCCCACACCTGCTGTCTTTTCCGTATGTCCCTTCCTGTCAAAGCCCTGAGAGGCTATCCCTGCCTTCACTCTCTTCACTGCTCCAACTCTCTCTAGTCCATCCACAAGGTCCTGAATTGTAGTCACCATATTCCCAGTCAAAGAAGACTAGAAGGGGCTCGTGTCAGAGACTGTCATTGTTCTCTTTATAACATGGTTTGCTTTTGAGTACCATGAATCTGTTCCCTCCCTTTCTCACCACAAGGCAGAGTGCCTCTGCCATCACATCATTCTCATCCCCAGGGAACTCAACAGGAGTCAAAAAGGAAAATCAGATGTGGGCTTCTGGAATGGTAGTGCAGAATAAAAACATTTTGATGGGTGTGGATGGCCAAGACTTTCAAAAATAGATGCCAGAAGTGAGGCTTCTAAGTGCTGCTTTACCGTTAGGCATCCATTTTAAAAAGTCTTGGCTAATCTACTAAACATTGTTAATATGATTATTTAATATTTGCGTTGTGATAGCTCCCAAAGGCCATAATTGGATTTGGTCTCTGTGGTCTTAGGTATTGCATAAACGCAAACGCCAAGGTTTGTTTTTTTAAAGAAAGAAATGAGGTGTTGTTCAGCCTGACACACAAGTTTTAAACATGTAAAATTTGAAAAGTGGGAAGTGAGGCTACGTTTTTAGTCATTTACATATGAGTCTCTCCGATCTGATCACTATTCAAATCTGTATTAGGTTCCACCAGTGAAAATGACTATAGTGGTTTTGACCTGGGCTGAGTAGACACTTGTTCATATAAAACCACAGGACAATTTTCTATTGGAATGGCAGGGAAGCTGCAGATCAGGAGTGAGATGCATTCAGAGTGAAATTCACCCCTGTGCAGAGGTCCCAGTGAAGAGCAATGCATCTCATAAGCCTTTGCATGGGACTTCAGTGGTGCATAACTCTTTGGTCTATCTGCACAGGTGTGAACTTCAACCTTAGAGAGCTGTATGAGAGAAGCTTGTTCTAGTTCCTAATTATAAAATCTACCAAATTTTTAAATGAAGATGTGAAATAACTGTCAAAATATAAGACACTGGATTATTGGGAGCAGAGAGTTCATACTATTTTGTAGCTGACTGGAAACTTTTAGCATTGATTTCAGTCCTTTTTCTCTCCCCATATAATGTTTTGTAACTGTCCCTTCTGAGTTAATGTTTTTAGTATGTGTGGCTTTTCTTTAATAGTTTTTGAGATAATAATGGGCACATCCTGGCCTCCATGTACACAGAAGGCCTGGGCTGCAGTGGGATTCGCTTATTTCTACTGTGCAGGAGGAGGGAAAGGATTCAGGAAATCCAAGAAGGAGTTTCTGCATCCCCTACATCCCATGAAAATCACCACAGGCTTGTGGATACACCACTGTAAAAATCCACATTTCCTTTCCATCGGTGCAGGAATGACACAAGCAGTGAGCTACTATAATCTTAGGGCTGCAGAAGAAACTACAAAGGGGATCCACCGTGTCAGAGAATCACAGAAGATGAGGGCTGGAAGGGACCTCGGGAGGTCATCTAGTCCAAACCCCTGCTTAAAGCAGGACCAACCCCAGCTAAACCATCCCAGCCAGAGATTTTGTCAAGCCTCTCTTTAAAAACTTCTAAGGATGGAGATTCCATCACCTCCCTAATATCCCAGTCCAGTGCTTCACCACCCTCCTAGTGAAATCTTTTTTCCTAATATACAAGCTAGATGTTCCCCACTGCATCTTGAGACCACTGTTCTCAGTTCTGTCATCCACTACCGCTGAGAATAGCCTAGCTCCATCCTCCTGGGAGTGCCCTTTCAGGTAGTTAAAGGCTGCTATCAAATCCTCCTTCATTCTTCTCTTACGCAGACCAGACAACCGTAGTTCCTTCAGCCTGTCCTCATAAGTCCTGTGCTCCAGCCCATTAATCATTTTTGCTGCCCATCGCTGGACTCTTTCTAATTTGTCCACATCCTTTCTGTAGTGGGGCCCAGAAACTGGACACTATTCACTGCACATTATTCACTGGCTGCTGAATAGAGAGGAATAACCACTTCCCTCGATCTATTGGCAATGCTTCTACTAACGCAGCTCAATATGCTGTTAGCCTTCTTGGAAATAAGGGCACACTGTTGACTCGTATCCAGTTTCTCGTTGACTGTAACCCTGAGATCCTTTTTTGCAGAACTGCTGCCTAGCCAGTCAGTCCCCAGTCTGTAGCAGTGCATGGGATTCTTCTGTCCTAAGTGCAGGACTCTGCACTTGTCTTTGTCAAACCTCATCAGATTTCTTTTGGTCCAATCCTCCGATTTGTCTAACTCGCTCTGTATTCTACCCCTACCCTCCAGTATATCTATCTCTTCCTTCATGACCTGAGAAGAAAGTTTCTTTTACCTCTAAGCCTTTGCAGGGACCTCCCCTGCCCTCCATGCCAAACCTAGCTTTTTGAGTGTGGTGCAAATGACAAAATGTAGCCCTAACATGCTGACTCCATACTCAGATTTGCCACTGAAGTCAATAGATGTTCCATATGCAAAGCACTTGCTGGATCAGGCCCTGAGTCATCTAGGGAATGGCAAAGGTAACTAAGGAAGGCAGGACAGATGCCAGAACTGAATGTAAAATTCCCAAGAAAAGGAAAATAGAAAACCTATTGAAAGAAATCATGACAGAACAGAAAATCAGCTGCTCAACCAGGAATTCAGTGCTGCATGTGAACTTTTTTTCCCCCCCGTCGAGTTACTCTGGATGTTGTAAAGAGGAGATTCAGCTTTGTGAACTTCTTACGTCCTGATCCACTCTGTTATTAAAAGCTGCAGTGAGAGTGGGGTTGTGAATTTTCTTAAGATGCATTATTTCCTGATGAGTACACCTGCAAGGAATGGAGGAAACATTTTGCTGCCTGCATTACTTCCTGCTGGAAATGGGCCTGAGCTGCCAAATTGCAATCCAGATCTCAATTTCTGCCAAAGTTTCAGGGATTTTATTTCAAAGGCATTTCCATATGTATTACATAACTTTGAAGTATGTATCATTAAAATATAGGGAGGAGGAACCAGAATGGGATTTAAAAAAAAAAAATTCTGAGTTAACCTTTCTCTAACATCTTTACAAAGTTTCTGTGAGTTGGTGGTGCTTGTGGTTGGTTTGTTTGTTTTTTGTAACTAAACTTTTATAAATACATGAATGTAACACTAATCCCCTAAAACCAAGACTTTGGAGTTGTGTTTTCTGAGCATACTTTATTCCGTGTCAAATATAGGTTTATTGCAGAAGAGTCCACTGCTGCTGGTACAAAATGTGTCCTCACTGACAACCCTACCTGGATTATTGATCCAATTGATGGAACTTGCAATTTTGTGCACAGGTAAATTTGGTGACATGGAGAATTGTTAAAATATAGTAACTCTTCAGTTTCTTGGAAATCCTTCTCTCCCCCATTACTGAAATATATTTCACTGCATTGTTTGCTCAGTTTCCACTTACATACAGGATTATAGTTACAATCTAAGATGAGTTTGTGTGAGCAAGACCTGAAGGATCCATTTCAATATCTTTTTATACCTGATGTAGTATTTGAAAGATTTTGCATGTGCAAGAACAAATTATATAATTGTTTCTTAAAAGTAAAGATTCTACTTGCCTAAGCCTCCAGGAACCTAATTTTGAATCACAGCTACCTGGTTATGCATGAGCATGCAGAGACTTAAGTTGTAAAAGATGAACAAAGTTGTACGATGATATGGTTTGGCATAACTGTGTGTGTGGTTGTTTTTACATGTCATTTCACCAGTGCTTAATTAGTGATGAAAGAAGTGCTGGCCTTCAAGCAAGTTTTTTACTTTCGTAACTGGTGCAGCAAGCCCAGATGTGCTAGTGCTATGAACTGCCAAACCAGAGATGCTGGAGCTCAGCCCTAGCACAAATTAAGCACTGCATTTAACAGTGGATGTTTTTGACCCTTTCAGTTCTGATATTCATTTTCAGATTTCACTGCAACTGGTAGCTATCACATACATGAAAAATACAGTCTGGAAAGACTGAACGCTAGACTGTAATATTATTATATAGTATATACCGAAGATCTTGTATTTAAAACCCTTAAAACAGGATCTTGCAAAAATACTTAGCAAGTTACTGGTTAAGTACTAAGTTGTACTACAAAACTACAATTTTAACTTAAAATTTAAATATTTGATTTTTTTTTTTTTAATAATTGTTTCTCATCCTCACAACCCCACTAAATATAAAATAATTCAGTATGGTAAGTGCCAAATTCGGCCTTGATGTACTAACTCAATGAAATGACACCATGGCTGATTTGGGCCAGCTTCTGGAGATCGATGTTTCATCTAATACAGTGAAATTGTGCCTACCCGCAGTACTTTCTGATTTTGTTCTATTGCTTTTTACAGGTTTTAAGAAAATATTAATTTGTCAGTTCATGCTTAAATTGAGTGATAATTAGTACTAAGTCAAAAGGAACAAGTGAAATATTACATTAGCAAGACAGAAGGAGGTAAAACAGGTTTCACTTCTTGTTGACCTCCAGTACAAAATATCTCCTTAATTAATTAGTGTCTGTAAGGTGCTCTGAGATCACTGGATGAAATGAAGTCTAAATTATTATTTATTACCATAGAATTAATAATGTAAGATCAAATTATTTAGTTACACTAAGAGGAAAATCACTAACATTTTAAATAGATGTTTAATACACTAAGCTTACTTATGTCTTCATAAATTTATTTTTAAACTTTTTAAAAAAATGTTAATTTAGCATTTTTTTAAAAAGAATTGAGAAAGTAAAAGGGACTGCTTTAAGTTGGAATAGAGGAGTGGTGTAATGACAATGAAATTTATAGATGAGTTGTGGGACTCTCTCTGGGAGTTGTGGAATTTGCACGTTTAGAGAGATTATTGATAAGCGGTACTTAATTTTTTATTTTCCACAGGTTTCCAACAGTGGCAGTTAGCATTGGATTTGCTGTTAATCAAGAGGTATAAATTATGTTCTGTGAGTTGGTAACCTGAGATACAGCTACAAACCTCAGAGCTATGTGGGAACTAAAAAAAAATTAATACAAAGGCTCTTTCCATACTGCTGCAAATTGTTTTCTCATAGCACACCAATATAACTCCCTAATCCTGTAAACCTTCACTCTTGTAGATAAGTCCCATGCTAATTGAATGTATATGATGTTAAAGGGATTACTGATGTAAGGGTTAATAATATCAGGCACTAATAAGTTATGTGTAAATTATGATTTAGCATTTCTGGGTTTATCTTCTAGTGCTCTCCTGTTGGTATGCTTATTCCTGTTGCTTTAAAGTTGTTAGCAATCTCCATGACTCTCAGACAATTGTGACATGAGTGTGTACATATCCCAGAAAACAATGTTATGGTTTGGGTTCCCTTAATCTGCCTTTGTGTGTGCTTTTGAGGAGCAGTAAATTTGATAAAACAACGAGAGTCCTGTGGCACCTTATAGACTAACTGATTTTCTTCGGCATAAGCTTTCGTGGGCTATAACCCACTATTGCGCTCAGTTGGTTTCCGGTATAGGGTGGTGTTAATGCGTCCATCCCTTATACGTACAGAGGTGTCCAAGAAGTGGATTTCTTGTGTGGATTGGTCTAGGCTGAGGTTGATGGTAGGGTGGAAATTGTTGAAGTCCCGGTGGAATTCTTCCAGGGACTCTTTCCTGTAGATCCAGATGATGAAAATGTCATCATTGTAACATAGTAGAGGAGAGGCAGTTGCGGACAAGATTTGAGGAAGCGATGTTCTAGGTCAGCCATAAAGATGTTGGCATACTGTGGGGCCATGCAGGGACCCATAGCTGTGTCTCGGTACGTATAAGGGATGGACGCATTAACACCACCCTATACCGGAAACTAACTGACCGCAATACATGCCTCTAGCTTCCACCCGGCACATATTACATGATCCATCGTCTACAGCCAAGCCTTAAGGTACAACTGGATCTGCTCTGATCTTTCAGACAGAGACAAACACCTACAAGATCTCTATCAGGCATTCCTAAAACTACAGTACCCAGCTGGGGAAGTGAAGAAACAAATTGACAGAGCCAGACGGGTACCCAGGAGCCGCCTACTACAGGACAGACCTGATCTAGAAAACAACAGATCACCACTAGTTATAACCTACAGTCCCCAGCTAAAATCTCTCCAACACATCATCAAAGATCTACTACCTATTCTAGAAGATGATCCCACACTCTCTCAAGCCCTGGGAGGATGGCCTATCCTTGCTCTCTGACAGTCCCCCAACCTGAAGCAAATACTCACCTACAATCAACCACCATACAACAAGAACACTAATCCAGGAACTTATCCTTGCAACAAACCCCGTTGTGCCCGCACATTGACTCCAGACAGGTCCCAACCACATCAACCACACCTTCAGGGGCTCATTCACTTGCACATTCACTAATGTGGTATATGCTATCATGTGGCAGCAATGCCCCTCTGCCATGTACATCGGCCAAACTGGACTGTCCTTACGCAAAAGGATAAATGGACACAAATCCGACATCAAATATGGCAACATCCGTAAACCTGTAGGAGAACACTTCAACCTCCATGGACACTCAGTAGCTGACCTGAAAGTTGCCATACTTCAACAAAGAAACTACAAAAACAGACTGCAGCGTGAAACTACAGAACTGGAGCTGATTTGCAAGCTTGACACAATCAGACTGGGTCTGAATAGGGACTTGGAATGGTTAGCTCACTACAAAAAGTGATTGTTCTGTTCACACATTTATCAACAGGTGTGAATGGCCCCATCTGCTCTCTGAACTGCCTTTGCTAACACTTGCCCTCCTCCATCCTGGCATGTGTATATATCTCTCCACTGTGATTTCCACTTCATGCTTTTGACGAAGTGGGTTACAGCCCACGAAAGCTTATGCAGAAGAAAATCTGTTAGTCTATAAGGTGCCACAGGACTCTCATTTTTGCTGTACACAGACTAACACGGCTACCCCTCAGTAAATTTGACATTATCCTGCATAAGAGCCTGTCCATAGAAAACCAAAGAACTTGGCCTTGGTGCATCAGAATACTGTTCTTTTTAAGATTCCTAGTTCTAACAATTAATTTTGGAGAGGCTAGTCCAGGTACTATGGTTTTACAGTTCGATTTATAAAATAAAAGTAGGTATTCTTAAATAGTTATTCACACTCTTGTAATGTGCCACTTGGGCTCTTTGCATTTACATGCATTGCCATGTTGTTAGCTCCCATTGGAGCCAACAGAAATCTTGTGTGTGCAAGGAATGCAACATCAGCCAAATTCAGCAGTGGCCTAATTTTCAGATATGATGAAGACTAGCAACTCCCTTTGGTGTCTAGATTGACCTCAGCCTGTCTTTAAAAAACATAGAAACTGCAGAGAGACACTTTAATGCCATTCCAAAGATTATTCCTTCCCAGAAGTTTTTAAATATTGCATATCATTACAACGGCTTTCTTTAGTATTTATTTATTTTCTATAGTACCCATCATGCTTTAGATGATGGTTATGGGATCTTGTGAATGAAATTAAACTAAAACAAAAATAAATAATACATTTCATCATCCATTCTAATTAAAAAAAATAGGCAAAAGGAAAAAATATAACTCAATAAAGGAGCCAAAATGGGCAATGGGAACTGACCTGAGTAGAAAGATCTAGCATCATGCCCTGAATACTGCTAAAGAGAGATTCTTGTGGATATCTTTAGACCCGGAGTTCCCTACATAGGGACCCTCAACCAAGAAGAGTCTAACTCCAGCTTGGTTTAGATGGGACCTCAGGAAGATGAGCAAGAAAAAACTATTCCCTTTGAGCTATCTTTGAGGCTGTTGGGTGAAAGATGGTCACTCAAGTAGAGTGGGTCATGGCTGCAGCATGGGACTGGAAGTCTAGAAGATCAGAGTCCTATAATTGGCTCTTCCACAGATTTCGTCTGTGACCCTGGGCAAGTCACTTACCTTCTCTGTCTAGAGAGATTTTATCTCACAGTAGTGGTGTGAGGATTGATTCATTAATGTCTGTAAAGTGTTTTAACATCATCCCAGTGAAAGGTACTATAGTTATGCAAAATATTAGGTACCTTGAGCCTAGATTAGTAAGGCTTCAATTGTGAATCCCTTATTCTTACTGGTAAGCAGCTGTGGCAGTGTTGCCAACTCTCAAGATTTTATAATGAGTCTTGTGATATTTGGTGGGTTTTTTCTTCAAGCCCCAGCTGCTGGAGTCAGGTGATTTCATGAGAATCTCAGCTTTCACTTAAAATACCAGTTAGCTTCTAGCCTTCATGATTGCAGAGGAAAAAACCCCAAAACACCCAAAACAACTTGAATGCACCTCTAGGGCTCAGAAGATAGAAGGCAAGTGAAATATATTATGACATGCAAACTGTTTTGTTTTTTTTTAATTGCGTGATATATAAAACAATCTCATGAGTTTTTGGAGGCCTGACTCATGAATTTGAGAGGCATGAGATTGGCAATATTAATAGCCCCCTTGGAATTAATGGGCCTACTTATGTGAGTAACTATTCAACAAAGGGAGTAAACTGTTCAGAATCTGGCCCTGGAAGATTATGTATTTTCAGTAACTCCTTGAATTAAATTTCAGAATAACTTTTTAGTCCTTTCTAATAATGTACATAGAAATGAGCTGAGATTAAGACTTTCACAAGACTGTGAACAGATGGTATTAACATCTCTCTTTCTAAACTGAATTTTATATGTAGTGTATTAAAACATCAGCGTGACAATAAAATTATTTATTAGCAGTAGCATAATCTTTGGATATATATGCTAATTAAAATAATTTTGATTTTAGTTGTTTATACTTGTGATGAGTAATTTGAGTTACATTTATTTTCTTTTCTTTTCAAAATCTTAAAGCTTGAATTTGGTGTAATTTACCATTGCACTGAAGAACGTTTATACACTGGTAGAAGAGGTCAAGGGGCATTTTGTAATGAAAAAAGGCTTCAGGTATCAAAACAGACAGGTTGGTCTAGATTTTTGTTGGAAATCTATAAAGAATATATTGAGTTGCTGCTAATTTAAGTGGAAATCATAACCCTGATTTAGAGTCTCTCTCCTGAATTATAACTGCATCTTTCTAGAAAATATAACGGTGCTTCCACATTTCTATTTAAAATATACAATTTTATGTGAATTAGCATTAAATGGTCCTAAAATATTTTCCAGCTCCCACACAATTTGATAATTATTGATCCATAACAGATAAAGAACTAGGATGAAATTCATTGTTGTACTCTGGTATAACTTCTGGGGTACAAAGTACAACTGGAATGGTGAATCTGGCCCTGAGTATTAGTCATACACTTATTTTCATATGACCCAATGGTACCATGTACTTCTTGTTTTGTAAACTCAGATGCCAGTAGTAAATGGAATTAATGCATACATACTTTACAATTTTTTAAAAACAGTTTGCTATAATGCATGTGAGAGGTGTGTTTCAACATGCACTTGATTAGTAACATTTAGTCCATGCTATAGTGGGATTTATTACTATAAACCTAATAATGTGGCTCTGCATTTATTTGCCTAATTATAATAGTTCAGATTGATCAAATACACATAAAGATAAGACGTTTTCTTTTAACAAATCCAATGCAGAAGAGAAAGCATCATTAATTAGCAGACAGAAGCAAGTAAGTGGTTGTCACAGAGCTGTATGCCAGAAATGATAAAGTAGAACAGTGGTTTTAATGCTGGTTGAAATCATAGCAAATTCAAGTAATTTAACGTACAGATTAGATATGGGTCAAGATCAAACCTGGGTGACCAGAACTTCCCTGACAGTTGGGAAAATTTGGAACCAGATCCAGCCTTTCTGGTTTGAACCAGTCTTTAGTGGGCCAAATTTAGTTCATCTAGAGAAAGAGAACAAATAGTACACTCCTCCTCGAGAGGAGCAGCTGTGTCTGAGGGAGGATATTTACCCCCCTGAGTAGGTCTCCGTGGTCCTACTCTAGCTACCCTTCCAAAGGGAGAGAATTTCTAAAATTTAGTCCATAGTCCACAAGAACCCTTTGGCAGAGGCTGCCTGGGGGGATTATAGAATCAGGGCATCTCCCAACTGCCCTATATCCCTCAAACTGGCCCCTTTCACTTTTTCCTGGGCCCTCAGCTGAGCAAAGGGAGACTTGCATCACTTTATCCTTGTTCCCTGTGGACTTTCTGTTACTGTGGGAGTCCAGAATGTAAGGGGACAGTCAGTTTCCATATTGTTTAAGAAGCTTTATAATTTTTTTTTCTATTTTGCGATGCACTCGTTTATATTTGGGATTTTTAGCAGGGAAGATAGAGAATATTTGTATTGATTTGTATGGTGTTTAAATATATCCCATTTATGGTGGTTCTTGTCCAGTAAGGAATTTGACTTAAATAGAATGAACCACCTCTGGAGTACAATGATGTTTCTTCTTTTGCTGGCTTCTGGAATTTTCAGCTTTCAAGTAGCCCTGCATCCATGACCCTGTGCAGTGGCTGAGGTTGCCATGTTATCTCATGCATTTTTTATTTATTTATTTTTTTTAAGGAAATGAACTTTCTACAAAAAATGTTGATGCATAGTATAAAATTAGACTAATGCTAGGTACGTTCAGCATTTAACAATTCAGATCTAATGAGAATCATATTTTGGTGATAACATAAAATTTTGCAGAGGTTATGTCTCAGTAAGAAAACAGGGGTATGGGCTTGGACATCCACTATTTATAACAGATTTAAATAATTGTAATGAAAGAGGATCCCAAGAATGTAAAATTCTTCATCCTGATGAGGAGAAAAGAAACAGGGAGAATGGGTAGAAGAGAGATAATAATGACCTGGATAAGTAAATGGGGGAGGAAAAGAGACAAGAGATCAACATTTTTGTGTATAGAAGGAGCAGAATGGAGACCGCCCCACAAAAAAATGTTTAAAAAAAAAAAAAAAAAAATCACAGTGTATGGTATCAACACACTTAAGGCCAGGGTCAGACTTTGAGATTTGATGTTTGTCAAAGAGAACTTGTGTTCTGGTCTGCTGTCTCCTGTAGCTTGCATTTCTGAAGCCACCAGGTGCTTTTTGCCAGATGGTCTTTTCCGCAGTTTCAGCTCCTTCCTATGCCTTAAGACAAACCCTGCTTAAAGTGTTTCAGTCCTTAAATCCAGTTCCTAAATAAGCATGACATTGATTAAGAATTAGGAAATGCTTGTTTATTAATCAGGAACATGTTTAACCATTTTTACAGTTCCATAGTTGCCATATACCTAGTTTTCTCTCATTAAAATTTGAATGGTCTTATCTAAGAGATCAAGGTTCCCTATTCAGGAACCATTCGCCTTTCAAATACAGTTAATTTACAGTGGAATGTTTAGGTACTAGGGCAATTATTTATAGCTTACTACTAAAGTATGTGAGGTCACCAGAGACTGACTGGTCAATGAAGGAAAAATTCCATGGGGACAAAGGGAACAAAAACACTGCACTTTTGATTTTAATTCCTCCTTCCCTTCTTTTACCAAACAATGTTTTTAGATAACCCAATTGTGTGAGCAATTTAGTCTTGTTACAGTCATTTAGACAAAAGCAGTTTCTCATCCTCTGAAAGAATATGAAAAAAGAAGGAACAATTTTTGTGTGCATAAGAAATGTTTTTGCTTTCAAAGCCCATTCATGTTGAATGTGGAAAAATTGCAAAGACCTAGTTTGAAAGGCTGTTGAGTTAATGGAAACATCTGTCTGTATTGCAGATAAGTCGAAGGCCTTGATCTTAACAGAAATAGGTCCAAAACGTGACCCTGAGACTTTGAAATTGTTCCTCAGTAATATGGAGAGCTTACTCAAAGCCCAAGTACATGGGTAAGGTTTGTTTTGGTTGTTTTAAATTTCTCTTAGTATATTAAAAATCATAAATTTTCTCAACTGTCTTAAATTCCAAGCAGAGTGTTATTCTATTTAAATGTGTTGCATATTTTGCTCTGTTAATAAATACCTGGATTGAAATAAAAGTGGTTTTCCCCTTTTATTCTTTTATACCTCTTCTCTTCTCTGCTTCTAGGATCCGTGTAATTGGAAGTGCTACTTTGGCTCTGTGCCACCTAGCATCTGGTGCTGCAGATGCATATTACCAATTTGGTTTACACTGCTGGGACTTGGCAGCAGCCACTGTCATTATTAGAGAGGCTGGTGGTATTGTGATAGATACTTCAGGTGAGTAAAGTATACTCTTTCGAAGCAAGGACTGTTTCTTTGTGTTTGGAAAGCACATGGTGGGCACTTCTGCAATGTAAATAATTGTCACTCACACTCAATTTTTTTTCAATGATCCTTCTTTCATAGGCTTGGATGTATAAGGCAGATAAATGTTCAGTTTATCCTTTCTAGTTTGGGGTGTATGCCTCTTTTTCACTTCCCCTCTCTGTCTAATCTATGGTCTTCGTTGCAGTATGTATGCATGGTCTTCGTTGGACTTGTATGGACTTGTATGGTCTTCGTTGCAGTAGTCTATCTCCCAGCTATTTGCAACAGAGATAGTTATAATCTCTCTTTTCCTTCCCAACTGGCAGGAGAAAAGGCTTGATTTGTATTTCAGTAGGAAGGGAGGAGGTTTTATGTGTGTGTGAGAAGAACTTGAGGGAAAATTTAGATGAATAATAGAGTTTTTCATTTAGTTCTGGAAGTGGAGGATCAGCATGGTCAAGTCTGGGGCTGGTAGATTATGGCATCATTCTCTGACCATTTGGAAGTGAAAGGTGGTGGGTTTTTCCTCCCAACTCTATACGAGCTGGAAGGCCAAGGACAAACATAACATGAGAATGGACATTCTTGAAAGGGGGGTGTTGCTAAGAAGACTAGTTCTACAAAGCAGTTCTGTTGTCCTACCAGCATCATCCGAGTCTTTCTTGGGTTCAGTTTTTGCCATCTGATTTTCATCCAGAATGTAATTTCAGCTAGATATTCAGAAAAGCTGGTAGATAGTGCTCTTGATACTTGATGTAAAGGAACTATTGACTTGGGTATTGCCTGCATTTCAGTCTGTGTTATCCCACCAGTGCTGCCAATGTTTACTTGCAGCTGCTGAATAGTAGGAGGGAGGAATTTCACTTTGCTGGGCTTGCAGGTACGAGGTTAGGAGATAGAGGAACAGTTACTCAAAATTGTCCTCTGGCTTTGTTCTGAGAGGAGGGATCTAAGCCAATTCAACACATTTCTGTTCCTTCCTTCAGCTCTTGGAAGCAAGACAGGTGTATTTATCATAGTATCAAATGCCTCAGTTAGGTCCAGTAGACTAAGCATGGACCAGAGAAGGTAATCCATCAGAGCAACAAATGCTGTCTCGGTATTGTACTCCATACCCTGAAGCCTCATTTAGAGGGATCCATGATTCTGGCAGATAGTAAGTGGAGTTGGAGATGCCTTTTTGCCAGCTCTCAGATGATGAGCAGTAGCTTCCAAGTTCTCTGGAACTGAGTGATAGTTTTTTAATTCTGATTAGACTATTGCATGTTTAGGAGGGGATGATAACAGCCTGTTGCCAGTGTTCTCTTTTCTTTACCATCCAGGAATAGTCACGGGGGGTAGTTCTTGTGGTTGTGTCAGTCTTCTATACTTACTACTGGTGTGAATGGGCAGAATTACTGGGAATAGGACTCTGTGTTTCTAGTTATGTTCTTAACTTCTTATTCTTGGTGGCCTTTGAGGGTATTTTAAACTTGGGTGATCTTTGTAATGTAATTCCATGCAGTGAGAGGCACTGTATTCTAGGATTGAGTGGATATATCTGGATTATATCTGGATATATCTGGATTTATGGTCTGGAAAAGTTCTGCAAGATATGACTTTGCTGCCTATGTGGTAGAGATGAGCAGAGGTAAATTCCTTGCCTCATTTCAAGAAGGATGTTTATAGAAATGCTTTGCTTCTCAGTCTCCCCATGTTTTCTGCCACCAACACTCAAGTTTTCTTCCGTCCTACATTTTCTGTCACTGGTTAGCTGAGAGCTGTGGCAATCTGTGTGGGCAATGGCATGAGCGAGGGCTCTTTGATGCTAATGTGTCTATAGGTGTAATCAGTGAGCAATTATAGTGCCTCACTGATTCTTCTATCCCTTTTTGTCTTGGCTGCCTAGTTTTCCAAGAGTAAATTTTGGAGCTTGACCCGGCCCATGGTTATTTTGGGGTGAACCATGGTGGTGCTTCTATTTGTACTGGAGAGAGCTTTAATTTCCCCTGCTGCTGTTACAGTTACAGCGCCTGGTAAGCACTAGGGTGAGAGAGCTGTCTGATTCAAAGGCACTAGTAAATGCAACTTCAATAAGTCAGTCACGAGAGAGAAATTCTAATAGAAATGCAACTAACAAACCCTCTTCCTAATTTCTTCTGTGGACATCTTACATCTCCTAGTGGAAGTACGAGTCCTCAGATGATGGTTCTTAGTATCTGTTGGCCTTTAGGAGTACAGTTTCCCACAATTTTGAATGACTTTTTTTTTTTTTTTTTTAATTTATTCCTGGCTAACTATTTATGTTTATGGGCAGCTTTTATAGCCTCAATATCTTTATATTCTTTTCTCTTTTCCTTTCGTCTCCATATATGTCCTTTACTTATAATGATAAACCAGTGAAATATCGCAGGTTTGGGCCATTCTCCACTAGGCTCTGGCTGGTTAGTTTCATCACTATTTTGCATTTTCAGTGTAAGGCTTTTCCAGATCAGAGGTGCTCAGGATGAGTGTCTATGTCTTGAAGAAAGCACTGTTTAAACTATCACATTTGAAGTACACCACTGGCCTGGCAGAGATTGGTGGATAAACTGATACTCCTAAACAGATTTCAGCAAAGATAAGAGTGTCCTTTGGAAGGGAGCAACAAGAGTGTTTATCTGAATGTTAATATCTATACAGCACTTTGAAGACATAGGAACCATAAATGCTAATTATTATTTTATTCATTTCTAGAGCACACATCACCCAAATAGAGTGCTCTTTAATAGTCAAACTTAGTGGTGACCGAAGTGTGCGTGATTATGGAAAGACTTGATGTGTTAAATAACAGTTGCCAGTTGTAGGGGATGTTTAACTCTAAAAACTGATTATGTTGGTGTTTTGTTTGAGAGTGAAATGGAATATATTGTATTTACTTTTGTGTACTAAACAAATGAACATATTAATTGCTTCTGCTATGTGCTTTGGTGTTTCGTAGATCTATGATTTCTAGAACACTTTATTTTGTAAGAGATCTCTGAATTTGGATTCATCAACAGAGTATCCCTTCCTCTCCCCAAATGGAGCTGTGTGACATTGTTTCAGTGTTTTTGAATCTCTGTATCTACAATAAAGGTATATAATATAACACACATCACTTTTGTATTTAAACACAGTTCTTTATCCTCTTTTTCTTAGGGGGACCTCTGGATCTCATGTCATGCCGAGTGATTGCTGCAGGCACTAAAGAGCTGGCCATGTTCTTAGCTCAGGAAATACAGACTATTCACTACAGACGGGATGATGAGAATTGATTGAAATTAAATACTTTTACAAGTAACGAAGTTTCTCCTTCGAAACTGCTTAATTTGTTCCAAAATGGGTGTCTTAAAGGGTACATGATTTTAACAGCATGCTTTTTGTGCAGGTCTTCTGTGTCAAATGTTTGAAACAATTTTATTACAATGTGGGGAAATGGGGCAGGGGAAGGAAGATTTTTAAAACCTCTAAGGTTTGTGGCTTTTTAATATGCATCTATTTCAGCAGCATCTTTTTTTAATATGATCACCTGTAGCACTTTTACCCAGATTTAGTCAAAGTTTCACATCTGTTCAGAACTGAAACTGAGTCTTTTGTAATATATGCAGCTAGAAAAGAAAACTTTATTTTTACAAACTGCAGATCTCAGGTGAATGAGCTATAGGATTGTAGTAGGGGATAAGTAGTTAAAATGTGTGCCTACAGTACCCACATTCAGCAGTACTTGAGAATGCAATAAAAAGTGTTGTTATTCCATTACTCTCTTCTAACTGTATCGCAGACATATATATGTATATTTTGGATGTGTACAGTGATTTACAGAGTGTACAGAAAAGGTGATTTTAGCATTTGTTTCAGGGAAGAGCATATATTACCATTATAAATGCGGTGGGAGTCATCTATATGGTTGTTAACAGAGCTGCTGAAAAAATGGAGAACACTTCATAATTTTTTTTTTCCAAATTGTTCTTCTAACTCTAGCTTATAGAGATTGTTAACCATTTGGGGCCAAATCTTACAGTCCTTATTGGACCCTTATTAAGATCTCAAACCTGCAAACATTTACGACCACAACCATGCTTACTACCACGAGTACTGAAGAATATTGGGACTATTCACCATGTACTATGCATGGTAGCAAGTTTTGCAGAAGTAGTCAAGGAACTATTAACTTCAGTGCAAGTTTTGTCCAAGTAGAAACTGCAGGATTTGGTCTTTAAGTGTAAATTGTTAAAAATTAGCACCTTAGTTGTGCTTTCAAAAGGAAAATTGTGAACACAAAGTATTAATTTTGCAATACAGTTGTCGTCACTGTCAGAATATATAGAAAGCCTGTAAAGTAAATGACTAAATCTTAAGCACAGAAAGTCTGTGCAACACCAGTTTTATGTTTTACACATTTTTTTTAATTTTGTCAAGTTGATAGTTTCTGTTTTTAAAAAAAATCATGTCGCCTCACACAACTGAACTTCTTAAATGTTAATGTCCCGAAAAGAATCTGAGATTAAACATGGAGACTTGCCTCTAGCTTTTCTACTGATGTTGAAAATTGAAATATATATTTTGAATAATACAAAGAAAGAAAAAAGCCCACAAAATACATATAGATCTATATTTTCAGGATCTGTTCCTAAATTGCATGTGCAGACTATATAAATGTATGTGTAGACTGCAATGAGAAACTGAAAATCGTGTAAAACAAACAAGGAGTCTTGTGGCACTTAACTGCTTTGATTTGCTGTAACAATCTGACCCGAGTCTATGATGTACTCTTCCCTGCATTTATTTTCCTCCCATTCTGTAAGTTCTCCATCTTCAAGCGTCTGATGAAGTGCGATTTTTTTTCCTCCCAGGAAAGCTCATGTGATAAATAAATTGTATTAGTCTTTAAAAGTGCCATAAGGCTCCTTGTTTGTTTTGCTGAACTAGACTGTCCTGGCTACCCCTTTGGAACTTGGAAATTGTGTGTGCATGTATCCATTTTGCATGCACAGCTAAAGAACATGTTGAAAATGTTAGCCATATATGCCTTTTCATTTTTTACTGTAAAAAATGTATTTCACTGAGTATAACCTATATACTGTATTTTGTTAAAAGGAGAAATGCAAAATGCTGACTGTGGAGAAAATGGCTAAAATGTATGGCCCAGATTTAGCAAAGCATTTAAGCACATGCTTAAGTCTCATTGCCCCCGATTCTCCTTTCTATCAAAACCCACCTCAGATGCAGTGGACAATGACAGATGCAGGAAACTGGCTGTATCTCCCTAATCTCTGGCTATGTAATTTGGGCAGAAGATAGAGTAGCAGGGGGCCTACTCTAACTTCTGTCAATGATGGAAGCTCTTTAAAAGGAGCTTAGACCAGCAGGGAATCAAGTGTAGTGAAGATCTGCTCCATTGTTCCTCCCTCACCCTATCAAACTATACCAAGAAGCCCCCCTCCTTTTCTTTACATCAGAGAGAGAGCTGGCATGCCTATACCACTTCTTGCCAGCTTTACATCAGCAGAGGAAGACTCTCTGGCTGGTTTAAATACACTGTCACCACTTAGAGTGCACTTAAAAGATGAAAGAATCCTGCCCACTGATTTTCATGGCATTTGAGCACACTTAGGTGCTTTGCTGAATTGGGACCTCAGTGAGGGGGGAGCAAGGGGAATGTCCAGAAATCCAGTCTGGGATCCACCTGTGGCTGTCATGGATAGAACATTAATTTTTATAAATAAAGGATAGAGAATTTGTTCTGAGAGTTGATGAGCGCCTTAGACTCATATTGATGTTAGTGAGAGTTATAGGTGATCAGTTGCTTCACGAGAAGGCTCAGAGTTGAGTGCCTTTGGCCAAAGTGACTCCCAGATTTCACTTGGAATTATTAATTAACTGACAGTTCTTACAGGTAGATCCTCTACTAGATTTTGATCTTCCCTTCCAATCTTTCCTTGCTTGCTAGCTCTCTTTGGTGTGCATATTCTTTACTGTAGACTTTCTGTTCTAATTAAATTAATGCTGCGGGTATAGTAGGCTAGAGAAATCTTTCCATGTTTAACTAGTCTTCTTTTTTTCTTAAATAAAATAAGGTTTTAACTACTTTTTTTTACCAGCAGTTATAAAATTAATATTTTTAACACAATGAAGATGTGAAAGTTTACAATCCATGCTTTGGGTGGGTTTTAAAACATGTTTCAGGCTTTAGATTTATTTTAGAGGCCAGTTTCTCAAGGTAGGGACAGCATTTAAATGTGGACAAAGATAAGTGCTAAATGTTGAGAACAAATATATCCTATCCTGAATATCATAACCTGTGCCGGCATTCTTTCCATGTTAGTATCCTAGTGAATGTTCTTGGAGATGACAGATGGGCATCTCTGATACAGAAAAGAATATTTTTTTGGTGTCAAATTCTAATTATTCCGGATGAAAACTAATTGGTTTCACAAACCATAGTCTAATCATCTTAATTATGAGACAGTCATTTGTAAATTTCTTTTAAAACATATTTTTAGGAGTTAAAGATGCTTATGTTTCATTTCCACCCAGAAAATTGTACAAAGATATTCAGCTTTCTTTTTGAGTTTTCAGAATGTGGAAAATAAGACCCGGGTAGTGCAATTGGATCCATTCAGGCAGCTCCTGCACCTTTGCAGAGCCTTATTAAAATCAGGGGTTTGCCTGCATGAATCTGATAGTGAAATCAGGCCTAGGTGTTTTTCCAGCTGCTATTTTTTTTTTTTTTTTTTCAAATGTTTTGTGCTTGGATACCTCAAAAACAAATTATTTGAAAGCGCTAATCTTTTTAGTATTTAATTTGAAATGAAAACTGGTGCCTAGAGATAATTTGGTTTTGAAAAGAAAAATGATGGACATTTTAGAACAGTATTATATCTGTGGCCCTTGAGCCAAAAAGGTTGAGAACCACTGGTTTAGTGTGTGTGTGTGTGTGTGTGTGTGTGTGTGTGTGTGTTTTCTGGCATCAACAAACTAACTACGGGAACAATGGTAAACTGCAAATAAAGTCTTCCATTACATGACAATCACACAGCATTGGGAAATGACATACTATTTGCCAAATACTAAGTAAAATAGAAAAGAATTCCATATTTTTCTATAACATATAGCACATATAACAATAGCACTACGGATTCTGGTCATGTGGCATGCATGCCCTACTGTACAGGTTTTATACATCCCCAGGTTTTGGTTTGTAACATATTACAAACACCACAGTTTGCTTGCACCAGTAATGTCAAAACTGTAACACATTACACCCCGGAGAACTGGTTCCACAGTTTAAATTTTGCCGCTGTTCTTAATAAGGAGATGGGGCCAAAAAGAAAATAAATACTCGGGTTTTCACTAATATATCCCTTAAAATCATCCAACTGCACTCAGTGGAATTGCACCTGTTTACAGCAGAGCATTTTGCTCTAGATACACTGCCAAGGTAAAACATTAATGGTGCATGGGCGGGAGCAACAATGACTTCAGATTTAAAGTGTGCAGTGTCAGTTGACTCCAACATCTTTGGCAAGGCTACTTACAGTTGGTAAGTTCAATATAATCATTGATGGAAACATATATTAGTGCTTGTTACAGAAATATTGTTCACTTATTTCCCTGCAGTCTCAGTGCTGTGTATAACACTTAATGGGGTAATGTAAAACCAGTTAATAACTCTGTTTGAAGTTATTTTTAAATATATTTTCTAGCAATCTATTTCTTTCAATGACGAAAGGATTAAAATCTGCACTAAACATATGGTAGACAGAGACAGATTCTGTATTTCTCTGCTTTAAGAACTTTACATGCAGAAAAATATGAAACTTAGACATGCACAAAGTTTCGTGGTTGTGGCTTTGGTGGTGATGTTCATGAATGGTGCAGCCAAAGAGAAAAAAATCAGGAAAATTCAAAAGAAGGATTAGTTATCGGAAAAAGATAGCACTTTCAGGCACACAGGCTAGGATGAAAATTTATAAGAGTTGTAGTTCTTCATGCTTCAAGGTACAAGGTTATTACCATCATAAATGCTAAAGAAGTCAGGATAAAAACTGCACAGAGTGCATTTAGGGACAGGGAAGAGTTTACTTCTCTAAAACTTTTAGTATTGTCCTCCAACATAAACAAGATATCAGAGTATCTGAATGGGTGTTGTGTTCTTATTAGAGGCCCCATTTCACCACCAGCCCTCCATGCAGAAAACATTGAGGTCAGCTGTAGGCCAGGGAGGCACTGAAAATGCTGTGCCTACAAGTGTGTAAGGTATTTATCTGGCCCTAGGACTTGAAGTCTGTTAACAATGTTTTTTCCAAATACTGTAGTATAAATGATCACTTATAAACCATGAATTTGGCAGACATAATGTGAACACTGACTTTCTAATTTTGAAATGAATTCAGGTATGATTTGAATGCTGTCAAGCACAAATTGGTAATCAAAAAGTATCCGAATTCAACAGAGTCTTGTGGCACTTTTAAAGACTAACAGATTTATTAAGCGTCTGACGAAGTGGGATTTTCTCCCACGAAAGCTCATGCGATTAATAAATCTGTTAGTCTTTAAAAGTGCCACAAGACTCTGTTGTCTTTCTACAATAGACTAACACGGCTACCCCTTTGGAATTATCCGAATTCAGTCCGTTTTGTTTGGAATAAGTAACGCATTGTTCTCCTGTAATACAGATATTCCATAGGACTTAGCGTAATCATTTACACAAAGTGCGTGAAAAATGCTACAGATTAGATAGTATTTTGCACTTGCTTTGCATAGAGGGAATAATTACAAGAAGTGCAACTGCATTCTAATTACAAATATTTCAGGAATTACCATGCTTTGTGGCAGATTATTTGAGCGGTGCTGCATTCCAGTACTGCTTAATCTATCTATAAACTTTTGGGGGGGGAAGAATGATGGCTAAATTATCACACTTTTTAACTCATAAAAAGGTTGGATCACTTATTCATCATTATAAATACGTCCATATTTTAATATAACTTTATCTGCTTTATTTTTACATTCTCACTAGCAGAAAGGTGTTTTATAGAATATACACATAAGTTTTGCTTTTTACAGTTCTAAGTTTTGACTGATGACCTGTCTTCATAAATATAACTGCTCATCTTTTCACTTTGTAATTATGGATATTTTTTAATTGGGGGAAGTGGTTAGTGTATTAAAAACACATCCAAGAACTGGAAATCAAGGGTCAAATTAATGCCTAATGTAAGCAGTGCAATTTCCATTGGTTTCATGGGAGCTTCCCCCACTTACATCATGACTGAATTTGGGCCAATGTCTGTAGTAGAAAAATGGATTTTGCTTTGAAAATATGTTTATACAAAATTCAGAAAGATACAATGTCTACATTGTATTATTGAGTTTTTGTTTTGTAATGTTATGCTCAGTACATCAAAAGGTATCTTTTGTTTTGTACTATCCCATATGTAACTAGTTTTTATTTTAAATGTTTGCTTGTTTTTGTAACACATGTTAAAAACTAATGGTCACAAAACTTACTGAATTGACCAATGTGAAACTATTCCACAGTATGGCAAACCTGTCATCTTTTGGGTATTTACATATAAGATATAATAAAAGCAAATTTTGTCTGTTGCGTGTTCAGTTTGTAAATTTTTTTTTATTGTGCAACTTTTTTCACTCACATTAGGAAATGTCCCATTTACCAACACATCTTCACCTATCACGTAGTCAAATCATTTTTCTATTCAGTTTTGCACTTCATAATAGGATGGCCTATTGGCAAATCCTTTTTTGGATAATAACTTAGTATAGGGTAAAACTTTATATCGGAGAGAAATTATTAAATGACGTACATCCTAACCATTCACAAGTTTAGTTTCACTTTTATGAAAATATAGAAATTGCCTGTAAAGTGCATTTCTTCCCTGAAAAGGACTCTGGAAAATGTTATGGTGAGGTTTCAGTATTCATTGTGTCTCACTAATTTCCATATGCCATTTGCTTAGTTTCCAGGTAAAAATGGCCAGCTCCACAAACTCATCCTGGCCTCTAACAGTCAAATGTGCTTCTCATACATTTTCATCACCAGTAGTGTAAAGATTTTGCAGACCAAATTACATCTTCTGTGATGTGTGCAACTCCATTTTCTTCCTAATATATCTTATGCGTCTGCAGCCCCATTATCCTTCAGTGTATGCCCTAATGTACAGCTTTTGCACATCCCCAGGTTTTGGTTTGTAACATCATTCAATAGCTAACTCTAAACACTATCCTATGCCAGTCTCTGCACCTGAATTCTCTCCCTATCCCAATATGCCAGATACCTTCATCTCTCCTCTCTCAACTTACTTCTCCCACAAATGCCCATATCAACAAAAAGATACTGTCATCCACTTAAAGACCCTCACATTCACATAAAAAATATACTCAGCATCTTCCTCTGATTTATCCAGTATGTTTTGCACTGTCTATTTAAATTGTAATTTAGGTGGGGCAAAGTCTTATACAGGGTGGCATGAACTTTTAGCATCCAAAAAATAACAGTGGGTATAGTTCAGAGTGGTAGGATTTAGTAGTGTCTGTATTTAGTGGTTGAACAGAACACTGTGTACTAAGTGAACTCAGGTTTGCTCTTTTAGGCAAACAGTTTCAAACAATGGTATATTGTAATAAAGTCACGATCTCCTGACTGCAATTGGATTAGTTTCAAATGCCCATCTGAGCTGCAGCCTGTTGAACAACCATAGAAATGATGTTAGGCCTGATACAGTGAGACACTAATAAGGATCTGATCTCATTACCACTGAAATCAGTGGAAAGTTCCATTAATTTCAATGGGCATTAAAGCAGGCCCTAAACACCCGCTACTCCCATTGTTTTCACAAAAACACTGCAGGCACTCACGGATTTCATTCCAAAGGAAGTAGCCTCTATATAAACAAAGAATGAGGGGCTAAAAAAAGAATGCTTGCCAGAAATAAAATGCACGACATTGGAATTTAAAATTCACTAGTGTTTCTATCAGCTCTGGGGTGGCTATTCTTTAACTAGATTTTACCTGGCAAGATAGCATCACCATTGCCATAGTTTCTTTCACACAGTAGATAGTATTTTATCTTCTCCATACTTATACACACTATTGCCAAGTAGTAACTCTCTCCTCCTACTGGTTTACAAGCTAAGCAGATTGTTCGAAAGTGTTCCAATTCTGTGTTCACCCAGATTTAACATACAGCCTCTTGCCAGACAAGTATAGTTATTTTAATCCCTTGAAACCAGGATTGGCGGTATCCTGGGAACAATCTGTTTTCCTGGCTTGGGTCACATGTGTTAATATTGTATGCTGTTAAAACACAGCTTGTAGAAAATACATTAATCGACTCAATCAACACCAGCCTTTGCTTTGTCCCCACACAGAATGTGGACACTGGTCTGCGTCAGTTCCTTATTAGGTAACAGCTTACAGCAACCTCTCTAGGTCACTGCAACAAAAAAATTAAAAGTCTGCTTGTTTCTCCTACTCTTAGATTGGTTCCTGGGCTACAACACCCTGTGGTTTAACTGCTCTTCAGCTGGATTTTGGCATCCCTTTGGGAGCTTTCAACTAGTGATTAATAAAGGAGACCAACTGTTCTCTCAAACCCAAGTACTGTTTAATCTTAACAGTAAGAAGAAAACATAAGAGGAAAAAGGATTTAAAAACAATCAAAGGGCTACACATGTATATCTTACCTACATCTTATTATCCCTCTGGAAGCTTAAGATGGCCTAACCGCTTATGACATTCCAGCAGAGTTGATCTCTGAGTCACTGTTCTCCATGAATAGTTCCCTTACAACACCCCACTTCTCTCTAGAGAGTTTCTTTTTAGCTATTTAAATTCATTTAATAAGTGTTTAAATTTATTGGCTCCCAACAGCAAACAAATCTTGTAATTTTAGCTGAAGCCTAGAAGTAGTACTGTATCTTCAAAGCTAGTATCTCAGCCATGGTCTATTAATGACACTTCTGTTAGCAGGCGGTTGTTGTTTCCCAACAGCCCAGCTATTAAACTAAATCAACATATGCATACATATAAGACTCCTGTAACCAAATATAGTCATACATTAAATATCCTAATAACCAGCTCTCATGCAATAGTCATAAATTATTACTGATCAGCCTCATGTCCTTCAAACCCTTTTGCTCCTTTGTAATAATTTCATCCTGACAGTCTGACATCCTAGTTCTACTTACAAGAATTAAAGTTGTTGCTCTCTAAACAGCTAGATAAAATTAAGTTCCTGACAACTACACCTATAGTGAGCATTAACTTTTCCCATCTATCTATCTACCTATCTATCCATCATCATCATCAACAACATTTTAGCCATTAAATTGTAAACCAAAACAACTGTAGTTTTTTATAATCTACTGTTAAAGATGAACTATACAAAAACTAGTTCCAAAGGGGTAGCCATGTTAGTCTATTGCAGAAAAACAGAGTCCTGTGGCACTTTTAAAGACTAACAGATTTATTTATCTCATGAGCTTTCGTGGGAGAAAATCCCACTTCGTCAGACGCTTTGAAGATGGGAAATTTAAATTTATACAGAAACTGTAATACATATTTACTCAGGCTACCAATTCTATTTTTCTGACTCCTGAAATGTCAATAAAATTAATCCATATTATCATAGATTATGGAGTGCACTAGTCTGCCATGTCTAACATATTTTTAATACTGCAGAAGCACTGATTCTTTGTTTGGTGCATATGAGCTGTGAGACAGAATCTCTGTCTTAATTGCAGGGTTAACTCAAGCTATCTATTCTCAATTTAACTCCTCTTGAATTAGCCCAACTCAAGTAAGAATAGCCTCTGAATCAGGTTTTAAATTCTCATAGATCAGGGGTGTCAAACTCATTTGCTATGGCAGGCCAGATTTGACTTAAATATACTTCAAGTAGGCCGTACATACCATAAATTGAAATACTAGGGCACTCTCGCAGCATTGCAGAGCACTGGGTATGTGAGAATGCGCTCTGCAAGACCTCTCTCTCTCTTTCTGTTAGGGAGACAATGCGGTCTCATGGACTGCAGTCTTGCATACCCAGTGCTCTGCGATGCTGTGAGACCTGACACTCTTTCTCTCTCTCTATTAGGGAGAAAGAATCATCCCATGAGCCAGATGGAAGAGATTTGTGGGCCACATGCTTGACACCCCTTTCATAGATTATTTCCAGGATTACCCTATGCCCCCCCCCCCCCAACATGCTATAAAAACTCCAGGGCCTAGCAGCATGAACTTGGGGCTTCAACTGCTGGGCTGGAGAGATGGGATCTCAGACCCATGGGGCTCACCCTGCAGGATGCACCATGGCTCAAGCTTCTGTCTCAGAGTTTTGAAAATATTTACCAAAGCTCTGCTCCAGACAGCTCTGGCTGAATTTAAGCCTTGCTCTGAGTGGTTATATTATCAGCAGAGAGTGGTTGTATTAGCAGCTGACTAACGCTCTGTCTACACTTCAGCGCTACAGCAACATAGCTACAGTATTACGGTTCTGTTGCTGTAGCTTTTAGCACCATCGTATAGACACTTCCAACATTGACAGAAGGGCTTTTCCGTTGATGTAGTTCATCCACCTCTCCTAGAGGTGATACCTAGGAAGAAGGAAGACTCTTCCCATCAACCTAACTGGGTCTGCACCACGGATTAGGTTGACCTAACTGTGGTGCTCAAGGCATGAAATTTTGCACAGCCCTTAGCAACATAGCTAGGTGAACCTAAATTTTAGGTGTAAACCAGGCCTAAATCTGCTAACAAGAGCTGTAGCCCATATCAGGGGTGTAGCTAGCCTCTGCTTTCTGGCGAGGCCCCATACTTTTCAGGGTGGGCCCAGCCAGTCAGGGTCTTGCTTCCAGTCACATGACCAGAAGCTTCCTGCTGACCCTCCAGTTGCCTAGCAACTGGAGCATTGGGAGCGGGTGAGGCAGCCCGGCCCCTGCCATGGGACTGAAGCTGTGGTTGAGCAGCCACCATTGTCCGTCTGCCCGCGGCTGCTCCTCTGCCTGTAGCTACACCCCTGGCCTATATCCCCTGATTGACCAGGCAACTTGACTTAAAAACACCACCGCACTTTAACTAAGGACTTTCCTGTGTGGACAGGAATCTAGTTAGGAGTAACATGAGTTAATTCTGCAGTGAAGACATGTCCTGAGTTGCAGGGAAACTGAGGCCTTGTACACACGATCAGATTATCACGCATTAAAGCTCATTACCGCGCGATAGCAACAACGGCGTACACACGTGCAACAGGGCTCTTGCGCATTAAGTGCCTTGTTGTCGCGCAATCCAACAACCACTCCGACGAGAGTGGTAACAGCTGTTGCGGATCATATATTGCGCGTTTGAGCTCGTGTGTACGCTTACCGCGCATGGACTGGAGTCTGGAACTGTCCCAGCATTCCCAAGTCGTCCTCTCTGGTCTTCCCCCCACCCGCTCTGTGGCCGTGACGAAACTGTCCCCGCCCTGCCCCGAACTTATTCCCGGGATTTTCAAATTTCAAGTCTGTTTCACTTCCTGCTCTCTTCCTCGTGGAGTGTGTTTGTGCTCCGATCATCAGTAGCAATGGCGGCCCGCCGTGGAAGACGCGCACCCCTTTGGAGCATGGCAGAGGTACTGGACCTGATCAGCATCTGGGGAGAGTCCGCTGTGCAGGCGCAGCTACGCGGCAGCAGGAGGAATTATGACACATTTGGCATAATTTCTCGGGCCATGTCAGAGAGAGGGCATGATAGAGACACAGTGCAGTGCAGATCAAAGGTGAAGGAGCTCAGAATTACCTATCACCGAGCGAAGGAGGGAAACCGCCGTTCCGGATCAGCGCCTGCTACATGCAGGTACTATAAGGAGATAGAAGCCATCCTCAGCGGGGACCCCACAACCACTGCCAAAAGTCCCATGGACACTTCAGCCCCTCCTCGTCCGGTGATTGCCAGAGCCGAGCAGGATGAGGACGTTGTTGAGGAGGAGGAGGAGGAGGAGGAGATGGAGGATGACACGGAGGAAAGCGCAACCGCGTGTAGCCAGGAGCTCTTCAGCAGCCCCGCTGAGACGTCCACCCAAGGCTTGAACTGCAGCTTGTTCTCTGAGGCGGCAGAGGGGGGTTCAGGTAAGTTTCTCCTTCATTCAGCTCTGCTCCTGCTAAAATATCATTGTCTGGGGTGGGGGTGCTTGCGGGTCCCCTCTGTGCACGCTATTTACTCTGCATTCATTAGCAGGGCATCAATACAAGCAGTGATTGTAAAATAATCATCTGCATTTAGGTCAGAAAAGGTTTCCTCGATGTACCTCCAGAGCCTAATACTCAGGTTAGATGGGAGAGCGTTTGTGTCTGCGCTCCCAAAGACGGACACTCTGCCTCTCCAGCTGCAAAGCACAGCCCTGGGAACCATGGCAGCACACAGTGCAGCAGCATACGGTCCCGGCCTGCTACCGGCGGCATGTAGGAGATGTATTCTAGATGGAAGGGGCACTCTGAGGAGAGGGATATTGGGTTCCATCTGTGTGCCCTCTTCCGATTCTTAGCCCCCGGTAAGCCGTCTCTTAGAATGTACCTTGTCTGCTTCAGCGCAGCGTAGTGTGTTGACCGCCCTGTACCTTCCAGTGGAATGTGCTACTGGAAGGTTACATTGGCTATCTATGCTATGTGTTAACAATGTCTATATTGTTATTTTTGTATTAGAATTGAGCTTCACAAGGCCGGTGTCTACCCCAGCTGACCGAATGAGAAACATTAGGCGGCGTTCTCGAAGAAACAGGGAGGATATGTTTAACGAGCTGCTGAAAGCAACACAAGAATCCGCAAGGGAGAATAGAGCCTGGAGAGAGGAATCCCAGCAGAGGAGGCAGAAACACAGGGACGAACTGATAAGCGTCATGAAGGAGCAAACAGAACTGCTAAAGAACATGATAGCTTTGCAGTCCCAGGCGATAAATGTCCGGGCTCCACTCCAGACAGTTCAGCCGTGTATGCCTCCCACACACCGCAGTCCCTCAAAGCATTTCTTTGAAGGCCACCCTCCACCCCGGTACAGGACAACATCCA
>ML685766.1:24120702-24325035 GCA_007922175.1 Pelusios castaneus
AAAAACAGTAACAAATACTTTGAAGAATGCATTTATTTATACACATTATTGAAATGATCCTAAGGTGCACCTCATGCGTCATGGAACTTAACTAGGGAAGGGCATCATTGAAATGCTCCCTGAGTGCCTCCCTTATGCGAGCAGCTTCTCCTTGTGCCACCCTAATACTCCTAGTGGCTGGCTGCTCGAATGCTTCCTCGAGGCGCTGTGCCTCCGTAGCCCACGTAGGGGAAAACTTTTCTCCCCTACTTTCACAAATGTTATGGAGGACACAACATGACGCAATCACGGCAGGGATCTGGTCCTCCGCCAAGTCCAGCCTCCCATACAAACAGCGCCAGCGCCCTTTTAAACGGCCGAAGGCACACTCCACAGTCATTCTGCAGCGGCTCAATCGGTAATTGAACCACTCCTTGCTGCGATCAAGGTTCCCAGTGTAGGGTTTCATGAGCCATGGCATCAGTGGGTATGCTGGGTCTCCGAGGATGACTATGGGCATCTCCACCTCCCCCACTGTTATTTTTTGATCAGGGAAAAAGGTGCCCCCTTGCAGCTTCCGGTACAGACCAGTGTTCCTGAAAATGCGGGCATCATGCACCTTTCCCGACCACCCAGCATTGATGTCCGTGAAACGACCCTTGTGATCCACGAGTGCTTGCAGCACCATGGAGAAGTAGCCCTTCCTGTTTATGTACTCAGTCGCGAGATGGTCTGGAGCCAAAATAGGGATGTGTGTGCCGTCTATGGCTCCCCCGCAGTTAGGGAATCCCATGGCAGCAAAGCCGTCCACAATCTCTCGAACATTGCCCAATGTCACTGTCCTCCGTAGCAAGATGCGATTGATGGCTTGGAACACTTGTGAGAGGGCTAATCCGACGGTGGTCCTCCCGACTCCAAACTGGTTTGCAACGGACCGATAGCAGTCGGGAGTCGCCATCTTCCATACAGCAATCGCAACACGCTTCTCCACAGTTAGGGCTGACCTCATGTTGGTGTCTTTCCGTCGCAGGGCAGGGGCCAACTCTGAGCACAGTTCCAGAAAGGTTGCTTTCCGCATTCGAAAGTTCTGTACCCACTGCTCGTCATCCCACAGCTGCATAACAATGCGATCCCACCACTCGGTGCTCATCTCTCGCGACCAGAAACGGCGTTGCACCGTGTGCAGATGATCGGTGAAGGAGCTGAGCAACGCGGTGCTGTTGCTCTGCATGGCATCGATCAGCCCCTGCTCCTCGGTGTCCTCATCTGACTCGGAGCTCATTGCGTACTGAGCAACAAGCCGAGATGTATTCAGAATGTTGAAGGCGACAATGGAGATCATAGCGGGATCCATGCTGTCGCTGTTGCGATTGATTGCAAGTGGTGCGTTGCGTCACTGCAATGTTGAAAATAGGCGCGAGTTGCTATTGGCAACGAGGAAGACGCTAGGGGAACACAAAGCACCATGGGAAACTGACACTTTACCCATGGCGCTTTGCGTTCCTTTCCTTCATCCCATGATTCATAGCGCCAACTTAGGGGAAAATGGAACGATGGGATAGGTGCCCAGAAGTCATTGCACTCAACCGCGATAATGCGTGTAATTTTGTTGCGTTGCAGGGAGCAACGTGTGTACGCGTTGTCCCGCAATAAAGGTCACGTGAGTTTTGTAGCGCGATTGCCTTGTTGCGCTTTAATCTGATCGTGTGTACATAGCCTAAGTGTTTTTCTACAAACTGTTTTTGTACCACTTTAACTATGTTGATTTGAAACCAGTATAGTTAAAGGAGTTTGGTCAGCTGTATCACTATAAAGGTGCTTACACTGGTATAGCTTATTCCCTCAAAATGTAGGGACCTTTACAATGGCCTACCTGTGTCCACAGAAGGGGTTTTACCAGTATAACTATTTTGATTAATAAAAAGATCACGCTCCTAACTGAATTAGTTAAATTGGTAAAAAGCCTGTGTCTAGATCAGCCTTAAGGAAGAAAATTCTAATTAGACATAGTATCTGATTCAAAGTCCATTGAAGTCAACAGGTGTTTGTCTCTTGACTAATAGGCTTTGGATTGACCCCTAAGAGAAGATAAAAATCTGGGATGATTGCACACTAATAAAGAAGTGTTAGAATTAATCCATTGCCATCTGTCCTTATTTTGCTAATCAACTCTACTGGACCCAACCAGAAACTCTGTGACAGATACTAAACCGCACACTAACAACAAAACTGCTATACTTAACACAATACATAGATATGTTCAACTATTATTTATGTGGGATATTTCCATACATAGTTATAATAAACAGTTATGAAAGAATCTACATATTCTGCAATGTACTACATAGAGTGTGTGTGTCTGTGTGCGTGACAGTGTGATGTAAACAATCTATTTATATAGATGGTTGTACTGTAGCCCCAAAAAAGCAGCTATAATTTACCTACCACATTAAAATAGCCCAGTAACATTGTCTGATTTAAAACAAAAACAAAACAAAAAAAAGTTTAAGCATTCTTTCCTAAAAAGAAAGGAAGTTATGGTAAATGGGAATTCAATTCAATTATAACCCTCCATATTGTCTTTTTCTTTAAAAGTTCCTGCAGTATGTTGTTTATATGGTGCTGGAGCCCAAATATGTGAATGCTTTTCCTCTGAAGCCATCACACACACACATCCCAAAACAGAAAGTTATTTACTCAGGTCAGATCATGTGCCTCTGCCTAAAAACTCCGGAAGAAAGCCAAATGAAAGCCAACAATTCCAAGACTTCATTCACATTTCTGATTAACCAGCCTCTTGGGAGGCTAGATAAGCATTCTTGTGGAGAGAAGGTGAGGCCATTGATTATGACTGTCCCTGGAGCAGAGAGGAGGTCTGTGTCCAGTGAGGATGCTAAACCTGCCAAGGCACAGAACAGCTCTGTGGAGCCACAGGCATATGGCCAAAGAAGCACATACCTGTGTGGTTAAAGCATATTGACACAGAGGCAACAAGATCTAGTTATTTGTCTCCAGAAGCATGGCAGGCCAGCTTTTATTTTTGACACTTTATCTGGTGATGATGCCACACAGAAGAGCTACCCTATCTCCATGCCCTACAGAGAAAGCCATTCCCACACAAAATCCTTGGAGCTGCCACTCGACAGAGTTGACACCCATTAGCTTCTATGGGGTAGTAATATCTGTCATCTAAGACAAAAGGATCTTTTACATTAAATGTATTTACTGGAGACCATCATACACCACCATAATGAATTATTAAACTGATGGGGATAAGTAACAACTACAAGCCAGGTACCCAGTTTCCTAGCCCATCACTGTGGCTAGATTCTGTGAAAACTAGACTTGTCATGTATATTACTGAACCCACACTATGCATGTGTGGGCATGATCCAAAAACATGACACATTTTGTTGACCTAGGCCTTAAAAGAGCTTCTTCAGAATCTCAAAGTTGCAGAGACTCTGTTAAACACAAGCTACGATTGTCACTGCCTCAGTAGGTTTATTTTGACTAGGACTTATGGGCAAAACTAATTCCTGGTCTATTTCCATATGACTTCAGTGAAATCTTACAAGGGATTAATTTGTCTCAATATACCATATAAATGCAATTTAAATGTCCAAAGGCCAAATAACAACAGTCAGAGTGTAAGTCAGCCATGGGGCATTAAAATTACAGATTTCAGGTCAACAGAAGCTGAGTGGCTCTGGGAGAGGATTCCTATTGTCCATGGGGTGGGAAAAGGTTCACATATAGCTCTGCTCTCAGAACCTCATGGAAGCCAACAAAAAGATTAATACTACAGTCTAAAATGAAACTACCAGCTCTCTGGTCCCAAGGCTATAGCTATAATGCAGTATTACAGGTAAAGAGGTTTCACTTATTAGATCTGTGACAATAGCGCTATGCCCCTAGTTTCCATTAAAATTGGAGTGACGGATGAGATAAGAGATTGACTGAGAAATAACATCAACGTGATGGTTTCACTGGATGTGATGTAATCTGCTGTGATTTCATCAGAAATGACAATATGCCTGATATGATGATGGGAGCGATTTTGAGACCCAAGTCAGGTCATAAGTCGAGCTTAACCCTTATAGCACTTGACCCCCAACCAGAAGACACACCATACCTAAAGGAATAAAAATAACAGGCTTTTATATATGGCTCAGAACTTGAAACCAAGACTGCTAAGTAGCATGAACCGTAGAAACAATAAAGAATGGCAGGGGGGGAGGGATGGAATGTAAAAAGAGAAAAAGAGATGTTTAAACATGTGTGAAAAGAGACCTGCTAGACTAGAGAAAATGATTGTTTACTAATCTAAATATTAATTAAACAACCTCATTGCATTTTCCCACCTGAATAATTGGAGACTTAGTATATGGCCCAGAACCCTTAAATCAATGACTGATATAGGAGCATCACTCACAGAAGTGATAAAGAAACACAGCAATAAACATGAAATAAGCTGAAATGTAAAAAGAGACCTGTGAAGGAAAAAGTGGATGCTTGTTTTAAAAAGAGCTGTTGGAATTGATATGTTAACTAAAATATTCCAGTGTGTTTTAACTGGCAAGGGGTCTGGCCAAATTCCTACTTGCTGCCCAGGAATCTCATTAGCTAGAAGGGGAAGCCAAATTGTTTCTGTGCATGGCCCAGAGTTCTAAACATACATGCTGTGTGACCCCTTGAGAAAGTAGCTAGATGTAGCTGTTTAATCTATAGTCCTTTTATAAACCATCCATCCCTTTGGCCATTATTGCTTTAATTTTGATATTCTGGACAGTAATAAAATACAACCATGATTAATTAAACACTCAAAATGTACTCAGTGTTATACAAGATATAAATATAAACAGGCCCTCCCCTGAAGGGTTTGCAAACTATTAGGCAACCTACTATGAGAGTCTGGATATTTTGTCTCCTTTGTGCTATTTGCACACACAAAGCAATAGTTTAAACAATCCCTGGAGTGTTGTCTATGAAACTTTTTTGGCCTCTGTCCTACAAGTTAGGGCAGAGTTCAGTAGGTGTCGGATAGCTCCATACCTGGAAGGCCAGGTATGGAAAAAGCCAAAAAATACTAAAAATATATATATATATATAATTCAAAATGAATGGATCTTATATACTCCAAAGCTGAAAGAATCCTTTGATTCCTATTGTTTCAAGCACATCAAAATATATTGTTAAATTTTAAACATTATTAATAAAAAAGCGATATACAACCAACATTTTTAGAAACGGCAAATGCACTCAATCTGTGCTTTAAAAAAATAATTCACAACTTTTGCAATTTCAAATAAGGCATTGTTTCAACTCAGACTAACTACCTCGGCTTTGGCTCTAGTCATAATAAACAGACGTTAATTTATGATGCATTACCTATAGTAATGAAGCCCATAGATCAAATTATGCTTGCTATTACTAATGCCATAACTGAACCTTAAATTTAGCAAAAACAGATTTCAGAATTCAGGGTCAGCTCCTGTCAATGAACATCCCGTGCAACCCACTAACTTCAACAGGGTTGCACAAGGTGGGAGTAAAGGAGTTTCAGATTTTGTATTTAATACCTCACCTAACATGGACTGATCTAAGTTTGAACCTGTCTTGGAAAAATCCCACTACACTAAAAAACTTGCACCGTTTATTTTTTTCATGTTTGTAATATGTGCCTATCAATAATATCAGGATGGTTCTGTAATAAATTTTAAACATCACAAAATAAAAAGAATAAAAATCACATGACCTCTTCTCCTGAAGTAATATTTTTCAGAAACTTCAGTATGGGACAGATACTCCCTCTGGTCCACCAAAATGCTGCTTTTAAATTAATTTCCAATTTGTGCATAAGAGAATGAAATGGATTTCAGAAGAATTGCACAAGCTTAAATCAGAGCAGAATTTGTCTCAAGATATTTTGCAAAGGCACACACAGCTCTGAAAGACTACCCTGGGGTGAGGTAAGAAGAAATCCCACTCATATTCCCATGTCCAAAGGCCAACAGAAGTTAAAACTACCAGGTATTGTAAAGTATCGTTAAATGTTTGGGATTCAAAACAGTTTCCAGTTTCTTTGTAAATATCCCAGACCTTGCCTATACTTAAATTGGCATACTCATTTATCCCTATTACATGTTCACATACAAAAAAGTTTCAGTAATCCACAGGTAACTACACAACCATTTGAATTAGGCCTTGCTCAAGAAATAATAGCTAACAGGAAGACCTCCATTGTGCCAGAGTCCACTAGTGCAGAATCAACATAGATAGTAACCATTGGTATAATAATACCCCTAAAGATTCAAAAAGTCCATCCACTACTGTCCAACAGTACATTGCAGTGACCTGTCTGGCATACATTCTGTACTTTATTGCACATGGATGAAAGTTCGCCAGAAGTTGCTTACCCTTACAAATAGCTCTGTGCAGCGCAGTCCCATGGGGGGAGCGGGGCCCTGGGCCAACTGGCCAAGGCTGGGCCCTGCCCCCATGCTGGAGGGGAGTCGGGACGCTCCATCCCCCCCGCCCCCCAGGGAGCCAGCCCGGGCAGGGAACCTGAGGCTGCCGGCCGGGAGCCAGCTCTGGCCCCCGCCCTAGAAAGCCAGGGACTCGAGGCCACCGCCACCACCAGCAAGGGCTGGCCCTGGGTGCATGGGGCAGGCTGGCCCAGAGGCGGGTCCCAGCCACCTGCCCCATTCATGGGCCTGCCTGCTCCGCCCCAGGGGCGGGGAGGGCTAGCCCAGGGGCTGGGCTTAGTGCTCCCTGCCAGCCCCGCTGCCTTCGGCTCCCTGCCGAAGGCAGCGGGGAACGGGGAAGAGTGTGGCCGTGGGGGTGCCGCGGGGCCCGCGTAACCGCGGGGCCCGGGGCAATCGCCCCGTTCGCCCCCCCCCCCCAGGGACAGCCCTGGCTCTGCGCCTATCAATGTGTTGCCACCTGGCCAGACACACACCTACATGAAGAGAATCTGGGCAACAAGAAAAGACAGACCTGCGGAATTCATGTGCTCAGTCTATCAAGTCATATGTGACTGAGTGTCCAACCATCTTGCTGAGGGATGAGATGGACACCACTTAGAACAGCAAGCAGTGCCTTTAAGTATGAAGGGACTTAAGGTCAAATGCAATAAGGATAATAAATTCAGTGCAGGAAGGAAAAAGTATCTGTTCTCTGAAGGGCTGAAACAATATGTGACCTTCAACCATAAATATGTGACCTTCTACACAGTCCTATGTGCTAAAAGACTCATAGATTTTGAGGTCAGAAGGAACCAATATGACCCATCTAGTCTGACCTCCTGCACAATGCAGGCCACAAAACCTCACTCATCCCCACCTGTAATAAACCTCTAACCTGTGCCTGAGTTATTAAAGTCATCAAAGCATGGTTTAAAGACTTTAAGGTTCAAAGAATCCACCAGCAAGTGAGCCGTTCTCCATGCTACAGGGGAAGGTGAAAAAACCCCACAGCCTTTGCCAATCTACCCTGGGGAAAATTCCTTCCTGATCCCAAATATGGCAATCAGTTAAAAACACTGAGCATACCAGCAAGACTGTAAATTCCTCATCTTCAAGCGTCTGATGGAGTGGGATTTTCTCCCATGAAAGCTCATGCAATAAATAAATTTGTTAGTCTTTAAAAATGACACAGGACTCCTTGGTTGTTTTGCTGAACTAGAGTAACATGGCTACCCCTTTGGAACTTGTCAATATAACATTGTCACTCAGAACAATAGTACTTACTATATGACTGCCCTCTAACCTCCAGCTCCCTACAAATACTCCAAGGCATCCGACTTCTTCACATGAAAAGGGAAAAAGACAAATGGAATGCTTATGAATGGAATGCTTTAAAAAAAAAATCTGTTACACTGATGATGTCGTAGCGCATCTTCACTTTGTTATAAAGCAGATTCTGAAAAAAATGTCTGTATATAATCGCTACATCAGTCAGACTGTACTTTTGTATCAGTATGACAAATTACTCTTCCATAAACTCCCTTACTATAGCTAATACAAATAATTAATTATGAGAAAAATAAATGCATACAAACAACAAAGGCATAAAGTCCACCATTTTAGACTACATAAAGAAACATCTTAGCTGCAGTTTATAATTATTATTGCCACATCAATGCATCCATAGTTCCAGTCTCCATAAAATCCATCACCATACAAATTAAATGAATGGGATAATTTAATTACTACATTATTTAACGGATGAGCAACCATTACCAACATAGCAAGAAACTAGTCCAAGTAAAAATAAATGGGAACAGTTCATTGATAAGCATGACTCATTCACAATTACCCACCATCAATATGAAACTATGAGCTTAGAATATCTTTAATTTGGGTAGCATAACAACTGTGGGCTGTGCTAAAGTAAGTAACAGCCTCCAGTGCAACAGCCAGCCTGATCAGAAGGTGTTCCAAGTCCTCCTGTCTCCTCACTGTACTTTATAGTGAGCACCTCATTCTTCAGCTCATCATATGGGTTTCCTGGTCATGTTATATGAATGTCCAAAAGCTAGTATGGTACATTAATAGTATCACCATTGAAAAGTTCTCCATTCTATTAGTTAGTGCAGTGGTTTTCAAACTTTTTTTCTCGGGACCCAGTTGAAAAAAAATCATTTATGCCCACAACCCAACAATTACATCTTTGAGAAATGCATTCCAGTCTTCTGGCAGCAGCAGCAGGGGGCACTGTGACCCAGTACCTGAGGGTCTGCGACCCAGTACTGGGTCCCAACCCTAAGTTTGAAAACCACTGAGTTAGTGTACTCTTGGTCTTACTGAGGAGGTGATGTGAACACAGAATGGACACATATGGTCTATCAATAATCCTGCACAGTTTCAGTACCTCAATTAATTAAACCCTCAGCAATCTTTGTCACATTGATTGGCCATCTTGATAATACACCCAGGCAACAACAATGAGCCTGTTTCATGTATAGAAAGTCTTTATGTAAGCCCTTCACAGGTGAAATCATCAGGCAATAGTATATTGGAAAGGAACTTTTTCTCTTTTTCAGATGCATTGCCTGCTCAATTTATCCATCATTATAAATCAGCCACTAATGCTCTCCATCTACACTACCAAAGTAACTGCTTATAAACATATCTGAGGAGCATGGTAGTGGTCCAAATATACCATCATAGGTTTTTTTCTTGCCTGTGTGCAGGGGCATTCACAAGAATACAAATTTGGCTGCTTTTGGAGAGGTCTTTTCTGTCCACCCACCTCCACAACTGGTGGAGCTGGCTTTCTGCAGTCCAAGACCAGAAGAGCTGTCATCTCCCACCCCACCCTGGTCCCAGAAGTGTTCTGTGCCCTCTCTTATTTGGGGAGGAGGGCGTGCTTCAGTATTCCCCCTCTTGCACCCATCCCTGCTTGTGTGGCTTAAAGAATTCATGCTAGGGAACTAATTTATCCCAGGTAGGTAGCTAGGCTAAAACATGGGTCCTTTATTTTATGCTTTTTCTATTCACACAGGCAAGAAGAAATCATGCTACAACACATGGTCTATAAGGGTTAAAACATAGCTCCATTAAGATACACTTTTGCCTTGTGATTTTACCAGTTGACAAGTTCATTGGTATTTCAGATATGTCTGATCTGGTGGAAAAACAGAGGACTTTACCAGTATTGTCAATCTATTACCTTTTCCCTTTCTTCTGCTGCTCCTTTTCCCTGTTCTCTATATTACCTCTTCCCTGTTCATGATACTTTACTCCCGTATATAACCATTTTTGCACATCCTTAGCACTAGCAAAAATATAAGAGAGATCTTCAGGCAGATTTGCTTTTAGTTCAGGGCAACAGCTCCCATAACAAACTTGGGTCCTGATTCTCCACTGTCTTGGAAGCTTGTGTACTCAATTTACACCTGTGCCAACATTACCATTTTGATGTGCTATTTATTTTTTACTTTGCACAGATGTAAATGTCAACATGAGCCACGGGGGAGTCATGCCCTGCCTTGTATAGTCACCCCACTGCTGTATTTATCAGATTATAGCCATCTCAATTTATACCTATCACAAAACTGCTATAATCCCACCAGAATTTATGTAGGCCCAAACAGACAAAGACAAACCCTGCCAAAACCAATGGAAAGCTTTCTATTAAAAAGCAGCCAGGAAACATAGTCTAAAACCAGAGTGGGGAAAATCAAGGGGCAGTAAAAAGAGCCTCACCCTAGGTACCAGGGAATCAGAAACAGGCATCACTGATGCATTTGATTTCTTAATTATTATGAAGATAAGAGGGATGCCTGGTGCACCCAAGGTGTCTGCTCTGTCCACACAGACTTTGTCGTTTGCTGTCTCACAACACCCAGGCAGCTGCACCCTGCCAATATGGTTTTAATTTGGTCCTTGCCCCTCCACTCAGTTCTCTCCCACCCCAGCCTCTTCTTCCCCATGCCTTTTCTGCACCCTTGTTCTTACTCTTCCTCCTCCTCCTCGCTGCCCCCCAATGCCGCCCCACCCCGCCCCACACAGACAGTCTCCGACCCCTCTCGACAACCCTTCCTCGCGCCGGTCTGGCACAATAAAGGAAGGAAGACTGAGCAGGGGGGCGGGGAAAAGGGCTCGCGGGCGGAGGAGTGGGCGGAGCTAGCTGGACTGTAGCCTTTATAAGCAACCGCGGCGGGCTGGGGAGGTAGCGGGCGTTGCAGCTGGCCGGCGATGGCGGGTGCTCGGGAGTACGCCGGTGCCCTGGTGCGGTAAGTGCATGTTCCTCCCGGGGCTGGGTCTCCCTGGGGCGCGGCCAAGACGGAGCAGGTGCCCCTGGGGGTGCAAGCACAGGCCCCACCTAGCAAAGCGGAGCCGGCGGTGTGGCCCCACCCGGGGTCTGAATTATGACCTACATGGTGCCTGCCGAGGCGCCGCCCAGTCCGCATCCTGGAGAGACGCAATCGGCAGTGCTGCGCCTTATGGTGCTGGCTAGTGGCTGGACATGCAGTCATCCGAGCTTGGCATCTTACTGCCTCTCGCACTCCCGTCGCTTTCCTGAGCCAGAAGACAGGGCGGTGGATTAGCAGTTTCCTAATGAAAAGGTGTTGCAACACAGTTGCATATTCCTTGTATTGAAAAGGCAGCTTTGCCCAGCGTCTCTCCTTTTGCCCACATTTTTGAGGGCAAAGGCTTCTCAGCAGTGTGTCAGCTGTCTATAGCTGTGATCTCAGTTATAGTCTCTCTGCTAGAGCAGAAGTACAGTTAGTTCCAAGTAACTGTATACACACCTATTAAGTCTCAATTGTGTTGAGTCTCTTATTGAAAGAAAATTGTTTGGCTCAAGACCCCTAGTAAAGACTAGACTAGGCAAAAATCTCAATTGGTCTTGTGTTCAAAGATGAAACTTGCACTGGCTCCATTAGAAAGCTTTGGCATTCTGAAATTTGGTTCAAGTTCCCTAAAACTTGTCTTAACCAGGCAGTAGGAGTTTTTTTTTTTATAAAAGATACATAAGTTAATTGTATATGGGCTTCTAAATCAGATGTACAGTGATGTGGCTGTAAAACTAGAAACAGTACATTTTCTGCACCATGATGTATAATAATTAAACTTTCTAATATTACATCTAGTTTAAGGCTACTGAGTTGACCATTACACTTGAAGGTGTGTCTTAACACTTAGGTCTATGTTCATATTGCAGCTATTCACTATGTCTAAGATAGCTCTCACTATGGAGCAGTCTTGTATTTATTGATTTGCTCTTGTATGTTCTAATGAAACTAAGTTAGCTGTTCCAGTATTGTCTCCTGTTCCATGGATGATAGAATGCTAAAATGCATAGTCTAGGGAAATTTTAGTAGCACATCCCCTCCCTAAAACACTAATTGCATCACTTTGGCTGATCTAGCCTAATCTAAAGGTCACAGACCAGACTATAAACTGGGGTCACTGATGATGTGCAACTTCTGACTTTCCTGAGTCTGTCAGAAGGCTGTTGCACCATATCACTTAGACAAGCATGCATGACAGCTTACACACAACGTTCAGGGTGTTCTAAGTTTTTTGCAGCCAACAGTGTGCACAGGGTTTGTTGTAAAGCACCTTTTGAAAAGTAACAATTCATGGATCCCACACATCTCCTTTCTAAACACAAGTGTGTTCAGGATACAACATGCAGGTTCCTAATTCAAAATGAAGAACTATAGTGTGGCTCTAACAGCATTGTGCAGTTCTATGAATGTAACCTACAGAACAAGTCAGGCAGATTACTAAGGTCTGAAGATGGTGGTGCTTGTTACCTTTATAAAAAACTCTTCCATGCCCAGGAAGTGGCATTACTGCCTAATCAGGACAAAATACCTCAACGTCTCCCTAAACTATAGTCTTAAAGGAATGTTAAAACATTTGTGGCCTCATCTAACTTACTAATGGAGCTATTAAATATAACTAGCATTTCTTGCTCGTGTACTATTTTCTCCTACATTGGAAAAATCCATAAGGCAGCTTTCCAATTGCTGTGGCATAAAGGGCCAACAGATCTGGATTAGTATATCTGAAAATCTGTGGTTGCAGTCACTATGGACAGACTTGTATGTAGACAATATCTTTAGAAATGTAAGGATTGGATTTGGTGTCCAAACAGATAAAAGGCAAATGGTTACTGATTCATCTCACTAAGACTGTTTGCTCCTTTACTTGTGAACCCAAAGTTCTGTTACCTGAACAGGCAGAAGCAGTTTCAAGTTAAATACTACAATGACTGTTTTGGTATAAATGGAGGCAGGTATCATAAATGGAAACAGCCACTAATGCTATTACTAGAGATCATGGGAGAACTTCAAATCTGAACCCCAAATCATGTCCCCTAAAGTCATTCTGGTGAAAATTTTGACAGTCTATGGGTTTGTTTCAGCATTTGACTACAAAACTGTATACTAGTGCAAGATTTATGTGCCAATATTGGAGAAATAGCTACACAAGTTGTCATGTAAGCTGAGCTCATGAGCTATCTGACCTGAACCCTAGCTCTTGCATGGCTCTGAATCCTACACATCAAGTCATATGATTCCTTGTCCTGTCAGTAACTCTTATTGAAACATAGTGCATGCCTTGTCCTTTTTTTTTTGGTATGCTTTGTCTTCTCTGTGAACAAGTATATGCCATTCTTGTTTTATCTCTCATCTTGCCAAAATCTAATTCAGCTTACTATTTAGGAAGTAAAAATATTGAAGCTGTTCCACCTGGGCTTGTGATTGATAGAATCTAAAACTATACCATGTGTATTTAAAAAGTTACTTTGCTAACAAGTGATGTATGCTTCCTGACTTCTGAAGAAGTTCTAGACTGCTCCCTATTATGAGGGCCTTAAGCTTGATTATGGGACTTGACTTTTTATTTATATGTTGCTGGTCCACATCTAGTTCATTTTGTTAGCATTCAAAAGGTAAAACTTGATCACTGGTAGACCACATGCAACACATTCTTCACTAGGCATAAGACTACAAGCCAATACCTATATTGACAGCAGTCCTATCTGTACTCTAATTCTTGGTAAAAAGCCATAATGGGGCAGAGAAATGCCTGTTCACCCCAGTGGTATCTTCAAGTCTGGGTTCAAGTGCGTACTGATCTAGTAGAGAAACTTGTAGTATTGCATTTTGCACTTTACCTGATCATCAGTGATGCATAGTACCTCCTTTGCTGAATTTGCTCTTCAAGGGAGCAGTGGCGGGGAGGGGGGGAACAACAACAGTATCTGAATTACATATGTCTGTGGCTGCAGTCACTGTGGACAGACCTTTCAGACTGTTTTTAAAGTGCAGTTTGACAAAGCCCTGGCAGGCATGATTTAGTTGAAGTTGGTCTTGCTTTGAGCAGGGGATTGGATTCAGGAGTCTGCAACCTGTGGCTCCAGAGCTGCATGCAGCTCTTTTGCTGTGCCCTTGCTACCAGGGGACCTGGTGGGTGGCCCACTCCTGACTCCCAAGTCCCCTGCCACTGAGGGACCCTGTGGGGAGCCTGCTTCTGGTTCTAGGCTTCTCCTCCTCACCAGGGGACCCTGTGGCAGGTGCCCTGACCCAGCTGCCAGTCTCCTCCACCAGGAGGCTACACCTATCACAGCTCTCAAAACCTTTGGTTATTGACATTTTTTAGAAATGGCTTCTTATCTTTTGGGTTGCTGACCCCTGGGAGATCTACTGAGGTATCTTTGAACACTGGTCTTCCATGATACTTTGATTTTCTTCATAGAAACAAATTCAACTATACTACTACATAGTAATCAACAGGATGCTTCTAGAATAAAGTGATAGTCAAGCTGAGTATGTTGATGAGGATCAAAACCTTTAATTTGGAGCAGATGTTTCCTTCACTGTATAAACTTGTGACACAAGGCTAAACCAAAACATAATTTGCCAGAGTCAAAATTAGCAATCTGAGTTTTGGACTAAAAATAGTCTCTCAATCCTCAGCTGAATTAAATGGGCTGAGAGAAGATCTCATCAGACTTGCTATACCAAATCTAACTTCAACCAAATAATGGAAATAAACTGAACATAATAGCTTAGTCATGCCAATGAATGAATATTTTGAAGTGTCTAACTGGCAGACTTTCAAATCTTTACAAACTCAATGCTGCAGAGAAATAAGAGCACCTGTCTTAATAGCTATTGCTAGCCATTTGCAGACATCTAACTCCCAGTGCTTTCGTGCTGGATAACTTCCATTATTACAGGTGAATCCCTGCTCATAGCAAGTGGCTAAACTATGTTGACAGGACCCACAGCTGTGCATGCACCACAACTTATGAGAGAAGACAAGCCAGTTTTGTTCTAGTAAAGAACTTTCAGTTGGGATCATCCAACTGAAAGACCAATTTCCTTATCTTTAAGATAAATAATGGTGCTTAAGTCATCCAACTTGAAAAGTAGCTGCTCTAAGTAATCGCTTATGAAAGTAGGTCAAAGTCATTGTAAGTAGGACTGACACCACTTGATCTGTGATGACCTAATTTGGTCCCATACCTTTATACAGTTCTAAAATTAAAAACTATTGTCTTGCCAAGAAGAAAGCAAGCAAATCCTCTACAGTTTTCTTGAAACAACTTTGGTCTCTGAACTTTTTAAAGAAACTAATCTGGCCTTGAATGGCCTGTGATAACATTTGGATATAGTTCTATAACGAATACATGTATCCTAGTGACTAACCTCAATGTTAATTGAATTAAAATGAAACTGCTTGTGTTCTAGATCTCTGGTGTCTATGGGAGCATCTGTGGGGTCAGTGACAAAACAGACCCTGTTCCCACCTCTCACACCTGCACCCCGACCTTTCCGTGTATCAAATCATGACCGTAGCAGTCGGAAAGGCATTGTTGCAAGCAATCTGCAAGAACTCATTAGCAAGGTATAGTAAACACTTTTCCACTGTGGTCGAGATTTAAAACTGCTGCTCAATAAGAACATCAAGGCCTTCTGCTCTCATCTTTGCATAAGAGCAAAACTCAATTCAGTCTGGGTTAAGTCAAATGGCTGAAATGTAGGCTCTTGCTTCAGAATTCAGAGCCTCAGAAACCTGGTAAATTGGAGTACAAGATAGACATCTCTAAAAAGCCATGGTATGTGGGATATTTTGTGCCAAATTCAGGGCATTAGTGGAAAAAGCAGGCTTTTTCACTCTTCAGAGTGAAGCAGGGAGAGAAATTAGTATTATCTGTTGGATATATTTAAACATGATTAGCCAAATCTGATCTGTGCAGAGGTGTCATACTAAAACAATGCAAACTCAGTTTTGTTTCATTACATTATATAAAAGTTAGATGCTCCTTTCAATAGAAGGTCCTGAAAATACTGTCTGAAAACCAAACTAAAATGAGTCTTGCTCTGAAAGACTAAACTAGATTGTGTCCTGTAGTGGGATTCATCTGTTTTAAAATTAACGCTCTGCATTTCAATACAGTATCAAAGCCTGCTTACATTGCCAGGAGATTTGGATACTTCAGAAGTTCTGTGCACTTTCACAGTAGCTTGGTCAGGGGATGGAAGATGAGAGTAACTACTCTGCAGAATAAAAGACCTCACGTGGTGTTAAGGTGCCACAACTCTTCCTTGGTGTGAAAATTGGAACCGAGGTCTTTAGGGGTAAAACAGAAGCAAATCAGTACCTCCTTTGGTGTTGGACTAATCTGTAAATGAGTAAGATGTTAATGAGACAGAAGGAATTAACTGAATGAAGCAGATGGCATTCTGAATTAGATCCATCTACTATTTTTATTGTAGGCCCTAGATGCCTTGCTGATTACTGCTGGACTGATGACTCTAGTTTTGGAGGAAGACGGCACAGTTGTTGATACTGAAGAGTTCTTTCAATCTCTGGGAGATAACACACACTTTATCCTTCTAGAAAAAGGACAGAAGTGGACACAGGTAAAGTATTAACAGCTTTTTTGGTAACTTTTACATATCTCCTTTCCATTAAGGAGAATGCTGCCTGCTGGGAATTGGGCCAAGGGTGGTCATTGGGAAGGAATGGGAGGAAATTTTTCCTCAAAGAAGGGTGTGTATAAAAAAACAAACCTGCTTACTGTGCTAAAATGCAAAGTCTTTCTAGAGGACTAGAAGTAGGGAGTTCTTCTAGCCCTTAACTGAACAGGCAGAAAGCCTCTTATATTTTTTAATTCCAATTCATGCTAGGCTTTTGAAACAAAGGCATTCTCAGGCACAAAATGATCCCCCTTTTGTTCATTCTCCCACAATTTAGAAATCCGATTACTTCTTTTTGCCTACTCAAAAAGGAACTAGAGACCAATATTTCTAATGTCAAACAAGCCAAATGCTTTAAAAGCATGCTTGTTCATTTTTCCTCCATGGAGGTCACCTTGAAGCAAAAAACCAAGGCACAATTACAGAATAATCTGAAATGGAAAACTCCCAGTTCTGAGCCCACTAGCTAACCTCTGCCGAGTACTAATTTAAAAAAATATTACTGCCTTGTTTCACTTGCAGAATCTTGTAGGGCTAAAGCTTGCCATCAGAACATAATAATTAAATAGAGAAGCACAAGTTTGGACTTTTTCCCCTTGGCATAGGAGCGCTCCAAGATTAAGATCCCTGGTTTTCCTAGTGGTTTTGGGACATTTCCTTCCCTTGTGACTGAAGGCCCCAATTTGCAGCCTATATGGAAATAGTTCAGGACTACATAATCAAAGTAGGAGACTGGGGCATTTTTCTAATGATCTTTCTGTAAAATGACAACCATCTTACTAGAAAAATTTCATCATAGTGACAAAGGGTGGGAAATCTTTTTTGAAAGTATGATGTAAAGTAATGAACTTGATCTGTAGCAAGGGAAATCTAAATTAGTTAGAAAGGGTTTTCTGAGATCTATAAGGGTAATTAAAAACTGGATTAAGTTTCCAAGGAAAGATGGGGAATTCCCAACACTGGAGGCTTTTATGAAATGGTTGGATGCAAACTTGTCAGGAATTGTCTGGTTTCTTGATCTTGTAACAGCACAGCAGGGCTGAATTTAAGGCTGGAAGTGACCTCAAGAACTCACCTTTCTAAGATTCTGACTCCACAGTGATCTATGTATTGTTGCAAAATAGCAAAACTAGAATGCGGAACATGGCTCAGTCATACTTCACATTCCAGTATTCCCCAATTTACTGCAAGCTACTAAGAATGGCATGGGACTAGCCAACAAGCATGCTGCAAGATTGCTTGTAAAACTGTTCCAAGTGTTTAAAATGCTGAAACCATAAACATTTAGTCTGGACTGTCAAAGCCAAAACAAACGTAGAGCAGTCTAATGGACACTTGACCAAGCCAATATTTACAAGTGACTTGTACTGTAATCTTTCCTGTGCACTGCTTCTAGATAAAATAGCAAAGCTGCTCCAGGCAGTCTGATTTTAAAAAGTAATAAGTGATGTAAAAAGTATTGCAAAAGTACTAATTACAGTAAAATTTCTCATTGAGTAAGGTACAGAATATATCCAGTAGGTGTCTCCCTACAGCATTGGACTGCCACAGGGACTTGTCAATTATGTATCTTAGGAACAAAACTGCTGAGCAGCTTTTCAGAACACTCACTTGGCAGGCAACCTGGGAGGAGGTCAGGCTTTAGCAGGAAAGGTGCTTGCTTTCTAACCACTATCTGTTCTCCCTCTGTAGTTTGCTTAAACACAACTTAAAGCTGCTGTTTGTCTATTCTAGGTGCCATCATAGTTGTTCCACCCAGTGAGTTGTTAAGCTACTGGTGTAGGGGGTCCTTCAGATCCTAATTATGGGTGACTGGTGAATCGTGGCCCGAATCCCTAATTCCTGGGTGCCATTTGAAGGCCTAGACACCAGGCAGCTGGGTAAACCCACTTCTGAAGGTTAACACTGGGCATCTGGACTCCTGGTTACTTTAAGTGGCTAGCTGCAGCAAACAACTGAGTAGATTTTAAAGCACTCTCTCCTCAGCTATTGATGGTGGTTGAAACTGGTGTCGCTGTGCCAACACAGCTGGCTTTCTTACCAACTTGAACATGTCACTAGTGTTGTAACCCTGCTGGAATTTGGCCTTGGTAGTTCAAGGATTCCCAGGTCATCTTGGGACAGGAGTCAGACTAAAGATATGTCTCGCATGCAAAAATGACATCTTGATGGGAGTATCCAGTAAAATCAAAAGGATTAGTTACTTCAGAGAGTCCTCCAACAGCTCTGATCATGGCTTCATTGAAGGCCTGATCAAAGTTGCAAGTTTGTGGCAAATACCTGGACTCAGGTCCCACTCCAGTAGTGTAGACTGGAATTAACACTAGATCCTTCTAAGGCATAGCTGCATTATCAAGTCTAGTGAGGTATATTTCTAGACTGTCACCTATACTGGGTATAGTGTAAAAGTAAATGTCTCTCTAAATCAGGGAGAAAACTATATCCCCAGTGTACAGCAGAGGAAGAAAATGGGGGTTGCCAACATCACCTTGGACTTGTACAAACTGAATCCAAAGGATTTTATTGGCTGTCTAAACATAAGAGCTACTTTCTATGAAATCTACTCTGTGTCATACGACATCAAATGTATGGGAGCAAAGACTGTGCTGCGGTAAGTATGTGTTCCTATTACTCAGTTTGGGACTAAAATAGATGGTGGACTGGAAATTCTAAAGGAGCATGGACTTTAAATGATCCAACCATGCTGAACTAGTAACTCGTGTCAGCATTAACTGTTTTATACAGTGTCCTGCACATGACAGACAGCACTGTTTTAATTTCTACCAGAGAACCTTAGCTACTCCAGACTCTCACTGCAATGATCATTCTTAGCTTTTTACAATTTCCCCACAATAGTAAGAAGCAACACTTGCATTTGTAATAACCAAAACCAGTCTATGTACAGTACCTGATTGAAGGCTGACATTTTTTTTAAAAAGGCACAGTTCCCATTTGAGGATTATATGAAAATGTAGACCATGACACATGGAATATCCAGGTAAACGAGAAGCTGGGAAGGATGCCAATTTCTGTGAGTTGAAATAAAACTACTGCAGTGCAGTAAAATGAAGGCGTGAATAACACTAAGCTTTTACCACATTCTGCATCACCGGCTCATGGTCTCCCCTTCTGAGGAGGATGGAGAGAATTGAGAGGAATGGGGGAATAAAGTGTACTTTTTTTACTACCTTTAGATGGAGTTCTTATTTGAATAAGGTGATGGGATGTCAAATTTCCCAACTGAACTGCATTTTCCTGGTGCACTAAGTCACATAACTCTAGATCCCCTGAAATGATGAAACTAATAGTCAGAGGTGGCTTTTGGGGTAGGCAAAGAAGGTGCATGCCTAGGGCCCTGAGCAACAAGGGGCCCCATCACCTGCTTTGCCTACCCAAAAAGCTGTCTGCCTCAATTGGCGGCAGGAGGAGAAGCTAGCCCTGGGGGCCAGGGCCATGTGGGGGGAGCTGGGGCTGGGGGGGCAGAGTCAAAGGGGGGGCCCTCCTGTAGGTCTATAGGGGTCCCCACAATGGGCTTTCACCTAGAGCCCCTATAGCCAAAGGCCACCTCTGCTAATAGCATACATGACTGAAAAGGGGAGTAAATACTCTGGCTGACTGAGTAAGCAGAATGTAGGAGACCTGGTCACTTCAGTTTCAGATTACATGAACACTAAGCGAGTCTATCACTTAAGTGAGGACTTCAAAAGTTGCTGGCTTCCTGACTCGGGTGGAAGTGTCTTGTAATACTAAACTGCAAATGCCACACCTTGTTTGACTTGTCTGAAAGTTCTGACCCCCTCAATCCTGTATAATTTGAGACTAAACAAGATCTTGGCCTAAAGCTGTCCTAGATTAAGGGATAGGGCAGCTATCAATGTTGGACTTCTTCCTCTTGGATTTAAATGATGATCCCTGTATTATGCCCTTGCACAGCACCAAGTTCAGTGAGGGTGGATGCATAATGGAATGCAGAATATTATTTAGTGCTAAACATTGTCCCCTTGTGACAAATAGGAACTGCTGGCTTGTGCCAGACTCTTAATTCAATGAACATTTAGAGTCCAAAGAGTGGAATTTGTATTGTAAGAGGGAATTTTAAGTGACGGTTCCTCCAAATTCTCACTAGCATGCTGCAGCTGCTGAAAGGAACTGACACAGGAAATGCAGAAAGCAGCAGGGAAACAGCTGAGGTATTGCATCCTGCTGGAAGCATGTCTGCATTACAGAGATGGTACTAGGGCCATGGACAAAACCAATACAAGCAAATGAGTCCATATTTTTCCTCCAGCTAGCTTTCTTTGCAGCAGTGAGAGCCTACTCAAATGACTGCAAGTGGATGGCAAACTCTCTGTACCAGAGTCTCCAGATACTCCACAGAAAACTGTTCTGCTGATTCTGGAGTTTCATTTTGGTTGGGGGGTGGGAGAGAAGTTAACTTGGCAGGCTGGGAGTCCCTTACATGCCATGAAACTTCATAAATTTTCTGTTTCTTGCTGTCTTATTAAATGAAAGATCAAATATCCAGTTCAACAAGCAACAATCTCCTCTACAACTAAAAAGGCCACTTGCACCGATGGCCAGTTGTCACTGGTATTACAGCTGTTGTAAGATTCAACTGCATGGAGGCCTAAAGGCTGCACCTGGTTCCATAAAGTTGCTTGGCCTGCCTCAGCAGACTAATTAAGAACGTACTGAAATTGTATCAAACAGGTGCCTTGCATAGCATGGAAAAGGAACTAGCTTTAAAGCATTGCTATGTTCCTCTATTCAACTTCTGTAGAGTAAATTGCTGATGGCACAAAAAATCTAAATGATCTTCCTGTTGAGAGAACAGTGAACTTCCCTTAAGGGGTGGGAAGGGTGCAGAAAGGATCCGCCTTCTCTGGAATTATAGATGTGGGCCGTACATTGGGCTTGCATTGGTCCTTAAATGGGGATGGGAGAGCTAGGCAGATGAGAAGTGAGGCTTTTACTTCAAGGAAGATGTTGGAGTAGTTTCTGTCTTCTGGAATTGTTGGTGGGTGATCTCATTCATAGAGAGCAGTGGTTAAGTTTCAGACTAGCTGCCTGATCACTGCATTTTGTTCCCTTCCCCTTGATCTCTCTGCTTCTTTAGTATGTTCAGTTAACTTCTAGGTACTTCAGTCATTTTGGTTTGGAGAGGAAAGCAAGCAGGATTGTAAATGTGCAGAGTTGGTGCACCAAGCTGAACTCGGTAGCTTTCTGGTCTAGATGGGCTGGGTTTCTCATTCTTAAAGTGCCACTGAGGTGGCTGGAGGCTGATGCATGAAGTGTATGTACCAAGAATGTTATGAATACCCAAAGCATTCAACTTTATCCTCTTCATATACCTGAAAGGTACACTAAAACCTATGGGTCTTAATCATACCTTAATTCTTACATTGCCTTAGTTTTATGGTTCTTATTTTGGGTTTTTAACTCCTAAATTGGCATGTTTCAAGCCACCAATTCACTCTGGAATGTAAGCAGTAATACTCACTAATTGGGAGGAAAAAGCTTTAAGATTCACAACTCCAGAAATATTGCATACAAATTAACTGGAGTCAAGCAATTCCATGTCATTGATCAAGCTTAGTGTAAGACCTGGACAGTACTTTATAAACCTAGCTGGCGCTCCTTATCTATTGTACCACAAGTGGGAAGTAAAATGGATTAATGTTGTAGGGTTCAAACTGACTTCCTGATGCCATTACTGGGATTGCCATGTTTCCATGATTAAAGGGTATTTAGATGTTCTGCTAAAACTCAGGTAATGGCTCTGTCTGCAACTTAAGCTTCTCTTGTAGCAGAGTTAGTCCTAGCATGCAACCAACTTCCTCATCACTCAATGGGAGTTGCTTACATGTAGTGGCTGCAGAATCGGGCCCTACTGTAGAGCTGCTATATGGTGGATAGAAAGTGAGGTGTTCTAAATGTGACATGCTAAAAGAGCCCTTAGGTGTCTGTAACAAGATGTGACCAATGTTCTAAGACTTTTTTTATTTTAGAAATGACATTTATTTTTCCTCTTCCAGGAGAGTGCTTCGGTTTATGTCCCACATGGCACAAATAACTGGGCAGTTTCTTCTCTACACTGGATCTTGTGTGTTGCAGCTGATGGGCGATTATGAGGAAGATGGCATATGCACAAACTAAAAGTGCTATTTCAAACAATCTCACTTCTAATATCAGTCACACCTTTTCACACAACATTTTCCTGTCCAATTCTAAAGATTATATGGTTTAGGACAGCTTCATGAGCTTGAATTATAAAATAGATGAGTGTCCATTTAAGTGAATCTAAACTGTCCTTTAGCATACTTACAGCTCCTTTTACTTCTAAGATAATGATGTGACATTTGTAAATATGATCGGAGTCTTCAGTCTTTTTAAATGTGGTGAATGGAAAGATGTCTTCTGTTTAGGAATTGGATAGTTCCTCCTACACAGATATTCATAATGAAGAACAAGGTGTACATGAAGCATGGACTACTTGATCCAAGCATTGGATTTTCCTGCACAGGCCAAGATTTGACTGACTTGCGAATGAACAACCATGTTACCTCTTTGGAATGGATTCTGTGTGGCTTTTCAGTTTCTGTCCTCAGTACTATTCACCCCTTCAAACTTGCAATTCAACTGGCAATTTATCTATTTCCCTCTGTCATGATGTAAATAAACTTTTTTTTTTAGTACCATAAGAGCTGGTGCAATGAACTATATCTGATTACACAAGTTAATTTCATTTGGTAGAAGTAGTTACCCTTATCTATCTTAAGGCTGGCATACACACTCTTGCACAATGGTTCAACCACTGCTCTACTATAGTGAAACTATACCAAGGTAAATTCCAAAGGGGTAGCCATGTTAGTCTATTGTAGAAAGACAGTCCTGTGGCACTTTTAAAGACTAACAGATTTATTTATCGCATGAGCTTTCGTGGGAGAAGATCCACTTCGTCTCGTGGGAGAAGATCCCACTTCGTCAAGTGGGATCTTCTCCCACGAAAGCTCATGCGATAAATAAATCTGTTAGTCTTTAAAAGTGCCCCAGGACTCTGTCTTTATACCAAGGTAAGTTGAAGCATTAATGGTAGTGGCTTCTGAAATGTGTTAAAGCAGTACAAATCTTGATCACTTGCCTACCTTTCATTTTCCTTAACTCAGTGTTCACAATTTCTAGTCCTGCATTGACCAAACTAGCTTAATGTCAGGGCTGAAGTACTTACAAGTTTCCTTTCTCTAGAAGAGTGAATCATAACTCTTACTTGATACTGCTGACTGGCCTGTCTGAGGCACTGACAAACGCATGTTTAAAATTCCTAACTTACACTTGGAGTACATTTCTTGGGAGAACTGGGCTTGCTATACATAGACTGTCTTGAGCAACAATTAAGTATATCATTGTTACGTTGTGAAGCAACAAAGTAGCCTTTATAACTATGGGATTCCTTAAATTGAAATTATTCACAATAGCCTTCTGTTAAACATCTAGAAATCTAGATCAGTGGTCTTCAAACTTTTTTCCCCTTGGGACCCAGTTTAAAAAGAATTTATGCCCATGACCCAACAGCTACATCTTTGAGCAGTGCATTCCAGTCTTTTAGTGCCCACAGTAGGGGGCGGGTTGACCTACCGTACTACCCAGGGCTCTGTGACCCAGTACTGGGTCCCAGCCCATAGTTTGAAAACCAGTGGTCTAGATAATGTGCCTTAAGCAGTTGTGCTTATAGCACCTTTTCAATAGACCACTAACAAGTTCCAGTAATCTTTAAGGATGCCTACCAGCTGGCATATGAACATCAACAGCTCCAGGGAAAGAATCAATCACATGCAATCCAGTAATTATGAGCTTGCATATCATGTGAAATACTATAGTCATTGTATGACTAAAACCTTGGTGCTCTGCATTTTCTAATACAACAGGTTTACCCTTTCAATAGTGCTTTGATTTGGTACTATGGCCTTCTGCAAGTTTGCCCTATGTCATTCTCCATAGTCGGCTTCTATCCTTCTCTAAAGCCTGGGGGAAAACTTGTAGGCAGGGCTGGTCTAACCACAGAGGGGAACTAGGCAGTCATGCCAGGCTTTAAGGAGTGATGGAAGTGATTTTTTTTCCCCCTCTACTTTAATTTAAAAAAACAAAACAAAAAAACCTTTTCTAAATGAAAGTATTGCCCTCTGCTGGGGCACCAAAAACCCTTGAGCTGGCCATGCTTGTAGGCTTAGTATTTGTGAGACAGTATAGTAGCCATCTGCCCCCTTTCATGTGTAAAGTCTAGTCAAAAAGGGGCTCTGACGCTGTTCAATCAGATCTACTGACTGGATCTGTAAAGTTCAGTTACTGCAGGTGGTGAGAGGTGCAGAGTTGATGAGTCAGCAAGTCTCTACTGAGCTAGGGCTGCCTCCTAGCTGGGTTGTGTGGCTCCAGCACTGAGCATAGCAATGAAGCTAGTTTTACTGCCACATCATATTTTTAAACTAGTCAATCTTGGTTCATTCCTAGTCTTACCTAAATTGTAGTTGTTACATTCAATTGACTGGTTTTTGTGGCTCTTGTCAAACATATTAGCTGTTCCTCTTGCCTGCATTGCAGCAGCCCTTCTGGCTTCTGTGGGTGTACATCACTTATCAATTCAACAGATTTATTGTCTACATGGGAGTAAAACACCCACAGCTGGCCCATGTCAGGTGACTCAAGCTTGCAGGGATCAGGCTACAGGGCTGTAAATGTTTGTCTACACTGCAATTTTAAAACCCTGCAGTCTGAACCCTGTGAGTGTTGGTCAGTTGATAGACCAGTTATGGAAGTTATACCACTCGAGATGTACTCCAGTCATGTTTCTAGTTACTAAAAAAGTAATCTCACATAAGTACTCAAGCCTTGACTCAACTATTGCTCATGTTCTGCAGGCAAAACAAGGCTGTGCTCTTCAAGAGTAGTATCAGAATAAAAATAGCATTGGGTTCCTGGGTGATCCCATATTTATCTTGCCTTGTTCTGCTATATCCTAAGATTAGAATGTGCCTGTAGTCCAAATTCTACTGAATAAAAAGACATCTTCACTCTGGCTCGAGGTGGTAGTGTGCCAGGGCTGAAAGAACAAGTATCCTACATCACTTGGAACATGTGCTAAAAAAGAGATGGAAAATTTTCTTCAGAAGTGGGGATGGCTATAGCAAACAGATGGAGACGATGACTGTCTATACTAGAAAAGTTAAGTTGACTTTAAGTCAACTTAATAAGCAACTTAGTCAACCTTAAGTCAACTTAACAAAGTGGCTCCTTTTAAGTCAACTTTATTAAGTCGACATAACATTGGACAGAGGCATCCACACTGGCATTAAGTCAACTTAAGGGCTAGTCCCTCTCCACACTGTCCTTAAGTCGACTTAATTTAAGGCTTAAGTCAATCTAAGGAGCGGTAGTTAAGTTGACTTAATGAAAATCCAGTGTGGACATGGGTCCTTAAGTTGACCTAAATTGCTAGTGTAGACATACCCAATGAGGCTCCAGTCTGAGGACTATAAGCCTTTTATCACCAAATGTGGAGGGGAGCACTGAGGTTGGGGTAGTGATTTCAAATAATCTAGGTATGGCCCTAAATGAATACTTTGCCTTAGTTTTTAATAAGGGTAATGAGGTGCTTAGAGACAGTGCTAGGGTGACTAATGGGGAAAAAAAGATATGGAAGTAGAAAAGAGTACATCAATGTGGAGGCCTAATAATCTCCATTCAAGAATATTAAAGTAACTGGCATGTGAAATTCCAAATTCAATAGCAAGGATTTGTAATGAATCCATAACTTTGGGAGGGGGTCACTTTGACTGAAAAATTTGAAATATAGGATCTATATTTAAGAAAAAGGAAAAAAGTGAACCAGGAAACTACAGGCCTCTTAGTTTGACCTTTATTTGATGGAAGGTGGTCTTAGAATATATTTTGAAAGTGAGGGTAGTTAAGGAATTAGAGGTAAATGGTAGTTTGAGATAAACTACAACATGGCTTTACAAAAGGTAAATCATGCCAGACCAACCAGATCTCCTTTACAGAGAAGATAACTAATTATCTAGACAAAAGAAATGCAGTAGATCTAACATACTAAAGCAATTGTTAAAGTTTCATGTGGAAAATTAATTAAGTTAGAGAAGATGGGGATTAATATGAGAATTAAAAGGCAAGTAAAGAACAGTAGTAGTAGATGAGAGAATTAAGAGCAATGGCCTCAAGTTGCAGTAGAGGAGGTCTAGATTGGATATTAGGGGAAAAAATTTCTCTAGGAGAGTAGTGAAGTATTGGAATGGGTTACTTGGGGAGGTGGTGGACTCTACATCCTGAGAGGTTTTTAAGATGCAGTTTGACAAAGCCCTGGCTGAGATGGTTTAGTGGAGTACTTTGCACTTGATTGAATTCCACTGATTTCAGACCAATTTTCCAATTTATCAAGATCATTTTGAATTCTAATCCTGTCAAAGTGTTTCAATCTCTTTCAGCTTGGTGCTTTTTACAGATTGTATATATGTACCCTACTTCATCTAAGTCATTAACAAAAATATTGAATATTGACAGTTCCCTGTGGGACCACACTTCATATGTCCTCCCAGTTTACAGTGAACCATTGATCACTAATCTTTCAGTGCAATCTTTCAATCAGTTGTGCACCCACTTTATGGTTATTTATTTCATCTAGACAATATTTCCATAGTTTGCTTATGAGGATATCATGTGGAACTGTGTCAGATCTCTTATTAACATCATATCATATCTACTGCTTTCCACCATCCAGTAGGCTGGTTAGCCTCTCAAAGAAAGAAATTAGATTAACTTGACCTAATTTGTTCTTGACAGATCCATTTTGGCTATTACTTATTATCATTCCAGCATCTTTCCAAGTATCAAAATTAGGCAGGTTAGTCTATAATTTTCCCAGGTTCTCCCCCTGTTCCTTTAAAAATAGGTACTATATTTGACCTTCCCCCAGTCCTCTCTGGGATCTCATCTTTTCTCAGAGAGTTCTCAAAGATAATCACTAATGATTCAGAGATTGTTTCAGTTAGTTCTTTAAGTACTCTAAAGTGGATTTCATCAAGACTTGCCAACTTTAATACATCTAACTTATCAAAATATTTTAACCTGGTCTTTCCCTATTCTAGCTTGTGTTCCTCCCCATTGGTTCATATTAACTGTTAAACATCTAATCACAATTCACCTTTTTAGCAGAGACTGAAGCAAAAAATGGCATTATGAATGCTTCACCCATCTGGGTCATCCATTATTTGCTTTTCTTCCTCATTAAGTAATGGACCTACTCCTTCATCTTCCTCTGCATGTACCTCCAGTGGTTATCATTATATATCCAAGAACAACTTAGTCTTGTACATGTGAATTTCTTCTGCTAAAGGAGAAGTGTTGGATGACACTGCCTTCTTTCTAGTGTCTTTCTTTAAACCATTGTGGGACTTTTTAATCATGCAGTTTGGCAGCGTCTGAGAGAAAAGATCTGGTCTAGATAGCTTGTCCAGGGAGTACCACTACTAGTGCAATAGACCTGTTACTTCTAGAGTACAATAATATCCTTAAGTACTAGGTGAAATCTTTATGTAGGTCAGAAATGTATCACTTTGGAGACTCTTGTGCTATATTGGTGGTGTTGCTTCAGCAGTTGAACTGTGCACAAATTTAATTAATAAAATGAATATTATAAAAATTAATATGAAAACATTTTGTTTAATTCCTTTGACTTTACTTGGACCTATTTCTATGTTAACAATTTGCTGAATTAGTAACAAAATAGCAACAAAGAGGCACATGTTACTTCATAAATTATTTCAAAAGGAGAACACACATTACTGGTCAAGTGAACTTAAAATATAACCATGACTTTGTATGCTGCTTGTATTGGTGGAGAAAGAGGTGGTATTCTTACCACTTACAACAAACTTTCAACTTTTAAAACAGCTCTCATTTATTTCATTATAAAATTAAGAGTGCTAGTACTGCATTGTATGAGGTAATATTTACAATTACTTTGTTCATGCATAGATATGACAGTGTAGTGATCTGAGTGAGAAGTTATTTTGTTCCTGCAATATTGAGGAATATTAACAGATCCGTCTGCATAGCAGATCTGCCATAGGCAGCTCCCTAATGCAGGATTGTAGAAATGAGGCAATTGTCCACTTACATGAACTGAGCATGGCTGTGGACATCTACTCCTGACTCTGCTGCTAAATCACTTTGTGACCGTGGACAACTTGTGTAACCAAAGTTCTCCTTCTGCATAAGGGGGATGAGGATACTTTCTCCATCCAGCTGTATTTAGTACTGTTTAGTATGCTGTATACATCAGTACTGAATAGGGCAGGGCAGGCCTGGGATATCTCATTTGTGGACCTCTGCTTCCATGTAGGGTTACCATACTTCAGGTTCCCACAAAGAGGACACTGTGGGGGCAAGGGGAGGGAAAACTGATGGGGATACAGTGGGAGCAGCTATGTATCAGCACCTCCCTGTGGGATCCCCTTCCCAGCACTGAGAGCTGAATTCTGTGTGGATCGGATCCAGCAGCTGCAGGGGAACAAACCAATCAGCTGCCGATGCAGGGAAGGGGCCAATTGGAAAGTGGATCAATCAGGGCTCTTTTTAAGCTGCAGCCTTGCTCTGAAAAAAAAAAAATCAAAACAAAACATGACATTGCCTGTTTGAAAAAAATCCACTGGACAGAGGCTCAAAAAAAGAGGCAACATCCGGGAAAAGCACAACGTATGGTAATCCTACTTCCATGAAAGGAAGCTGAGATCACAGGATTCATTTGCTTAAGGGGAAATCTTCCTGTGGCCATTCACCTCTCACTCAGTGACTCTTTGATTACACGGATGGAAATATGGGTTTCATTGCAGTAAAAGATACAGACCTGGGTAGCCAAGGACTGACAGGCTTTTATTGTTTCCCTTGGAGATGTTTTTAATTAGTGTAGCACTACTGTACCAAATTCTACAAACAAATGAGCAAAATTGCAATTGATGTTAGTGGCAGTTTTGTTGGATTAAAGTTTGCAGAAATAAGACTATTGGTTTGTAATTCTTATTGGTCCAGGCCAGTCTCCTTCTGGGGGAATGAAAAACCCTATTGTTTTCCCATACTTCTGGTTTTAGGACAGGTGTAACCTCAGTGGTTAAAGTATAATTTGATGGGCCCCAGAACCCTCCTAATCTCCGGGCCCCCTTCCTGTATTGTCTGGGCCCCCTTCATGCATGTGCGGGCCCCAGCCCAGGTAGGCATTTGCAACCACTTCTCAGTACCACATGCATCAGTTATTGCTCCATAAAAATATTTATAATTTTATATGGCATATGTCTGTAGCAATTATTGTCCCAAACTAGCAAACACTGCATAACACAATAAGTATTGTGATTAACAACAGTGGTGTGTAGGACCTGCCAGCAGCCAGGCCAGGGCGGAACATGCGTTCCGCCAGATTTTTCTATTTTTAGGGGCCCCGGAACTCTGGCCCCTCAAATTTGGGGCCCCTGGAACTGTGTTCCGGTGCATTCCCCCTTACTTTAACCTGTGTAACCTGCAGGTGGGCTGGAATTCATTCAATTGCCCCTTTCCAGTGTCCAACTCCTACAGAGAAGCAGCTGGAGACCCAGGATTCAGTCTTTAAAAGGACTCACAGCAAAGATTGCTCAGTTACCCTCCCACATTAAAATACTACTTAAGAACAAACATAATGAACTTTATTAACTACTAACTTAATAAATCTTATCCTAAGAAAACAAAATGAATTTAAACAGAACAGTCCCCACAGAAACACTGTGAGACAGATACCCAAGAGTCCCAAAGTTTAGGTGGAGTTCACTTAAATCTCAGTTACAGTCTCTGTTCAAGTCCAAAGGCTTGAGGTGAAAGAAGCAGCTCCTTCTTCTTTGGTTTCAGGGATCTTTAGCAGAAATCCATGCAGGCCTTTCTTTCTCTTCTAGAACCAGCACTCAATCAGAGATACAGGTGCACAAACTCTGCTACAAAATGCTCCAGAGTGGGGAGAAAACATCTTGCTGTCCACTCCTGGCTTAGCTTCTCCCAGTCACCCATTGAGCACATGGGCTCTCTCAAGCAACTCTTGTGGCTGCTGCTCTCATGGCATCTGGCCACACCAGCAGCAGAAAACCTGTGGAGCATGGGCACAGAGCTACCACACCCAATTTCTAGAAATTTCTGGCCATGGGCAGCTAAATCTGCTTAGTAACAGCAACCCACCCCAAGAAGAAATCCCTTAAAGAGATACTCTTCATTTAGGCACAAGGGTTACACAGGCACTGAAGGCCAGATCCACAAAGGGATTTGGATGTTGCAAAGCTGGATGGTGTGGCACCTAGAAAAATCACAGGAACAACACAGAAATCCACAAAGCCTGAGGGAGGCACGTAGATTTCCTATACAACTAATGGGGAGGGATAGCCACCTTTGAATGCATTTCAGAAAAGCCAGGTGGGGTCCCACCTAAACTATCCCATGGGAAATATTGATGATAGAGGTGTCTCCTAAACCCCATCCCTCCCACAAAGATAGACACCTCCCTGCAGTCCAGATTTAAGTGCCTATCTCTGCTTAGTGATCCATGAACAGTTGGATGGCTTCAGCACCAAAGGCATTTCCTGAGGAAATGGGTTAGGCACCGCCCTGCTTCACACAACAGTAGAGTAGAGAGAAGAGGAGGCGGCAGTGCCCACCACAGAACGTTTCGCCCAGTGGTTGGAGTACTCATCTGAGACATGAGGGACCCAATTCCCTCCTCTGCTGCAAGGAGAGATGGTATTTGAACAGGACGCTCCCATCTCTCAGTAGAGTGCTCTAACCACTGAACCCTGCGATACTTTGATATGGGGCTTCCAGTCTCCACTGAGGATAGATACTGAAAGAGTGTTTAGACTAGGGGGGCTGGACCCTGGTCTCCCCACCTCCCAGGTGGGTGCCCTAACAACTGAACTAGTCATATTCTCACTCTCACCCCATGACTTTATTTATTCACAGTGCAGCTGTCACTGAGACAGAGAGAGACAGAGAGAAAGCAAGACCATCCCATAGCTCAGTGGTAAGAACATCGGGCAAGGTGGGATACCCCCGATCAGATTCTCTCTCATTCTGGCACAGTGCTTTAAACACGGGGCTAAAAGTTATAATATGAGCGCCACCTCCATTGCTTCCTCTGGCCAGATTTTGAATGGGGCCCAACCCTCTAAGCCTGCCTATTGGATTGGGCTCCGCACGCAGTTCATTAATCGTTTTGGGGCTTAGATTGGAGATACAGGTGTGGACACCTAAAACAAGGCAGCAGTACAGATGCCCACAGGCAGAAACTTAGGTCCCTAGGGAACTTTGGCCCTGAAAATGTAGGCACTGAGTGAGTTCATGTGCCTACAAGGTTTGGTGGGAGCTTTGTTGATCACACCGGAACCTAAAACTGGGATGTAGGCACCAAAACCCAAGACTTAAGATTCCCAAATAAAGGATTTAGACATCTGAGTATCATTGGCCATCAACAAGAAAATAGTAAAAAGAAAAAGACCAGGTGGGAAAAAAGCCAATCTAATAAAACTGGGCACTAAACAACATAATCAGTCATTGAAATCCATAGTAACGTACTGTGAAGGCTTTCTGAAAAGCCCCAGATTCTGGTGTTTGCAGAGACAAACTCAGGCTTTATGTAGATAGAGCAGAGTCAATATATTGTTATCAAAGCTTATGGTACAAACTATTTATAGAATAAACAGCAAATATGCTTATCTATCTTAGGTATTTCCAAAGATACTCATCACTCCAAGTTCTCCACAGTAGACTCTCTGCTCTTAATTTTTCCTAGCTTGAGCAGTTTTACTCGCTGTTTGTCCTGTCTCTCTTTGTTGGATGGACTGTACTGAAATGGTGCCAATTTCAAATTTTTATACAGCATCAGACAAAATACAACTTTATCAAAAATACAACATAGCCTAATACATTCTGGAACCAGTTCCAAAATAAAATAAATTAAATGAGTGATTCAATTAAAAGGGAAACATTCATCTAATTATTTTAATAAGTATAAACTGGATATATCAACGCTTGATGTGTTTTTTCAGTATCATTATCATCAATATCACAGGTTTGGTGTGAGTCTTATTTAATGGTTATAAAGCATTTTGTAATCTACAGCTGTAAGGTGCTATTCGAGTACAATTTTTGTTATATATTTGTTTGTTTCTTGGGCACTCTGCCATTAGTGAGGTATTTAGTTAGCTTTTTTTATTATTGGTGAAAGAAATTTCAGATAAGTAGTGGAGTCCTTCAGTGATGTATACAGTCCAGTTTGGTTTAATTATTTCTGACTAATCTCATTATTCTATGTACTCCTTAATTACTTATTTGATAAGAATTTTTATGGCTATAGGAAAGTAAAACAGCTTACATTGCAGAAGCAAGCAGTTCAGTTTGCCCAAGTTTCTTTAGCAATTTGTGTTTGAAATACCTCCCTTCCTCCATCCCAAATTTCAAATGTTTGCAACTAAAGAATGTTTGCAACATAGACACATGCCTTTTGCTCTGGTAAACGAATAAAGGGACTATTGACTGATCATTGTACTGGGCAAGAACAAAGTCTGCAACAATACTTACTGCATTGTGTTCTGTTCGGAAAAATGACTGTGGAAATGGCATTGTAAAATTCCCAGTCTCAGGGTGTGTCTACACTTGTAAATTAAGTCAACTTAAATTGACTTAATTTACTCTGAGTCTACACTTGTCTTTCCTTAAGTTGACTTAAGCTGCTCCTTAAATCGACATAAGGAAAAATTTAGTCGACTTAATAAGACCTGGTTTTAAGTCGACTTACTGCTTAAGTTGACTTTATTAAGTCGACTTAAGCCAGTATAGACGTGGATTAGCCCTAAATCGACCTCCTTGGCCTCTAGACCTCCCCCATTGACCTCCCTCCCAGGGTTCCTGGCACAGCCAGAGCCTGGCGTGCCCACCCACAGGGCAGAACACAGCCCTGCCCACTTCACTCCTGCACCCTGCTCCTGCTCCTGTACCTGACATGCGCAGCCCCCATGTAGCAAAGAACAATGGGGAAGGTGCTGAGCTCCCTTCCTCTTTTAAAGGGGTGGTTGGGGAAGGGGGGCACCTCTCCGGTGCCACATGCCACACTTCCCACCATGCATCACTCCCAGGTCGACCTAGTCCCTGCCAGTCAACTTAGGTGTCAAGTGTAGATGCTCTAAGTTGATTTAGCAAGGTTGACTTTAAGTCGACCTAAATTTACAGTGTAGACGTGCTAAGTTGACTTAACAAGGTTGATTTAAAGTTGACTTTGTTAAGTCGACTTAGCAAAGTCGACTTATTTTAACAAGTGTAGACATAGTCTCAGGGCTTTCTATATCTAATGTGCTTGATTTACAGAAAAAGCTGTTTTTAGTAATGGCCAGCCCTGGTGATTATACAGAAAAGTGGACTGAAATAGCTATTGTGGCAGAAGCTATTCCTGAATCACTAACTCTGTGGACATTTAGAATAGAGGGTCCACATTAGGAGTTTTTCCAAAATAGTTATTGCAGAATAGCTTATTCCAGAACACTAGTACAGTCAATGTCCCTAGGTACACAAGCCTGGGACCTAAAGCTATCATTCTTTATTTTGTAAGCATCATAATCTTTAAAAAATTATCCAGATAAAATTATGACATGACAGAGGTAACCCCTTTGTCTTCACTGAGTTTTCACATATGTAACTGAATGGAAATTAGTAACAATTCTGCCAATACGCAAGAAGTAAACTTAGCAATGCTGGCTCAGCAGGTGTCACAAGAGTGCAAAGCAATAAAGATTTTTTGTCCCTGAAGTCAAAAGTTCTGACTGAATCCACACAGCGAGCAATTCTGTTGAAGGCGAAGCTATCATCTTCTATGGGCACTTTTCAGAGCAGGTCTGTACTTTCTTTAAGGTTCATTTCCCTGGAAATTGTTGCAGTAGTTCTCTTCCTCCCCTCTGTTATGGTGCTGAGGGTCACCATAGGGCTCTGTTCATGGCCACTCCTCTTGTCCTTTTACACCTTTTCTCATCTGTTTACATGACTTTACCGTATTTATGTCAATTAACCACTCTACTGGTCTCTACTGGTCTCACTCCATCTAGCTTGCTGTCTCTTTCACATGTTCACCTACATGCCTTACCCCTGACAAACTTTATACAATCAAAACTGAATCCCTGCTCGTTTCTCTGAAATCTTCTCCAAATCCCCCAGTCTTGGCTACTGTTGACAGCACCAATTCTTGTTAGTCAGGCCTGTAGCTTGGGCATCATCTCTGAGTCCTCCCTCTCCCAAGATATGCCTAAATCTTGATGTTTCTTCCTCCATAAAATTCCTAGAATCTATTTTTTACTGTTTCTCCATCCAGCTAAATTTCTTTCTCTTTATCTCATCTTGGTCACTGCAACCCTCTCTTCTTTCACCTCCCTGATACTCGTATCACACTTCCTCCATTCCATACTGAATGAACCTGCCTAAATCATTCTCATTGCCCATCACTCTGACATCCTCCTCTTTCTCAAATAATTGAACTAACTCTCCAGTTTAACTGCTTTAAGTTCAAACTCCTTGTCCCAATCTTCAAAGCCATTCATAATTCTGGTCCTCTCCATGTATCCACTCTTGTCTCCTAATGCATCAGCCTCATCAAAGGCTCCCATCTTCTCTTCAAGGATGCCAGCCTCAGCCATGTATTTGTCCACTTTTCCCACAACTATCTTAGAGTACATCTACATTGGAGCCTTAGGTCGACTTAAGGAAGGTTAAATCGACTTACAGACTACTGCGTCCACATTGGGCTTTTATTAAGTCGACTTAAGCTCTTCCTTAAGTTGACTTAATAACACCACCTCTTATGGACTTTATTAAATCGAATTAATCCAGTGTAGAAGGGGAAAGCCCTTAAGTCGAACTAATTGGCCTCCAGGCCCCCTCCCAAGGCTACCCACAATGCACCACTCCTCCGTGGTCCTAGCACCTGCCAGTGTGCATGCTGGCAGTCAACAGGAGTTTTCAGTGTGGACTCTCTAAGTCGATTTAACAAGGTCGACTTTAAGTCAACTTAAAATTGACCTTGTTAAATCAACTTAACAGAGCCTCCAGTATAGACATACCCTTTGTGCTTTGTACCATGCCACCTTTTATAAAGAGAAGGCACTGCCTGAAATAATCATAATCTCTAACTGTATCACCTCCTTCTTCAAATCCATTCTCAAGATGCACTTCTGCTTCCAACAAGAGATCATCCAAACTCACCTCAATGGCTAAGCTGAGGGGCTGCTGGTGAGAATATAATTTTTTTCATGTAATTGCAAAGCTAAAGTAAAGCTTTAAAAATAGCCAATGTATTTAAAAAACGTATATAATCGTCTCACTCTCTCGCCCAGCCTTTGTATGTTACTCATCTCAGAGAGAAGTGTTTCAGGACAGAAAGAGTCTATCTCTGTATTTATACCATGCCTAGCACAAAAGGGCCCACATCCTACCTGAGGCCTCCTGGCATACAGTAATATAAATACTTAAAAAGAAAGACCACAATGTGCTGACAACATATCATGGAGGTGATCCATTTTACATCATATTTAGCTTCAATTCCAGGTAGAGCTGTGATACTGAATTGAAGTCATTTTACAAAATAGAGCTAAATCTCTTTGCAAATTTCCCTCCCCTTACAGTAGTGCTTCCTCCCCACGCCTGTCCTCAAAACAATGCATTTGGTGGTGGGGGACAACAAGCATGTGGACAAGGTCGGCAGGGCCAGATTAACACTGGCCGTCTGCTGCCACAGGGAGAGAGGACTGGGGGGTGGGAGGCACAAAACTGGGCAGCCCAGGGCCCCTGGGCACCTTAATCCAGCCTTGCAGGGGTGATTCAGTGGATATAGTGTACTAAGATTTTCAAAAAGCCTTTGAGCAGGTCCCTCGCCAAAGGCTCTTAAGCAAAGTAAACCGTCATAGTATAAGAGGGAAGGTCCTCTCCGGTAACACTAACTGGTTAAAAGATAGGAAACAAAGGATAGAAATAAACAGTCAGTTTCCAGAATGAAGAGCAGCAAATAGTGTTATCCCCCAGGAGTCTGTTCTGGGACTAGTACTGTTCAACTTATTCATAAATGATCTCGAAAAAGGGGTAGAAAGAGTGGGCAAAAATTGCAGATGATAGAAAACTACTTAAGATAGTTAAGTCCAAAGCAAACTGCTAAGAGCTACAGAAGGATCTCATCTCACAAAACTGAGTGACTGAGCAATAAAATGGCAGATGAAATTCCATGTTGACAAAGTTAAAGTAATGCCCATTAGAAAGCACAATGCCAACTATATATATATATATTATATATATAAAATGATTGGGTCTAAATTAGCTGTTACCACTCAGGAAAGAGATCTTGGAGTCATTGTGGAGTTCTCTGAAAACATCCACTCAATGTGCAAAGACAGTCAAAAAAGCTAGCAATGTGGGGAATGATTAGCAAAGAGAGAGACCATTGATCAGAGCCAATGTGGCCACTCTTATGCAATATAATCCTGTATCTTCCAGTGTTCTGGGAACACTGTGTAACCAATGGACTGTGAAATGGATTATTCAGTGTGGACAACCAGGCAGTAAGATGAACCCTGGATATGGGCTATATTGACCTCTTGCATTCTCAGCTTTCAAAAGCCTTTCAATCATCAATATGGCAATAATCCTGACAGGCTGCAGTCTTGTGCAGCAGCACAGAGACTTGGCTTCAATACTTGATGAAGTTTTGCAAAAGAAATTGCTTGTTTACTGTCTGATTTTTCCCTTTCCCCCACTCTGATTCTTGACCAAAACCTTTCATGGTGTACAGTGCAAAGGGATGACTCTTCAGCTGTTTTCATGTAATCAATATGAGACTGAATTCCTCCAGTGGGCAATACCACCATGCCTTTGACTACATTTCAAATTGGCATTTTAAAAATAGACTGGGACCTGTTGAATTGCAGCTTCTGCTACACTGTTTGTGCCAAAGCTAGATGGGATTGCTTGGAATGATGTTATTCTCTCCATGAATGTAATCTGAGAGAATCATTTGTCAAAAGGCCTGGAAGCGGTATGCTGAATTGGTTTGGACATGTGTGACAGATGAATGGGATCTGTGTTAGTAAGTGGATGCAACGGAAAGGGTAGAGTATGAGAGGAAATTATCACTAGGGGAGAAAGAAAGAAATTAAACCATGACCTACTTGTGTAACCAGATGAATCTGATCAAAGCAAAGGTATAAATGATCTTACTTACCAAGCTCCCCAGATAGAATCAAGTCACTCATGGTGAGATGAATCACCTTCATTTCCAAACTATCATATTTAATATCAAAAGAACATTTAACTTACCACCCCTTACATGACTGACCATTAAGAAAGGACTCAAATCCCTTCCCTTAGACTTAGAGCATTATTGTTTGCATTTTTGTCAGAGAACACAAAAAGCTGAGAACTATTTTTTCCATAAGCACCAACCAGAGAAAGGGGATCTTGTCAAAAAATACTTTTCTCTCTGATACCCTTTAGAATGATTCTCTGGGGCAGCAAAACTATTATTTTCCTCGATACTGGTGCCTCCTTCAAGCAAAGCATCAAGACTGAATAATGTGGCACATAAGCTTAGTAATCATGTTTAGACTGCACTGGTATCTATTCAGTATTGACTACTAGACTCTATCCCTACACATACTGAGCTCCATGTAACCCTGAGATCTGTCCTCTAGGGCCAGTCTCTTTGATTGTTCCAAGTTTTGGTCAGAAATATGCATAGATTTTCTTTAAGACATAACACATGCAAGGGGGCTTACATGTGAAGGGGAAAAAGATGATAGGGTGAGTACATTATTAGTGATAGTTGGCATGAAAGGATGGATAGCCTAGTAGTTAGGGCACCGACCTTGGATATGGGAGAGCTGAGTTGAATTCACACATGACCAATGACCTTGGGCAAGCAGCTTACTTTACCCAGTGCCTCAGTCCCCTGTCTGTAAAAGGGTAATTAACAATTCTCTACATCAGAGGGGTATTGTGAAGATAAAACCCATTAATGATTGTGAGGTATTATGATGATGAGGCCCATGTAAATGCACAGATTAGGAATATGAAGTTCTGTCATACAACATTATTAAAAACAAAGCTAAAAAAGTTTTACAGCCAACCTTGCTGCCCATCTTTCTCAATGTTTTCCCTGCAGAACAGTAATCACTTCCATTTTATGAAGGTTGAGTTGACATTGTTTTGATTCAAATCCTCATCTCAAGCAGATATGCAAATGGGATATGACTATAGAATCTGGATTCTGAAGTCTAGAATCTAGAATCTGGATGAAAAGGAAACATTGCTCATCACTGGATTTAAATGACAGTGCATCTCAAAATATCTCAGTGTCTTGCAGTGATTTCACATTTATATTACTAACAAATCAGAATACAGGACTCTGCTTATGAAGGCATTTGGGATCCCTTAAAAAGAAAACAGCAAGTTCATTTGCTTGCAGGAGTGTAGTGAACAGCTAGTCAGCAACCCCTAATGGTCAGCAGTACTTATGGATTGTAAAGCTCAAAAACTAACCTTTTAAAAATAGTAATATTAATCTCCAGATTCAGTGTTCTCTGGCAAATGTATGATGCTCATAATGAGTTGTGAAGGTGGCAATGTGTTCATGTTAGAGTACTTTTTAGTTTGCACTTTGGCCCATATCCTCAAAGATAGTAATGGAAGTCAGCTGTCTAAATAAATTAAGGATCTGAGCCTTGATGTCCCAAACAAATCAGATCCCAAAAGTCACTGTGACACAGGGTGGCATCAAAGTTGAGTGGAAAGGAGATTAACTTCTGTCTTTGAATCTCCTTGCTTGGGTATGTCTACACTGAGGGCTCAGCAGCATTCGATGCAGTAGGATTGACTGAGTAGGTTGACCCTTTCAATCAATGGGAGATGGGCTCTCCAGTCAACGCTACTAGTCCACCTCCCCAAAAGCGAGTAAGGTTGTTGATGGTAGGGCATCTCCCATCACCACAGCCCTGTGAAGAGGCCACCATACATCAACGGAAGTATGTTGATGGGAAATATGCAAGTTACTTAATGTAGCTTGTCTATCTCCTGTCGACCGCCGCTACCAATGTAGACCAGCCCTTATTTTGTGTTGTGTTACGGCTCTTGGAGACCAATGCCAGGAATTTCACCCCCTCATTTGCCCTAACTCAGCAGTTTCTATACTCTGAAATATTTGTTGTCTGGATTTGTTTGTTTACTTCAGCGATGTCAAACATGCGGCCTGTGGGCCATCTGCAGCCCGCAATCTACTCTGCTGCAGACTGCACTGGTTGTACCGGCCCAGGATTTTCCCCACCTAAATCTGTTAAGAATGAGTTATATTTGATCACATCAAATGAAAGATACATAAAGATTTACCCAACTTCATCAGAGTTTTTCTTTTTTTCCCCCATATCAACAGTCATGAGACTACAGACCATGTGTACAAATAGTTGCTGTGAGGTTTATTTTTTCTTATATCATTTTGTGGCCAAATGCCTGATATCACTGGAGGAAAAATATTAATTTCTTGTCAAATGGAAAAAGATTAAGATTCCAATTCTAGAAGGCATGCAAGCCTCCTACCTCCTCTGTGGCTCACAATAAAAAGGAAAAAAGTAAATAGTCCTGGGAGTAGGGGAGAGCTGACATGATTGAATGTGAGGGATCTTTTATGTTATGTACATATGCTGCAAAACCCCCATGACAAATATGAGTACATAAAATAGGTTTTAATCCATGTTAAATATCTCAACTAGTTTAATTTTTAATGTATCAAAATAATCATTGATTAAATTTGGTACAAGTTTACTCTAATAAAAGTCCTTCACTTGTTGTATGGATGGAGAAATTAAATAAAATAAATATGTAATTTTTCTTTTAAAGCACATGGAAACAAACTGACAAACCAAAAAAATAATAATAAAAATTATGTACACAGTGAGACCTTCCTGTTCATTTTTTTGTGCTGGGTGAATTTTGTTTATTAACTTTTTGCTGGTAAGCTGACAGTTAGAGGGAGATGTGAATTTTAAATATTATTTTGATGCTGTGAATTTTAAAATTTTTGTAATGTCACCCAGAGCATGTGATGGACACTTGCTGATGTTCTTATAAATCAAATAAAAATAAAATATTTTATTTATTTGTTTGTTTGTTTGTTTATTAGGGAAACCCACATATAACATTAGCAATCATGTTGACATTTCTTTTGCAACATTAATGTCTCGTTAGCCTATGCAAACTCTTATAATAAATAGGAATGGTTCCAGCAGCAACCCAGCACTGAACATAAATACATTTCTGGAAAAGCAGGAAACAACCTAACAACTTAACAATCAAATCTCATGAACAACTAAACAGGGAAGAATTACTGTGGTGTTTTCCCAGATGTGGCTTTTCCAATTGCTAAGAAAATGATGATGTTATTACTGGAACATCTTTTCTGGGTCCTGTCATGACTTGTCATGAATTTAGACACTTTATCTGCATTGTGGAATTTATTCATGTCTGAATATTTATTTTAGTTTTAAAGTGAAGTTTTAGTTTTTGTGAAAGGTGCCAGACTGAAAGCACTATAAATGTTAGTCTTCTGTTTATCCAAAGAACATGGTCAGTATAGCACAGCTAATGGCAGTTCAAACTTCTCCTTACTGGCAGTGCACCTTGACCCTAAAGGAGTGGCATTTTGTAGGGAGAAGGACCACCTCTAGAAGGATAAGAGTATTTAATTCTTCATTCCATCACTGGTGAGGCTGTCAGGGAAGGTGTCAGTCAATGCTAATTGTGACATGGATGTCTGTCCACTATAAAATGGACAGAAATCTCCAAACCACTCCACCCAGAACACCAAAGAATTGTTTATTAAAAACCTTTAGCTTTAGTTCACAAACATCAACTGTAGAAAATTTCAGACAGATGTCCTAGAGGTTATATGTTCTATATGGTCTATTGAATATTAGGGAGAGGGACGAGCCCAGGGGTGTCAAACTCATTTACTATGGTAGGCCAATTTGACTTAAATGTACTTCAAGTGGGCTGTACATACCATAAATCAAAATACTACGGCATTCTCGCAGCATCACAGAGTGCTGTGTATGGGAAACTGCACTCCGCAATGCCGCTCTCTCTCTCTGTTAGGGAGAGTGTGTGGTGCCGCAGAGCACAGTCACGGGCCAGATGGAAGAGGTCCGTGGGTCATATTCGGACCATAGGCCGCATGTCTGACACTCCTGGACTAGCCCAATCCCCTGCTTCTACACTTTTTGGAGGGGATACTTTTGAGAATGTAGGGCATATGAGATGAACATTCAAAGGGCTAGCTCAGTGTGGAGCCTAGATTTAAGAGGCTGGATCTTCTCGCCATCAGGACACGTGACCAGCTTTTACTATATTTACTTTGAGGATACAGATAACTATTGCAAAAAACAGGGAGAGCGGTTTTATTAGAATCCAAAGTCTGAGACAGTTCTGAAAAGTCTGAGGGAATTTTGCTACATGAAGAGAACAGGTCTCAAAACATCTTGTGCTAGCAGATACAAAATTCATATAATAAGTGTCAAGATAGATACAAAATAAATGGAAAACCAAGGCCATTAATTGTAGTTAATCTAAAATTACAGGGATAAGGTAGCTGAAAAAGAGATCATTATAAAATTGCAATAGGTATAAAATCTATAATAGAGAGTTTATATTATGTCCATATTGTAATCCCTGTTTATAAGATTGTTCTTTAGGAGATCAATCCTACAAATCATTTAAGGCCACATTCTTAAAGATATTCAGGTGCCAAAAATGCAGACAGACTTTAAAAAATGCACAAGCATATTCAATGAGTTGCCTGGCTGGATTTTCAAAAGTACTTGTGAATCTTTAGACATATAACCTCCTTAAAACATGGCCCTTGAGCACTTGCATAATTTAAAGTAATTGGGAGTATACTCAAGTACTTAAATACATTCCTTAGGGCTTTGCTGGACGGAGTCTTCCAGGATCAAAGCTATGAACAACTTAAGAGGATTGCATGTACCTCAGATACATACAACTTATAAAGGAGGTTGAATCTTGTAACTCATCTTCAATCAGACTACAAAGTGCGTAAATATTAACATGGAAGACAGAGGGGTGGACAGCACGTTTACAGTCAATGAACATCTAATTGGTGCTGCACGGTTTTCTTCAGGCACACTAAAGTACCAGGAAAAGAGTGTGAGATTCTAGGTTGATTCAAATCAGACAGAATACCAGTGCATATTTCAACTTTTGGAAAACGTGCAAATGGGCCAATTTTTGCTTTCCTTGCTCACCCAAATAGTTCTAATGACTACAGTGGAACTATTTGTGGGAATAAGACAAGGACTTGGCACTTAAACATGTTTTGTTTGATCAGTTGCTATTTATAGCAGGCACATGTACATTTGGATGTATATAAACAGTGATTTGTGCAATCTATAAAGTCTTTTGAGTATCATTTGGGTTAAAGGTGGCCATAATTGTCAACACTGGATGAAAGCGGGGCAATATTATCTCAATGTTTCCTTCTACTTACTCATCTGTTGTCCTTTATCTTAGATTGTAAGCCCTTTGCAGCAAGTACCATCTTTTTGTTTCGTCTTTAAAGTGCCTAGCATAAAAGGGTCTTAGGACATCACTAGGGATTCTAACTACAACAGTAATGTGAAAAATAACTTCAGATATGCAAGATCATGCTTGTTGTAAATGGTGTGAAATCTAGTGGTCAACACAGGATGTGTTACCAAGAGTGACTGAGATTTCCAATCCTAGCTCTGATGCTTGGAGCCTGATGTTGCACACCCTTTCTCATGCGAGTATCCCAGTGAAGACAAGGGTCTCGCTCCATGTAAAATTAAGATAGCACTTCTTTCCCAGGAGTGTTGTGAGGCTGATGTCTGCAAACTACTTTCAAGATTCAAAGCAGAGGTAAGCTTGTGTAGGAATGAACTGACTACACCATGTAAGAAATATTTGGGACTTCCATTGTATATGTCAAGTGTGGAAGTATTAATCACACAATGTGAGAGCAATTAATTATTTCCTTACTCATCTAATGCTAAAATAACCAGAAATATTATAAAAATGCAACCATCAGATGTGAGCAAAACTCTATTTAACCTGCTCTTAGTACAGTCCAGTCACTTGTGTTCAAGTTTGATATGACTGGAGGGCAGGGAGTAATGAACTATATAAGTGCTCAGAATGTCCATAAATCATTACTTTGGTATTATTTTGTTACTGCCAGGTTATCCTGTCTATCATAAACACTTTAGGAAACATGCCAGCTCACAAATGGTTAATGTATTAGTCTGCTCCACTCTTGGCCCCTTGACATCATTCTGGACCAGAAATGAAAGCAGAGATGAAATGCCATTCAAACAGAGATCCAGCCCCGATGGAGGCTGGCCAAAGCCAGTTGCTCAGTCGGGGCTGGCTATTTTTGCAGTGAAGTACAGTGAGCAGAGCTGGGAGGGAGGATCACACAGCCCCAGAGCCAATAAAACTCTCATTGAGCCAGAGACACTGAGGGCACATAGTTGAACTCCTCAGAGAGTCTGTGTGAGTCACAGAGAAAGGGAGACCTGACTTGTAAGTATCACAATGAGGGAAATAGTCCACATCCAGGCCGGCCAGTGTGGAAACCAAATTGGAACTAAGGTAAGAGAGCTTTTCCACCTCCAAATAGTAACCCTAGAACTGTACATAAGGAAAGTTTCTAAGAACTGTACATAAGGAAATAGAGTGGGTTTTTGAAGATGTGTTTTGTTGTACAATGGATCCACCGCTTCTTTTTAAGTCTTCCGCAGCACAGTGAAAAGTTCTGCAAAACAGAAAAGTCTGTCATTGCTTTAGGACTTTTTTTTTTTTTTACTTCGAGAAATTCTGGCATAACTGGTAGATTTTCCTCTGATATCTATGCCTGTTTTTCTCACAAGAGAAAGTTTGGATTCTGACTTCTTGCGAGCCAACTAGCAAACTGAAAAACCAGTAGAAGTTGCCTCCTTCATGTAACCTTTTATGGCTTTGGGAAAAAACTGCAAGCAATCCCCCCAAGAATTAACTGGAGCAGTAGATCAAAAGAAAGAAAGGCAGTAAAAATACCTCCTTCCGCGAAAAATAGCCGTGACAAGTTTGTAATCTTAACTAACCGTTTGTGTGTGATTTTCAATCCTGATGTAGATCTGCAGCCCCACCCCATCTCCTCTCTGCTGTTCGGGCCGGGGACAGGGAGGGGCTCAGAGAAGCAGCTGAAGAATTCAGCAGCTGTTTTTAGTGCAACACTTGCCTCAAGGACTTCACAGTCCCTGCCAAGTGGGTGGGTTTGGTTGTTCATGCAAGAGACACTGGCGGTCGCTGAGAACAGAGACCTCCTCGTCTTCCTTTAACCACGTCTCTCTCTCTGTTCCTTCCAATAAGTTTTGGGAAGTGATCAGCGACGAACATGGCATCGACCCAGCAGGAGGCTACGTCGGTGACTCAGGACTGCAGCTGGAGAGAATCAATGTCTATTACAATGAATCATCCTGTAAGTGCAGCGGCGCCTGACTAAGAAGTTAGGAGGGTCGAGGGAAGTGAGATTGCCTCAATGGGAGGAGGCAAAGGTTTACTCATAGCTTCAGCTAGGAAAGTCGATTAGACATGTGCCTTGTCTTCTTTTGGATCAGCCAAACAAACAAGGAGTCCAGTGGCACTTTTAAAGACTACCACATTATTTATCACATGAACTTTCCTCGGAGAAAATCCCACTTCCTCAGACACTTTGATGAAGTGGGATTTTCACCCACGAAAGCTCATGCAATAAATAAATGTGTTAGTCTTTAAAAGTGCCACAGGGCTCCTTGTTTGTTTGGCTGATCTAGACTAACACGGCTACCCCTTTGGAATTTCTTTTGGATCAGTCACCCAAGCCAACATCTGCTGGGACACCTACTCTAGGCAGAGGAAGGAAATGTGCAAAACAGTTGGGTGGTTTTTTTTGCTAATTTTCTCTTGTGAATGCATGAGTCAGTCACATGAACATGCCCGCTGACTGACTGACACTAAGCAGTTTATAATGTGAGTTTCCCTCAGAGTACAGTGACTGATTCCAGCAGCTAAAAAGGGTTGGGCCTCAGGAAGTGTGCAAAGTGGTGATTCACTCAGATCATGGTAGCGTTCCCTGAATGCTGGGAATCAATACCTCAGCATGGTGGTAGTGGGGACTGTGCCGTGGAGGCTGTTGCCCCTCAATGAGTTGTAAAACTGATATCTGGACCACTTGTGCACATTCAAGATCCCTGGCACTTTTTACAAGCTTGGGAGCGTATTTATCTGTGGTCATGGCCATTTCAGCTCAGTTCTTTCTACATAATTTCCCCCTACAGTTTCAATTGGGTAAGGCATTCTTCACTTCCCCTTAGTAACTGCTGTACAGCTGTGGGTGCTGTTATGTGGGTGTTGTTTTCCACCTGCCCTCCAGTGGTGGATGCAAGTGTTTCTTTCCATTTATAAAATATTTTGGAATTATTTGAATAAAGTCCCTCTATTCATGTAATATATGATTAAACCCTTTACACAGAACATGTAACTCGATTTTTACCATGTAACTGCACAACTGGTAAAAGAGTGGTTTTTAAAATGTAATTCAGATGGGTGAATATGACCAAAAACCAAATAATTTTAAGTCAGCTGCTAAACCAGAAGTCTTTTTTTCCCATGATGCTTGACAGCAAAGACTTCTGTATAGGAATTCAAGTTGTAGCAGGATACATAAGCAAACTAAGAATATGACATATAATTGGTCTATATTCAGAAATATAATAGAAGACAGTCTATATCCTTATCCTAAGAATGTCTTTAATTTTTATTGTAGCACAGAAATATGTACCCAGAGCAGTCTTAGTGGACTTGGAACCAGGAACCATGGACAGTGTGAGATCTGGTCCTTTTGGTCAACTGTTTCGACCCGATAATTTCATCTTTGGTATGTGGATATCATGTTTTCCTTTTAAAACAGGTACTCAATTACCAAGAAGTCAACTGTCAAAATATACATTGGGATAGAGGGGGGCAGCAGAATGTTATTCAGACAACTGTAAGTAGCTATTAGTAACAAGAAATTTGGTAGTTGAACAATGCAATTCAATTATCCAAATATCAGTCATCTGAACAACAAAACAAAAATCCAAAGATGGTCCAACTTTGCTCTATTAATTACTCGGCAAAGTCTCTCAATTGCACATCATACTAAATGCTTCCTATGACATTCTGACACTCTAAATTGCATTCTATTCACTGAGCTTACAGGGGCCCTGTACTTCCATTAAAAAGACAGGGGAAAAAAGGGAACTGCCCTTGATTGCAAAATCCATTATTAGTTAGATCCACAGTTTTATAAATGCCATGGGCAGGAAATTCTTCACTGGCCATGGAATTTCTTACCTTTTTCAGTAGATTAATGTGCAGCATAATCAGAAATGGAAAGAAAACAAAGTACAAAGCTGATTCTTATGTAGAGCCACATACTGGTGCAGTTATTTTTGAGTAAAATAAGAAACCAGCTGAAAAACAAACAGAACTGTCACTGTGAAAGCTAATGGGGAGCCTCCATCCAGTGAGAATTTGTTTCAGCTTTGTACCTCTGTTGCACTTTACATGAGGTTCACAAAGCACCTTACAAACATTTGTGAATTAAGCCTCATGGTATCCCTTTCAGGTTAGAAAGTATTATCAGCCCCATTTTGCAAATGAAAATGAGGCATCTGTAAATTAAGTGTCCAGGGAATTAACTTGCCCAGTATCAAACAGAAAGTCTGAAGCACAATTGTCATTTGAACCACTGTCTCCTAATTCCCAGTTTTATGCCTTAACAGCAAAACCATCCCTCAACCCCAATTTACTGTTGGGTTGCAACACAGGTTGGCTGTGCTATGTCAATATAAGGAAGGAATGGTGTCAGACAGACACTGGAAAGATAAATATTCAGCTGGTAGAGTAGAACAAAACAAACCCCAAGACTTTGCAGATGAGGAGGGGAATAAGAGGATATGCATTTTCAAAGGCCTTTAAATTTTAACTGCCATCTATACATCTGCTGAATAATGGAGAATGGGTGCTTTAGAACTGAAGTGGAAATCTACCATGTCAAAAGCCAACAAAGGTCCCCTCCCCCCAACCCTCTTTATTTATTTATTTATTTTAAATCTGATCCGGTCCCCACAATTGACTCTATGCTAGAGACTGGAGTCCATATTTGCCATATCCCAGATTGCTAGGACACAAGCGTATGAAGTGGGGTTTGTTACCAAACTAATCTTTTTGCTTTTTTAAGATTATAACTTACAGTAGCACCTCAAAACGCTAGAGCAGGTCAGCTGAAGTGTATTAAGTGCCTTACATTTCTCTGTGCTCATGGATTCTGATCCTGTATTCCTTGCACACCCAAAATTTCCACTACAGTCAGTGGGAATAAAGTTTACATTAACAAGCTTATTGACCTAAAATATGAATAAGGACATGGAAAATTCTCTCTTTCATAGGAGGCAGCAAGTCTGCTGGTTACAGCATAGGACCGGAATGAGAACCAATCTCCCTTCCTAGATTCCTCATCCAACCTCAGTTCCCCAGCCTCCACTAAACCTTCCTGCTCCTTGCTTCAGTCTCTTTGACAAGCCAATTCCAGTCCCCCACTGCACTTCCTTGATTGATCTTTCTCCCCTCCTACTACTGATGCTTGGTCCCACTTTGCTTGTCCAACCAGTCCAAGTCATCCTCCCGTCCCTTAAATTCCTCATCTAATTAGTGTTCTTGTTTCTCAACCACTAGCTCCCAGTCCTCCATGGCCCATTTTCCCTCACTGTCTCCCAAGCTCCTGGTCTCCTTGCCAAACTAGCCTTAACTTCTCTGCCCATCTAGTGTCAAACCCAATTTACCTACTCCTCACAGCTCCCAGTCAATTTGCTCCCCCCCACCTCCATCTCCAATCTCAGTAGGTTCCTTGTCCTAAATTCTTTGTTCTTTCTCCAGTCTGGCTTTTGTTCTCCTTTGCATTCAGATCAGACAGTGTCCTCCTCCTCCAAGCTGCCAGGGTACCAGTGGGGCGGGTGGCTGTGAGAGAGAGTGAGAGCATGCAGACAGATGTGTGCACACAGGAGAGACAGGTATCCTGAAATCAGTTCTGATGCATGTCCCTACCCAGACCTGGAGCAGCCATTACAGGGGGAGTTACAGCACTGGGCTGGAACATGCTCAGTGGAGATGACATATGCACAGTTTGATCAGTACTAGGAGCTGTGAGAGACTTGAGCATGCTCAGTGAGGATGGAATCTTCAATGATTTTAGCTGCTAAGAAATCAAATAAATCTGAGCATATGCAAACGGTGATTTTTTTCAAAGGCATATAACCTGGACAGATTTGGGCAGAATTTCATGAGGAAAGAACAAAGGACAGTCCTGAGACAAAGGCCACCCACCCCACAGTCAATTTTCAAGTCTCTGCTCCAAAGCCTGGGAGCATTAGAGTTGTTCAAAGAAAAGGTTGCCAGGTTTTTTTTTTTTTGAACATGGACAAAACAATGTATTTTTCCCTAGTCTCATTCTCAGAAACGGCTGTGCCATGTTGGCTGAAATGTTCCAAAAAATAATTCAGTCTGGGACAGACATCCAGCGTGGAAAATTTTAGCCCAAACAGTTGGAGTTTGACAAAGTTATAAGCAACTGAGAACTAGTTCTTGAAGTGAGAATTATTCTACAACCTTAATAATAATGCTTTTAGCCCTGTGTTTGACCAGCAGGATCTTACGTATAACACAGTTGTGTTTGGTAGTAAATTATAATTTACCCAAATGTGTATAAATAAACTAATCGGCATCTACTTGAGCCTTATAAACTGCAAACTTTTGGATCACAGTGTCATAAGCTTTAACAATACATAGTGTTTAAGGAAGATGTGATACTGGTAATTCAGAATGTTAAAAATACACCAAAACATTTTCTAAAGTCCCCATATTTAATATTTTACCATGAGAGAAGTAATCTATATGCAGATCAGCTCCAATATAAATATTATACTGTTTGTTTTCTTACGACTTGGGCCTCTTATTTTCCCATCTGTGGTATAATATTGTCATCAGACAAATGGAGTTTAAAAATATAAAGCCTTTTGTCAGATGTTTATTTTATAGTCAGTTATATGTTTTCCCCTCTATCTATTTTTTACAAGACCAGTTTTCATTGCTTTGGATTTTTTTCCAAGATTGAAGTTATAAAATTAAATGGAAAAAATCGTGCATTTGTTGGCATTATTTAACTCAAAGCTAAACAAACCCCCTATTGGTAAGCAGGGTGAGCTCAGATCACTGCACTGTCACAGTGTATAAATTCAGTGAGGTTAAACAGGTGCTTTTAAGGTCAAAAACATATCCATAACTACCTAAATAAAAGGATGGAAAATAAGTGTAATCTTTTGCTATTTATTCTCTTTGCACTGAACAAATCACATACACCTACTTTTCCTGAACAATTTGCCTTTTTATGCATCATTTTCCATCCATTTCCACACTTACATTTTGTTCCCATTCATGCTTTATCATTATTCCTATCTGAGCTACCTTCCACTTCCTGTGCTCATGGTACGATTTGCAAAGAAAGATACTAAACCAGTGGTCCTCAAACTTTTTGTATTGGAAACCTCTTTCACATAAGAAGCCTCCTAGTGTGACCACTTCACCCAGGGCTGGCTTATCAGGGGGACTAAAGAGGCTGAAGCCTGGGGGCCCTGGGCTCCAGCCCCTAAATCTCCTGCTATAATCCAGTGCCCCCCACCCTGCTTAGTGCTGGCAGGGCTCTGGAGCCAGAGGCCAGGCTCTGTGCTCCTGTCCTGCCCCTTGGCTGGCTAGTTTGCCCCTGGGGGTGGGATGGGATGGGGTGGGGCAGGCCAGCACCTGTTTGCTCTTTCCAGGGGAGGGGCCAGCTGGCACAGTCTCTGCTCCGGTGCAGCTTGCCAGGGCCCATGGCCCTGGGGGCCTGCAGTAGGAGTCTCTGTGTCATGTGCTGGCCACCCCCCTCTCCCCCCTTCCAGACTGGCCAGAGCAAGGCTGGGATGGGAGTGCCCTCTGTTCCCAGGCCCCCCGCTCCAGTGACAGCCCACCCCACAGGCCACCATGCTGGGGGGGCCTGGTCCCCTGCAGTGGGGCGCCACTTGGCGGGGGCAGCCTGGAGTCCTTGGGCCAGTTAATCCAGCCCTGCTTTCATCCTCTATGGGTGACTGCCCTGTCCCTTGGATCCCCACTCTCTCTTCACCTCTAACCTCCACATGGCATCCTCCTCATCCACAAAACTGCCTGTGACCCACTCCTGCGCCCAGCTGGAGAAACAGACCTGCAGGCACAGAATGGCTGAGATTGCTGCTTGCTTCTTCCCTCGAATGCTGCTCCCCCCTGCACCACGTGGGAGCTGCGAGGGAGGGAATGAGGAGCAATAACAGGACTCGGTGCATCCAGGTCACTTTCCCCACTTGGGCTGCTAAGGGAAGGGCAGAGTGCAGCCGTTTCTGCTGCTCACCTCATAGCACAGCCCGGGAGGGGAACAGGGAGCCCTGTTGCTGCTTCTCCCTGTCCCCCCTCCATGCCCAGTCCCTTAGTGAGTGCAGGGGAACATGGGGCCGGAGTGAGAAGTATCTGTGTATCACTGTTTGCCTTCTGCCCGATGTTTCTCCACCAGGAGGGCTCACAGCCCCCTGCTAATCACATTGCAACCCCTTAAGAAGCAATGTACTAAACTCAGAATCTTCTACTAGACTCTTACAACGTACATACACAGTGTCTGTTTGCTGGCATGCTGACTGATGGGCTGAAGTACACACAGTGGGTTCTGGCCTCAGGCAGAGCAAGGACAACTTTTATCTTCTTCAGTGCTGAGAGGATATTGTTTTTCATTCTGTACAGCTGGACCGGAAATACAGAGCTTCCCACTTTCTCAAGAGAGAGGAAGGTATAGCAATGTACAGAACAATGTATTAGCTACCCAGAAACGGAACAAGGAAACAGAAAGTTGGCATGGGGAAGTTAAAAGTATAATATTTAAACAGTACCAAACCCAGCAGTTTAGCTGAGCCGATGGTTTGGCAGTAGCGTCTCACAGACGTAGGCTGGGGGCTAAAATAGGTCGTTCAAGGATGAAGTTGACGTTCACTGTTCTGCTCCACTCCTTTTATCCTTTTGAAGCGGGAAGGAGGAGAAAAAGAGTGGAGCAGAGCCATGAAAACTGGAAACTGGTTTGATTCTGCAACCGTTACTCATGCTGAATAGCACTTCCTCACAAAAGAAATCCCACTGAGTTCAATGGGGCTATCCACAAAAGTAGTAAGAGGAGCCTAAAAATTTGGTCCTCTGTTATCACCTTCTATTATTCAGTTAATAGAACACAAACTAGCCAGGGAAGGAACTCCAGGAGCATCCATACTGTATTGAGAGGAGACAGTGTGGCATGCAAGGAGAAAATGTAAGCTGAGTAAAAGATAGAGGCCCAGTCTTTTAGGTTGCTGAGCACCATTGAGAGGGTGCTCGGTACCTTCTAGGACATTTACAATAACTTGCAAGATCAGACCTTTGAACCCTATTAACACCAGTGGAGTTGCTGGCACCAGGCATACAGGGCACGAGCCCCAAATCCTGGCACCAGTGCCCCGAGTCTGGCAGGGACCCGGCTGCCCGATATGGCACCAGAGGGCCCAGGTGGCGGGGGCTGCCCAATGGCAACCTAATCCAGCACCAGCCCCACCCCAAGGGGCCACGCGATCGGACCCAGGCCCAGCCAGGGACCTGGGGTCAGTGTGATCCGGCCTATGCCCGGCCACCAGGGGCTGGGAACCCTGGGGCCACGCGATCCAGCGCTGGACTTGATCTCTGGTCACTGGGGGCCACCTGATCCAGAGCTGCATGATCCAGCACTGGCCCCAGCCCAGGATCTGGCAGCAGCAGGATCTAACAGTGGGGGCCCAGTCCAGTATGGACCAGTGGAGGTAGAAGCCTGATCCAGGCCCCAGCTGCAGATCAGGGGCCGGATCAGGCCCGGGGGGGCGGGGGTGGCATGGAGGGAGCATGACCCTGGCCCCGAACAAATTTCCAGAGCAGTGACACCCCCTGGTTAACACCAACATCTTGATTCAGGCCAGTCACTGTTAAGTGAAGAAACATAGTTTTGGTTGCATCAAATTAAATAGAGCATTGTATCTTGGCATAAAACCCAGATTCAGAAAGTCAGCTTAATCCTTGAATGAAATTGTGTTCTCTGCTTGAACCCAGTAACCATGGGAAACACTAACATCCTTTAATTTAAAAGATTTGTGTCTATGATTCAGTAGCATATTATATTCTTTATAAAAAAAACAAAACCCCAAGCGTTTAAATGTTAACAAAAACAGTAGCTTTATGTTTATGGAATAAGCAAGATTACGGGTATCGAGAGCTTCTAAAGCAAGATGTCAACTTTATTTCTAGATCTGTTTTGAAGGCCAAATTTGGAGATCAAATTCTCTAAATATAAATGAAAGCACCAGTAACATAAGGCAAAGTAAATAATATTTCAGCCACTCAAGTTTTCTTAAAATACCTTAACAAAGCAGTTTCTTCAACGTGAAGATCAAACCCACCAGTTTTCTATGAATTGCTGCAGTTCTAAGATCTAGGGCCCAATTCTGCATCTTGCAGTCATTCACACCAGTGTAAAGTGAGAAATGGGGTGTAAACCGTTACCAGACAGTGGCAGATTCATGTTTTGTAACCAAGGGGCAATGGATTAATGAGCACTCTCTTCTTCTTCACCCCACCGAGGAGACTGACTAACCATAATGCACCCACTGTCCTGGCCCTCCAATGCTAATCCCTGCCTGACGCTGCAGAGGGAGGGGCAGGTGTTAGAGAGCAGCAGGGCTCCTGTCCTGTGGGGCTGGGCCTGGGTCTGGCTCCCCACTCTGGGCACTGTGCCATGCATGGCGTGTGGGATTGCAGCATCACTGGACTGCCCCTCTGTCATGATGGAGGAATGGCCAGGCCAAATCTGAGAGAGTGGCATGGCACATGGGGTGCTGTGAGCCCCTCTGCCACGTCACAATGCCTGAAGCAGGAAGCCAGGGTCGGCCCCCACAGGACAGGAGCTGTCGCTGCTGTGCAGGGTGAGTGTGGGGCACACTCACTTTGTGAAAAGATGCCATACGTAGACTCATTAGCTCTGCCACTGCCAGCCGAGGATAGTTGCATCTTGCTCCCACTTGGCACTGGCGTCATTGATGATACAAGATGCAGGTACAATGCCAAGAAATTAATGGGTATGGAAATACACCCTCTAATGCATAAAACTGAGCCCGACACAGCATGGATGTGGCACATGGGGCAAAGCACCGTGCAAAACTAGCTCTAAAACCGCCCATTGCTACACCTCTTCCGCGGATGCATGGAGTGGGTTTGGTTTCTGAGTTTGTAAATCTGGCAACTTTGTGATAATGATCTCAAAGTATACATTAAAATGACAAGAGTCACATCAGATGGGAACATTAAAAGGAATTGAGGTTTTAAAGCATTAAGAGGTACAAAGCAATATTTTCATTATTACTTTTAAATCTTTCAGTGGAAACAGCTTATTTTTAAAGGAATACCACTCCCTCTCCACATTGTTTATGAATGGGAACCAAAAAGTGGAAGTGATTAGACCTGACCATGAACAATAGAGAAATGGGCTAGCCAGTTCTCACCAACCAAGCTGAGAGAAAGTCAGGAAGTAAATTCAACTAAGCTTAGTAACTAAAGTTAAAAGTTTAGTTAGACTCTTAGATTCATAGACTCTAAGGTCAGAAGGGACCAATATGATGATTTAGTCTGATCGCCTGCACAGTGCAGGCCATAGAATCTCATCTACCCATTCATGTTATGAACTTCCAATCTATGACTGAGGCCTGGTCTATACTACAGGGCTAAATCAGCTGTAGATTACACAATTTGCACGCTGTACAATGAGTATCTCCCATCAGCTTAGTTACTTTGACTTGCCTCCAGGTCTTCACTGGGCTGTGTTGAGTTGAAGGGCTCTCCCATTGACTCAGCGTTACTCCACTTGGAGGGGTGGAGTTACTGAATTGACTGGAGAGCGCTTCCGGGATCAATTGAGCGGGTCTACAGTGGCCACTCAATACATCCCGCTGCGTCGATTCGTGAGGATTGACACAGTATTTTCAGTATAGACAAGGCCAGAGTTATTAAAGTTCGCAAATAATGGATTAGAGACTAAGGTGCAGAGAATTACATCAGCAAGTGAGCTATGCCCTGTGCTATAAAGGAAGGTGAAAAGCTAGAGACAAAGGCAAAAACAGTTAATATACAGTATTTGAAAAATCTAATTTCCCCTCCAGTGTCTGTCAGAAATCACAGCCAACATAAATAGCAATACTTTTCTTTGTGCCCACTGTCAAGAATTGCCACTAGTAATTCTTCTGTAATATTTGTAGGCAAGACCAAAGAGTATGATTTATTATCTCACAAATTTGGAACAATTCATTGTATGTGATTTGAGATCATTAAGCCTCCAATTGTCAGTAATCTTATATATTTCTTCCCTTATCCTATGTTATTTCAGGACAAACTGGTGCAGGAAATAACTGGGCCAAAGGACACTATACAGAAGGAGCTGAGCTGGTAGATTCGGTGCTTGATGTAGTAAGAAAAGAATGTGAACACTGTGATTGCTTGCAAGGATTTCAGCTCACTCATTCCCTTGGAGGAGGAACAGGTTCTGGCATGGGAACACTACTCATCAGCAAAATCCGAGAGGAATATCCCGACAGGATAATGAATACATTTAGTGTCATGCCCTCTCCAAAAGTCTCTGACACTGTGGTAGAGCCTTATAATGCTACACTTTCAGTCCACCAGCTGGTTGAAAATACAGATGAAACCTACTGCATTGATAATGAAGCTTTGTATGACATTTGTTTCCGCACCCTGAAGCTCACCACACCGACCTATGGAGATTTAAACCATTTGGTGTCTGCTACAATGAGTGGACTAACTACATCACTGCGTTTTCCAGGCCAGCTTAATGCTGACCTTCGAAAACTGGCAGTAAATATGGTGCCATTCCCACGCCTTCACTTTTTCATGCCGGGCTTTGCTCCTTTGACAGCCCGAGGCAGTCAGCAATACCAAGCCCTCACTGTTCCAGAGCTGACTCAACAGATGTTCGATGCCAAAAACATGATGGCGGCCTGTGACCCGAGACATGGACGATACTTAACAGTGGCCACAGTATTCCGAGGTCCCATGTCTATGAAAGAGGTTGATGAGCAGATGCTGGCCATCCAAAACAAGAACAGCAGCTACTTTGTGGAGTGGATCCCAAATAATGTCAAAGTGGCAGTTTGTGACATCCCACCTCGTGGCCTCAAGATGGCTTCTACCTTCATTGGCAACAGCACAGCTATTCAAGAGCTCTTCAAGAGGATCTCCGAGCAGTTCTCTGCCATGTTCAGGAGAAAGGCCTTCCTCCACTGGTTTACAGGAGAAGGGATGGATGAGATGGAATTTACAGAAGCAGAAAGCAACATGAATGACCTAGTTTCAGAGTACCAGCAGTACCAAGAAGCTACGGCAAATGATGGAGAGGAAACATTTGAAGATGATGAGGAAGAGATCAATGAGTAAATACATTCTGTTTTACATACACTTATCTACACCAAAATTCTCAAATCTGGATTCTAAAATTAGTCTTGTAAATCTATATTTAAGTTCCATGCTTCCCTCCTCAAAAGAGAGAGAGAAAACAAGTAGCTTGATTCTCAGAGATGAGTACCATTCTGCTTCCATTGACTTCAACGGGAACTGCGGGAGCTCAGCACCTCTGAAAATCATGCTACTTTTATACATAGGTCTAATTTTAGGCCTCCAGTGTTAGAAGTTTGGTCTAAAAGTTTATATACAGAAATCACTAGATTTGTTGAAATAAATAGAAGACTTATCTTCTACAAAAAGTTGTATATGAGGTGGAATGGCCTGGAAAGTCATTTGAAAGTAGGACTGTCCGATTTTCATCAAACTGTGAATAGCAATAACAGCAAAAATGTATGCGTATTTGAAGTGTTATTCTGTACTGAATGTTTAGTACTTACATGCCAAGAGCAGAAGCTATCCATAATAAAATAATCTTGTTCTATTCTTTTGTACAGTAAATGTTGACACTGATATTCAACTTCAGACAGTTACCAGCAAATCTAAATAAAAGTGACAAAGTACCATCTTAATAAGAGTGCTTTCAGGAATCAGTGCTACACAGACATCAAGAGAACTGAGAACTGAGAACTAAAGGTCACTAGCCATGCATTCTAGCTAGAGTCATACTGCACATGATCTTTCAAGTCCTTTAACAACTGGTCCCAGAACAATCCCTTACACTGTTTATGTGAAATCGATGCATGACACTACAGAACTTGCATAAGCTCACCCCTCCTATGAATTGAATATAAAAAGATTAACAATAGTAAAAAAGGAAGCACGCAAAGAGCATAACCCATATCTCTTACGTTCCCTAATTGATTTATTTCAAGAACTTGAAAGAGCGCCAGGGAAAAACCAAAAGAAAAAAAAAATCAGAAAACCCAAATTGCAAATATTTCAGGAACCTTCTGTTTCTTTGTCTCCCCCTCCAAAATTTTTTTTCTGAGCCAAAGTACTACTCAGTACTTGAAGTTTAAAAATGTTAGAATAATTGAATATTGTCCCAAGATCCATCATTTCTAATAAACTTACAATAGTTATTGATTCAGGGAGTCAGAATTGTAAAAAAATACCTTAGACAAATAACTGTACTTATTTTATAAAATTATATACATGGTTTTATTCATATTTTATGTGTACTAATTTAACTTAAATTAAAGGAGTCCTGTACAATACAGTGACTCCTTGAACTGAAGAATACCATGTACTGATTGACTAAGCCTGAGAAAGGTGTTGTCACAGTCCTATGTACCCAGTCTGGCTTCGGCTTGTCTGCTGCCTCAGTTTCCTTCAGTTCCAAGGCCAACCAGCTGTACCCCTACTTTCCACTACTTGTAAGTTGCTGATCCTATCCAGTTGCTGATCCTATCCTATCCTATCCTATCCATTGCCATGCCCAACGCTTTTTCAGGGCACTTTTATTTTTCAATATAAAACTTAAGCAAAATTTAAAGCAGTTCTTCTGCCTCTGTCCACCTGAAAGGAGGGTATAACCTTCCCTTAAATCTCCTACCTGTGCAACTGTTCTCTCAACCAGTTATAGGGAATCACCTGACTTTCCCTACCTGGGTCTGATAAATTGAGGAAGATGGATTAGCCCCAACCTTAAAAATGCAAGCTACCCTGTTGCAAGTGTATGCCCAGATAGCCAGGGACAGCGGATAAGTGTACTTTGAAAGGTCAAAAAAGTGCCGACTGTATAGCTTGGTAATTTAAAAAAGTATAATCTTTTACACATCAGGAGATCACAAATTTAATATACCATGTCATGTTGAATAATACGGTTGTAACTATTAAGTGTTAAGTAAGAATTGCATAAAATTCTAAACATGGTAAGCAATCTAATATACAAAAGAAAATGGAACTCACAAATAGGTTCACTAACGCTGTTGATAGAACAGGTTCAAGGAAGAGAGTGGACAAATGTGTGCTCTACAACCAGAGAATAAAAGCTTACCACTGCACTAATATCTACAGTTATTAATCTTTTTGTTATGTAACTAAGATCTCTAGCATGGTTTTTTCTCGCTCACACTACACAAAAGCAAGTTTGAAGTGTGCTTAGATATCACAGTGATAAGTGCCTTAAATAATAGCTGGGATGGGATCTCTGAACAGCCTATCTTAAGTATTACATGCAATTAGTTTTGTATTGGAAATAGATTAAGGAAGGAGGATCAGCCACAGTTAACTCCATTTACTTAAAAAAAAAAAAAAAAAGTCCAGGGACAATTCTTCAAAGAAGCCATAAACCCAAGGGCTGCCAGAGATTTGTGTGCTCAGCTGGTGATCATTAAGCTATTACATATTACTGTCTTTATGTGAACACTGAATTACCATCTGAATTCTGAACCTTTGGAGCACCACCAAGTCCAGCGATCCTACACACACCTAACCTACTTCCTCTCAACAGGCACTTCTATCTGTAGTTATCTGGGGAAAGAGTACCGCAAGTGTTCTAAGAGTTCCTTCCAGAACAGCCTCAGCTCTCTTCTTCTGAAGGAGGGAAAATTTGGACATATTTCCCCCTTCTCTCCCTCCCAGCCATTTCTCAGTGGGAGAGGGGATAGGCAGGGGTATCAAATGTGTGGCCCGCAGGCTGGATGCGGCCCGTGAATCTCCTCCATCTGACCTATGAGGGTGCAGGGAATCAGTCTAGGTGGACATAGTCCAGGAGACATGCATGGGGAAGGCAGAGAGAGTGAAGTGCATTTATTCCTCCCTCTCCCTTCTCCTTAGTCAATCATTCCAAATCACTTCCCCACTTTCAGAAATAAAATTGAGACTTGTTTCAGTAACAGGTTTTGGGTGACAGAAAATGCCAATTACACCACTGTTCCTTTCACTGTTTTCTCCCTTCAGTCCAGTCCCTTCATGTGATTTTTCTACCTTTATCTCCAAGTCTGGCAGTTTTTGCTTTTGAAACCTATTATATTTCCTTCCAACTCCTAATATTGTTTATGCCCCTCTTTAGTTTTTATATCCTCCACAGGAGTTTTCTGTTGGTCTTTTTCTCCACCTCTCTCACTTTCAGTCTCTTCCCCCTTTCACCTTCCTTGCCTGGTTCTCCCGCATCCCCCCCCCCCCCCCCCCATCTTCTCCACCAAACTCATTTACTCTGTTCTTTGTCTCTCCCACCCTCATGTCTCTACTTGCCCAGCCACAATGTTGTACCTACCTCAGGGGATACCATACCAAGAAACACTGGGAAGCTGACAACTTGGTTGTGAACTTTTGGGTTCCCAAAGAGGACACTGCTGGGGGGAGGGATGGGGATACAGTTGGGGGCGCTGGAGGACTGAGTGTACTGGGAGAGGTAGTTGGTGGTGCTGGAGGTATGTGCAACAGAGGTACTCACTGGAGGTGGGAAACAAAGTCACTTCCTGTCATGGTGGCAGGGCATCAGCACCAGCCCAGGATCAGCCCTCAGTCAGCACCTCCTTGGGACAGAGAGCCAGTAGCTGTGGCTGGAGGGGAGTGGCCCAATCAGCTGTGGAAGGAGAGGTGGGACCAACTGAGAAGTGGACCAATCAGGGCTCTTTGTGAGCTACCATGTCCACTGAGTCTGAAAAAATCCTAGCCATTCGCTGTTTAAAAAAGCCACAGGGACAAGACTATGGAGGCACCCCCCCAGGGAATGTGGGGGAAAATCCAGGTGTATAGTATCCCTACTTGTTCACAGTCAAAGCATATCTACCTGGGAGTGGGGAGGGGTGTGTGTATGGGTGAGAGCGGGGAAAAGGTAGGGTAGCAATCTGAGAAGTAGGGGAGGAAAAGGTTGTTCTCAAGAAGCAGATACTCAGCCAGATTCCTCTGAATTTCACGGGTTCAGCTGGCCAGGCTTCTGGGGTTTCCATAAACCAAGACAAAATGGATAAAGACAGATGAGGCCCTGGGGCCAGGGCTGAGCTGGACTTGTACGGCCTCCCTGCAGGCACTTGGTTCTATCACCCACGAAGTGCCCTCCATTCTCCATCCCCCCATTTCTATCTTGCCTCTCAAGTTAACGAAGTCTCATGTTTCCATCCCAGCTTAGAACAAGGTGGAGGGAAAGTTGAACCAGGCCCATCTCATGTCCTCCTAGAGTGGAATGAGGCTGAGTAGGGCTACAGGGTCTGCATTTTCCTGCACCTGAACCTTTCCTCTGGCTTCACCTGAGGAAATGAACAGAAGAAGGTAATTACTGAGTAATTCATCCTGTCATTCAGTCTCACCATCTGGCAATCAGAAGCTTAGGGCACCTAGGAGCATAGGATTGCATCCCTGCCCATATTGGCTAACAGTCATGGAAGGCCCTATCCTCCATGAACTTTAAAAAAAATTAAAAATCCAGTTATAGTTTTTTGGCTTTCACAACATTGCCGAGCAAGGAGTGCCCCAGGTTGACTGTCAGAAGTACTTGTTCACACTTCAGTGCTTTTTAAGCTGTTGCCTATTAATATTCTCAAGTGACTCCTGGTTCTCAGGTTATGTGAAGGGGTAAACAAAACTCAGGTTTAATATTTTCCAGTTTGACTCCAGCTTTGTTTACTTCAGGTTGCTTCACGCTACTTTAAGAGGCAACATACCCAGACTTACCACAGTAACACAATAGCAGTTATTGAACCAGGACCACATGAAAAGCATTGATGTTAGAAGATGGGACAAGGAGCACTCTATTCACTAGAGTCATTTAAACATGGTTTTAAATTTCTCTTGGCAGGGACTAGCTAAATAGGCAAGTCAATACAATATGCAGGTGGATAGCAAGAGAAAGTTGTATGTTAAAAGAAAATTCATAGTATTATAGGTAAGTGTCATCACTTTCACAGAGCTGGGAGAGTGATTGCTGTGATCTTAAGGAAGTGGAGACTATTTTTTATATATCTATATATAAAATCTCCTTACAGACTTCTAACAGTTTATGACCATAATAACCAAGTAAAAACAAAGTGGGAGGGGGAAGGAACAAGAAAAGGTACCAATCCAAAGTACATGGAAAACATAGCACTTAGGGATGCAACAACTCCTTTAATTATTAATCTGTTTAAACATACAAAAAACAACATTTAAACCAGGGAGGGTGTGAGGTGGAGCCAGCTAGGCAACTCGAGCCCTGCACAGGTCCCCAAAGCTTCATGCTTAGCTCTCCTACTGGGCTTGGCTCTGGAGTTCTCAGCTGCAGCGATGCATGTGTATGGGGGAGGGAAGAGCTCCACAGAGAGGAGCAGAGCTGCAGCTGGGCAACTCTTGTTCACAGCAATGCTTAATGAATAAACGGTAAGATAGCAGCTTATTGTTTAAATGTTTAGCCCCTTACATACCTAATGGCACTAGAACATGCCCAAAGACACAAAAGAAATAAATCCACATTGTCTTGCTCTAAGTCAATTTAATAACTTAGGCTATGTCTACACTGGCGCAAGATTTAAATCCGACCTTTAGAGGCCAAATTAATAAAAGCAGAGAAGAGTGTCCCCATGGCATGCCATTCTTCAGCTTCTTGTGTCTACATTACCCCTGTGGGCTGGCACCACCTGCAGCCCTGCCCCCAGCTGGGTAGCCCCCTACCACCCGCCCCTGCAGCCCCGCTGCCGGCCGGGCAGCCCTGGCAGGGAGCTGCCGAGCCCGAAGCCGGAGGCCAGTGTCTACACTGGGGTTAGGATGAATTACTAAATTCGCCCTTAAACCTATGCCTCCTGGAGTCATGGATTTACAAGGTTGACTTGTAACACCACTTAAGCAGCATTATATCGATCTAACCCCTCAGTGTAGATCAGGTCTTAGAAACTTTACAAGCCTATCCTGAAATTTGGTAAACCAATTTTTTCCATATTATTTGGGGGTGTTTCCCCACCAACATCAGGTTTATTCTGCATGCTACAATAACATACATATTTTTAATTTTTCTGAGGCACTTAAGCACCATACAGTGAGAATAAAAAGTTTCCTAAATGGCAATATTCTCACAACCTTTCTTGTTTGCAGTCTGCATGTCTTTCTCTACCACCATCACCCCTATCCCATTTTATTTCCTCCTTTCAAGCTTCCCCAACTGAAGGTTTTCCTGGGGAATGCCATTATTTAGGACAAGTGGTTGCCCCAAAAGGTAAACACCATCTTTTAATACTATTTTGACATCCAGTTTTGTCTTGTACAAGAAAAGGTTTCACTGAGTTAATTAACTGAGTGCAAACTATAGAACAAATCTTCAGATATGCTGTTTACAATGTCAGCAAAATGGCTTAAATATCTCCCACTCAGAGATCAGTTCTATGACATATTATTGAATTCTGAAGAAAAAGCTCAGGTAGGATTACTAATATTAAACATTTTGATATAGTTTAAAACATTTTAATTGTATGTTCCTTTTCTAGAAGGGAGAAGGCATTTTCTTTTTAATCTATATAATTTGGTTGCTGACGGCACAATACAGAGACCTGCTCCCCCTTACAGATGTATTTTTTATGTTATTTTAAAAAGAATTTAGTGCTTATGACAAGCACCAATTGCTAGCCCTAGATACTGAGCCTTTTCTTAGTCACAATACAGTGCTGGCTTTTCTCACACACTTTTTGCCAACTAGCCTTACCCCAGAAGTGGAGAATTTTCCAGAAAATGATCAAGAGACTAGATTATTGTTGCTATAAACTTTTGAGTTTTTGGCATTCATGAGGCTGCCAACAAACGTATAAAGCACTGGCAATTAGCAGTTGTCCAAACAGTCAGAGAGCAATATTTTATCATTATCATTCTCCGCCCCAGATATTAAATGCCTATTTAAAAGACTTTACATTATGAAGGGAAAGGGAGAAAAAAAGTCACGAGATAATTCTCCCTCACATACAGCTCTCTCAAAGGAACTAAATTCTTATATGCAAACCCCACTCATTACTATCCTACATTTCTTTCAGAGACTATTACCAATTTTCTTTTCTATTGCTATACTACTTTTCAATCAGAATGTACTGCTGGAACCAATGAAATGGCCAGTCACTTAAACAAGAAGTTTCAGACACAAGTAAGTGTTAATAGATCTCCTGACCATTACAAAAGGAGACCTGTTTCAAAGGGGTAGCTTATCAGTCTAGTTCAGCAAAACAAACAAGGAATCTTGTGGCACTTTTAAAATAGAAGACCAGTGGCTCAGTTTTCCTGTTCTTCCTCCTCTTAAAGAGACAGAAGATAAAAATGGACTCATTTCCCTTTCCTGTGATGGAACTTGACAGTGAGCTTTTACAAAAATTAGAATTCCTTGACTGATGTAACCCATAATTTAAAGCACAGATTTCTGGAAGTTGATTATAATCAAGTACTGGGTTAAACTGCATGCTGAATATGTGCTAACTATTACCTACTTGAGGTTAGAAAGACAATCATAAATTCAGAATTAAGCAGACTGGACCTCAGGATTCAGATATGAAAAAGACATTTGATATATTAACTAACTATTCCACCTATGCCAGTTCTCTCCAAACTTCCAGGTGCCTGCACAAAGCCAGAAATACAAACTTATTAGTCTTTGTACTTTTACAAGGCATAATCCTGATGTCCTTAATCAGGAAAAGCTTATACTCAAGTCAGTAGGCATTTTGCTCAAATAAAGACCTCTGAGTTGGGCCAAAATTTTCTAGTAAGCAGTTAACTTAAATTAACATAGCGAGACAGTGTTTTCAGAAAAGTACAATGTTCTGATTTTAATGCCTGTCAAACCTTATTTACACCATGAGCACAGTACATTCGTATGTTCAATATCTTACAGCTCCCCGTAAAAAAGAAAAAACATTTTATTAAAACTGCAGAAGCTGAATTTAGTTTTACACTGTTTTTAAGACACTGAACCATGACTATAATTGTAAAGTTGTTCAACAGGTCTCCAATTGCATGGTAAATTTACACGACAGTTCTTCGTGAACAAACTGGTTTTGGAGGGAAGGGGAACAGATAAAATTAAATAGCAGAATGATGAAAAAAGCTGATCCTTTGTAAAACATCAACTGTTTTCGTAACTTGACTAGACACTTGGCCAAGTGTTTAATAAATACATTTCTCCACACATAGATGTTAAAATGATTTACATTTGGGTAGAGGTCACATATAGAAACAGATTTTTAGATCAATCCTAATGGAACCTTAATTTGCATCCTCTTAAATAAATTTAGAAATGGACGTGTGCCATGAAGTTTGGTCTTGGATCCAAATGATTCTAAAGTTTGGGGGCGCGGGGTGGGGGAAGGGGGGGTCAGTTCTTGGGTTACAGTGCAGGTAAATCTCTAACATTTTCTTTAGATGACAGCTTAGAAGTGATCACCTATGAAATGAGGACAGCTTAAGAAGGATCTTAGTATTCTTGTCTCTCCATGTCAACCACTGCTCTTCTTTTTACAATCACTAGAGGCTTGTTTGAATAAGCAAATCATTCTTAATTCCAAATTATGGAAGTGTTTTCCAGTCTTTTCAGAACACAAGTCAAAATACTGCGCAATTTTATACCACAGCATACTTCACAACTAAAATGGAACCCCTCTTGTGATTTGCCTGGCAGTTTGTTCATCTGTGGACTCCTCTTTCTCACGATCTTTGTTCCAGTCTTTAAGGCCTTCTGGGAGTGAAGTATCTTCATCTAGACTCCCTGTGCCTTCAACAAATTCTTCGTAAGTAGATTTTTCCGCAAATGGTCTTGGGCCAAGTAGTTCAACCATATCACTTTTATCTAGTACCTCTTTCTCCAACAGTCGTAAAGCAACCTGAAATAGCAAAAAATTATATTGTATAAGCAGAAACAAAGTGTATTTGCTTTCTCACATGAAAGAGGGAGAACACTTACACTGACGGCCTGTGCTTCAAAATTCTATGCTGGTACATAGAGTTGGGATATTCAGAAAAAAATTGCTTTTCAGATGCAAGACCTTCAATGTGCATGAAGGTAGTTGAGTTTTGCACTTTAAAAACCACAGAAGTACCAGGTTCAGTGCCTGGCACACCACTTTTGCTCAAGGATGTTGCTTCAGAATAATGTGCTGCTGCTAGAGGGCTCTGGAGAATGTTACAGCGATTTAAAAATGGATACAAGACCACTTCTTAGCAGCTCCTGTATTTTTGCCCACCAACTATTATAAAGCACAATGGATCTGAGGTTGGCTGTTACATTCAGAGTGTTGTCCAAGTTACAAACAAAGCCGTTACTGGCTAAGTTTCACTCTGCAGAGCATAGCATGTACAGTACCAAGAAAGTAGTGCTGCAAGACTGTAGGTTGTAAGCTTCCTGGGTGAGTGATTTCTTGTATAGTCCTCAATGGCTAAATACTGGAAGTGTGAGTTATAACAAGAACAAACAATAGCAGAAATACACACATTCCTTTGGAATGTATGTAGAAGAATATTTCATCATAGAAAGAGGAAACAATAAGAAGTAGGGAGGGAGAGATTGGCTGCATCTACACTTGTAAATTAAGTCGACTTAAGCTTGATTAAATCGACTTAATTTACCCTGCGTCTACACTACAGTTTCCTTAAGTCGACTTAAGCAACTCGCTTAAGTCGACTTAAGGAAAATAAAGTCGACTTAATGAAAATTAAGTCAACTTTATTAAACCTCCTTTAAATTCGACTTAAGGCTTAAGTCGACTCCCTAGAGTTGACTTAAGCCAGTGTAGACGTGGGGTAGCCCTAATTCAACTTAGGGCTACCCCAGGACTACACCAATGCCCTCCTTGCCGAGAGGGGGCACAGGGGGAGCCTGGCATGCCCCCCCCCACAAGACAGAGCCCTGCCCCTATGCCCTGCCAGGGTCCCTGATCCCCTTTGCCCCATTGTACCTATGTACAAATGAGCAAAGGCTGAGCCTCCTGGCACTGGGCAAGGGGTGCCCCCCCCTGCCCCTGTGGACCTACCCTAGGTCCCCCTAGCCCCACAAAGTCAACCTAGGCGTCCAGTGTGGATGCTCTAGGTTGACTTTGTAAGTTCCCCCCAAAGTCAACTTTAATTTTAAGTGTAGACTCACTAAGTCGACTTAACTAACAAGAGTAGACAACCATTGAGAAGAGGGATTAAATGCTAACAAAGAAAACACAAGGAAGTATGCAGTGATTTAATAAACAAGCAGTTGTAGGAAACTGATTAACATACACTGGGCTCTTATTTTTTATTGTTTATTATTGTTAAATGATGAAGTTTGGCGAGCTTCATTACTGGCCTTTTTGGCAATGGAACATGATTGCACATTCTGTTTTTCTGGGGGTGGTAGTCAGCTATACTACTCTGACAAACCCATGCAAGTTGTTGTAATCTTGCAGCTAAGTTGGTCAGATAGCGTACCTTGAATAAAATGGTTCCGTTCTTGATATATCAATCCCCCTGCCTTAGAGATAATGGAGGAAGGGAACCTCAACTGCCAGTGGGATCCCCAAGATGCTCACTGATTGTAAACAATCCAAGTATTGAATTTATTACAAGATATTTAAATCCTTTATATTGCTGGTGAATTTATTGGTCTAATATTCAACACTTATATAAATATCTATGCATATTTTCTACATATTCAGCACATTCTGACCATTTTAACCAGTAAACTTGACACTGGTAGTAAGATTTTATTATAAAGCAGTGGTCTTCAACCTTTTTTGAATCAGCACCCAGTTTTTCAATATTTTCACATTTTCAGTAAGTTTACTGCCCACCTACATAAATTACTTTTTATAAATTACCACGGTTACATTATTAATTGTTACATTGTCATACTGTTAATCATTAATTATAATTTTCAATTTATTTAAATTTTAAAAAGGATATCAAACAAATTTCATTCAAACAAAATTTATTCATTATTCATGCAAACTTATTAATTTTTATAAATTACAGCCAGATGAGCATGGCCATTATCTCCTTCCTTCATTTTTGTAGTGCCCACCAAAAAAATAATAATCACAAAACGCCCACTAGTGGGCGGTATCGCCCAGGTTGAAGACCACTGTTATAAAGCATACCTTCTCCACCTCTGCTTTCTTCTCCGTCAAGAGAGTTATTGTCCTTTCATAGGCATTATTTATAAGAATTCGCACTTCTTCATCTATCAGTCTTGCGGTTGCCTCACTGTATGGTTTCTCCAATACAATGTCCCCTTGATGAGGTAGATCAAAGGAAATCTGCCCTACCTTTTCATTCATGCCAAACTGAACAATCTGAAAGATGAACAGTGCAAGAAGTGGAAGATTTAGATTTTGAATTTATTGCTGTAATTTTGGAAAATAGAGCATCAAGCAAAAGTAATCTATTTTTAAATTAAAACATACATTTATTAGAAGAAAATGTTAACAGTTTTTCTAAAAATCACATACCAACACTAGTGTTAATGCCTTCCTTTGTAAATCACTTCACATAGGAGATGGATAGTTACAGATCTTTGAAATATGTCAAGGATGAACAGACAGATTGTACTATTTAAATACCTCTGATGCTTGGATGTTTCTGAGTTACAAAAGTATCAATGTATGCAGTGTTGCAGCCATGTTGGTCCCAGGATATTAGGAGAGACAAGATAGGTGAAGTAATATCTTTTATAGGATCTGTTGGAGAGAGAGCACCATTTGAGCTACAGTAGCTACTTCTGGTGGTGAGAGGGACAATGTTTTGAGCTAAAGGAGCTAAAAAGGTTGTTTCACACCAACAGAAGTTAGTCAATAAAAGGTATTACTTGCCCCTCCTTTGTCTCACAAAGTATGGTAATTCTGTTCTTTTTGAAAGATTTCCTATAAAGCATTTTAAATTGCACACAAATGACACTTACTAGTGTGTCAGGAGAGCATTTGAAATGTAATTCAAGACTCTCAGAAGGTAAAAGCATCACCATTCTGTTAAGGTATCCCAGAAGAGTAGTAAATATCTTCCTGATCCCATACACTGATTAGCTGACTTGATCAAAGCATTAAGATGGAGGGCCTTTGAAGGATTTTATCCTAACTAGCATAAGAAACTGCATGAACTATCCTTGTTTACCAAAGTGTCTAATCTTAGGCCTTATCTCCACTAGCACTTATGCTGCTTGGCGGTGAAACACCACTCTGAGGCAACAAATTTTGCCAGCGTAAGCGGTATTGTGGACAACGCTGTGTCAGCAGGAGTGTCTTCTGCCGACATCATGCGGCTCATAAGTGCTCTTACCATGACACAGCCAGAATAATACAGCTGTGCCACTGTAAGATTTAAGTGTAGACTAGCCCTTAGTCTCAATGACTCATTAATTACGAGAATTTGCTAAATTGCTTAGTAAGAGTCAGTCATGAATTGGGTACAGGTAGATTAGTTACACCCTATTCCTAAAAAGGACTATGAATTTTTCTTTTTCTATATTAGACACTTAAAAGCTTCCATTTTCACTTTTACCCAAAGCCTACCACAAGTTCTATGCTCTCATAGTAGCAGGTGTCTGCTCCTATGCAGACATTAGAAAGATGGGTAAGAGATTATGTAGAGGATACCCTGAATCTGAAGGGGGAGCTGTTTATCCATCACTAGAATACAGGAATTAAGGCTGACCCTGAGCTTCAGATTCTTCTTTTAGAAGCGCATGTCTAGTTAACATGCAACAGCATCTAAAACTAGCTAAAAGGTTGATTAAAATTTGAATAAGAGGTTCAATGAGGAATAAATATATATATGAAAGGTTATCTTCTTAAATGTTTCCTATTTTTATGCATTTTCCTTCTAAAGTACAGATAACACCAAAAAAAAATGATGTATGGACTTTTATGTAACAATTTGAAATTCCCTTTTTAATGGAGGAATTAAATTATATTGGCTAACCTGCTGAACCACCACACCCTAGATTACATGCACATTCTGGAAGTTGGATCTTATTACTTGGGTCCAATATACTAATTAACTTAATCTTACTCAGCTGAGTCTTTACATAAATCATGTAGAAGTCTTGTTTAGTATGTTAAACACTAGAATATTAGCTTTCTTTTCACCCTTATAGGATGTAGTGCATTAACACATGGTTTCCAGTTGTTAACTACAAACCGTATTCAAGCTAGTTCAGCAATCTGGATTTAAGATATAGAACTACAAGAACATGCCCACAAAATCAAGTTTATAAACTAAAATATTAAAGTCATTTTCTAAATGCAAAATTTCTGCACACGAGTGTAAGCATGTCACAGACACATTCCTGCAGTACAGGAAGCTTTGATTTGCTCTCATGCCATTAGATTGTGTGAGAATCGCAGCCCAACCACGGATTATTGCTATGGGTATAGACAGAATACAGATGCTGAAGAGAATATACCAATACCATGCAATAAATGCATACTGCACGGAAAAATAACCTTGCATAATAAAGTCTGCAATTCAAAAATCAGAACAGTCAGCCAAAGTTTGCCATTCTTCTAAATTAATTTTAATGGGAAACATAGAAAGTAAAATTTTCTACTTGAAGCACAAACCTGAGCATATGCACTCTGAGTCACCTTCTTCAAGTCATCTTGGGCTCCTGTTGTAATTCTTCCAAAGAAGATTTGTTCTGACACACGCCCTCCCAGCGTCATGCACATTCTGTCAAGTAACTGCTCTTTGGTGTAAAGGTATTGTTCTTTGGGTAAATACTGGGCATAACCCAATCCTTTGCCACGTGGGATAATAGATACCTTAGTTTAAGAAAAAAACCACAGCCTTTAGGTTGAATGTAAAAACTTAGAATTTTTGACAGGATAGGACTTTAGGCTCAACCTTTTCAAAATATGCAAACACACACAGTGTTTATTTGTCTCTTATTCCTAAGAAACAAGGTTATAAGCATGATGTGGATGAGCCTATCACCCAGGGACATCAACAACTAAGGGAAGTACCTGGAAAAGATTATATTATACTACCCGGGATATAGCTATTATAGCATGTCCTTATATTTTATTCTGCCAATGAAAATTCAAAGGTACTTAAATCAGATTACATTTGCTTTGGTGATAGTAATGAACTTTAACCCCTTTTAGAAATAAGTGTCCTGGGGTGTACAATACTATAGTTTAGACAGCCCTTTTCAGTTAATTGGCAAGAAGGGTGTCCATGTTTAATAGACTTCTGCATAAATTATTGGAATTTGGGATACCTGCATGTGGAGATGAGTGGCAAATTTAAAGACAGAAAATGAGTAATTATACAATTACTTCATACCCAGATAGTTAAAACTGGAATCAGAAGACCATATTTACCTATCTAAATTTAAACACTCAGATTAGTATGTTATTAACACTGAATGCCTCCAGTGTTGCCCATTCAGCTGAATTCAACCAGCACTCACCTTATATAAACTGAACTATGGGCTAGAGGCATTAGAAATCCTAAAACAAACTCAGAGATCGGATACAGAGTTGGTTCTTTATTCCCAAACTATGAAACATCTCTATTTTACCTTTTAAAAATTTTAACAAAACTTAATTATTTAACTCCTGAATTCATAGAATCATAGAATAATAGGATTGGAAGGGACCTCACGAGGTCATCTAGTCCAACCCCCTGCTAAAAAGCAGGACCACTCCCCCTAAATTATCCCAGCCAGGGTTTTGTCTAACCGAGCCTTAAAAATCTCCAAAGATGAAGATTCTACCACCTCCCTAGATAGCCCATTCCAATGCTTCACCACCCTCCTAGTGAGAAAGTTTTTCCTAATATCCAACCTTGACCTCCCCAGCTGTAATTTGAAACCATTGCTCCTTGTTCTGTCCTCTGTTACCCTCGAGAACAGCCTAGCTCCCTCCTCTTTGGAGCAACCCTTCAAGTAGTTGAAGGTTGCTATCAAATCTCCCCTCAGTCTTCTCTTCTGTAGACTAAATAAGCCTAGTTCCTTCAGTCTCTCCTCATAAGTCATGTGCCCCAGCCCCCTAATCATTTTTGTTGCCCTCCGCTGGACTCTTTCTAATTTGTCCACATCCTTTCTGTAGTGGGGAGCCCAAAACTGGACACAGTACTCCAGATGCGGCCTGACCAGTGTCGAATAGAGGGGAATTATCACATCCCTCGATCTGCTGGCAATACTCCTACTGATGCAGCCTAATATGCCATTGGCCTTTTTGGCAACAAGGGCACACTGTTGGCTCATATTCATCTTCCCGTCCACCATAACTCCCAGGTCCTTTTCTACAGCGCTGCTACTTAGCTGATCGGTCCCCTGCCCAATTCTGATACAAAAGAAAGAAAAATATGTTGGGTGGATTATACTGATGAAATGACTAATATAAACAACATCATCATCAAAGCAGATCATCTCACCTCTGCAGTGCCTTTCATTTTAGAGTCTCAAAGGCAGGTCTCCTAAACTCAGCCGCATGGATCGTTATCCATTAGGCCACTGATTCCCAACCTGTGGCCTGGGGGCCAAAAGTGGCTCACAGGGGTTTTCAAAGTGGCCCCAGCTCCCTTTCTCCTGGCTGCAGAAGGAAGTCACTACCTAAGAACACAGGCGAAACATGTTGCCACAGAGCTAAAAGATTGGTGCAGGCTCCTTGCTGCAGCCAAGGGGATGGGAGATCAACACTCGCCTCCCCCTTACTATTGCATGGAACAGGGCAAAGTGTTCTGCCTGGGTCTGGAGGAAACTGGGGTCTCTGCTAGAGCCAGAGGGAGGGGAGCACTGATCTTCCATCCCCCTGGCTGCAGAAGGGAGCTACTGTCTAGGACAGACCGAGGATGTGTGCATTTTCTCTGCTGCAGCCAGGGAGATGAGAGATCACCCAGGAGGCTGCCTCCTTGTTCAACTCCTTCCATCTGGCTGTGGAGGATGGCAACCTTCTGGCAGAAACTGGTGGCTCTTCAGGGTTGTAAAACTGATATCTGTGGCCCTTGAGCCAAAAAGGTTGATAACCATGGCACTAGACTATCTCATATTATGACAGTGTCATATAATGCTTTACAAGCTCTATGCTAAGGGCATTGCTGCCCACCAGAGGTCATCTTTTCAACTAAATGAGCATTTCTTTTTTTCTGCAAACTAAGATCTCAGTATGTATACATTAAAGTTTTTTCCCCCCATATGTGCAGCAGCTTCAGCTACCCTGGACTCTGGCTTCTCTAGTATATTCAAAGTAGGCCTCTAGTAGCAGCGATTTTAAAAACACAACTGGCCTATTTTAAATTATGCAATACCTGTTATGAGAAAAGATTTACTTCCCAGTGCTGCTTATCTAGCACCTTTCACCAAATCTAAACAAACTGGTACTAGGGATGCAACTTAGTCTGTGCACAAAAAGCTGGAAGGTTTTGGATCAAGTCAGCAGGAAGGTTAGGATAGGGGAGAAAATGATCAACAAAATGGAGGAAATTAATGGACAAGATTTAGGCATTACTGCAAATGCTAGAAGATTTAGGACATATTTTTCAGCAAGTATGGTTAAAGTTCTTCAGTTGATAAAATTTAAGAAGGGCTCATTACCAGTCATAATGTAGAATTGTTTTAGCAATCCTTAATTGTATTCTGAACTTATATTTAGTTTAGCAGTTCTCAACTTCTTACATACTGAAACGCCTTCTCTCAAGTTGTCAATGCATAGCCTGGATCGTCCCCCTCTCATTTACAATGTGAGGACAACAGTGGGGAGCATGAGATTGCAACCATGGTCATGAACCCTCAGGCTGATAATTGACTGTCTGTCTGTCTTCTCCACCTCTCTTGAGTGTTCCTCAAATCTATACGAAACCTCTCTAGGTATTGGATTGGAAATTAAATCTGGATTTCACTTTGTCTTTGGCTTCTCTTCTAACTAAAAAGTTACCAATTAGTGCAAAATATGGTGATTTTGTCCTTGAAGAATTAAACTGATTCATCAAGTTCATTTCTCATATGCCACTGAATAGTTGTCAAATGGTTAACACATTTAGTCACTTTTGAACTGACCCAGATTTGAATCTGATCTAACCAAGGCAGGCTCTAAGTCCCACTACTAATCCCACGAACTTTCTTTTTAGACAAACCAGGAGGATAGTAGCCTGGAGTCATAAAGGACATTGGACAGTTATAGAGGACAGGGCAATTCCTAATAGCACAAAATCAAGCTATTCAACAGAACATGTTTATTGTGAGCCAGATAGCAGTTTCATCTTCCAAGGAGGACTTTAAATAGCAGACCCTATAAGAAATGATCAGAAATAGTTAAGAAAAAGCTAGCTACGAAGGAGAACCAAGAAGGTAGCATATGAGCACTCAAATGTCTTCCATGAAACTATGTTTTAAACTGACAGTTACTGTCCTAACATACCCAATGTTTTTGTATTTTCTCCCCAAAGCAAGCCCTAAAAAAGAGAAGTAACCTGATACTTCTAATTGACACTGTTCATTTAGTGACCCTTTTTCTAAACAAGGAAATTTTTAATCCTTGCTCCCCCCCATTTTACCTTTAAGAGTGGGTCAGCATGTTCCAGAAACCATCCAGCTACTGCATGGCCTGCCTCATGATACGCCACTGTCTTTTTCTCCTCAGGCTGCAGTACCTGTGTTTTCTTTTCCAAACCTTCAAAAAGAACACATTAACTTAACAAAAATTTCAGACATACTCTCTCCCACTAAAAAACTCAACATTCCATTTCCTATTTGCATCTCTTATGCATCGATAACATACTTGTCACACATGGTACCTAAATATCACTATGGCATATATTAAGTTAAGAGAGAGATTGGCAAGACTTTAAATTCCATATATATCCTGAAGATAAAGAAATGAGTATTTTGCACGTTGTACTATATTTTGTACTTTTATCAGTAAGATTCTTCTATTTCAGACATCAATTTTTTTTCAGTATATTCTGATGCGCTATGCCAACACTTTCTCTTTAAATCAAATACGTACCACTTCATTTTGTACAGCACCTTTCAACTAACTGAGTCTCAAAACACTTTTAAGTGATAAATGTTAACTGTTCTTCCCCTCATCTTAAGCAAATGAGATAAAACGTTTTCTGATGAGATTTCTAATGGAATGAAGAATCAGTAAAGCAGAGGAACACTAATATGTGATGCTAATTCTTTTAAAATCTTAACCTACATTAGTCATTTAGTGCAAAATTAAAGACTTATTTTTTTTTCACAATATCTAAAATAGATCTGAACTACAGCATTTAAACAGAAATCTTCTGCTGCTCTCTACCCTTGTTGACCAGTGGTCCATTTGATTATCTCACCTCCTATTACTCGCTCAATTGCTTGCTCAAAATGCTTTTGGTTTATGGCATCTGAAAGGTGTCTTGCAGCGATCAAAGCAGCTTCATTACAAACATTAGCAATGTCAGCACCTAAAAACCGAGGCAGAGGATATGCATGTGTTATTTCCAACTACTGATTTCTCCAAGCACTAACAGGATAACAATCTGATGTTAGCTACACAACAGAAGCATCCCCATAAAATAAAAGTCACAATAAAGCTTGAGAATGGTTATAATTACTAAAGAAAAATCTGTTTGTAATAGTGACTCTAAGCATATGTAAAGAACCAGGGCTCCATATATTATGTTATATAAATATTTTTCAGTAAGATTAATAGATCTTATTCTTTAAAACCAATTATTAAAGAAATTCATTGTTTGCGAAGTACTGAACTAGTAAATCCTACATTCTAAAGTCTGCTATCTAGCCACAGAGCTGGTACAGAATGGGTAGCAACAATGAAGGCTTCCCCCATATGGACCCAGTGTACCTCAAACTTAGTTTTGGAATGATCTCTTGTAGGAACACAAAATTTAAAACCAGAACTGTCTATTAAATCATTGGTGTGTCCACAGAGATTGCAAATAATGGCACCAACTATGGTGGTGGTACAGTGCTGCAGACAAATACAACTTAAATAAAGAAGCAGTTTTATATGCACCATTACTGTCAAATGGCAACAACTTTTGGTCAATACAGACCTGGGCTGGATTAGGACAGTGATTAGTTTCCATAACTCATTACTGGAACTCATGTCTCAATGTCTGATAAAAAGTCATGGCAACATTTGGATTACAACTAAGCTATCTGCTGAGGAAGAATTTCCATATCTAGAAAATAAAATACATTGTGTTCTCTATTTTTTTCCTTGTAACATCTAGTCAGAAAAGAAAACGAATGTATTTTAAAATAAGTCAGTTACAGTTGTTAGTGGGAGAATCAGGTGACTTTTTGGTGGTGGTGGTGGGGATCTGCCATCTGGATCTGTCACAATGATGGAGAAGAGGGAGAATTTCATAGTGTAACTTAAAATTGTTGGCCAAACCAGGAAAGTGAAGATGTACGAAGGTGGGGAAAGGAAACAAAACAGTCCCGATAATGGGCAATGCTCATGTAATTACTGTATTTAGAGCAAGTGTACTTTATAATTCACTTACCTGAAAACCCAGGCGTTAGTGATGCAAGTTTTCTTGCCAGGGTATCTTTATCTATGATACTTTCTAATTTCAGGGGCCTGAGGTGAACTTTGAAAATAGATGCTCTTCCCTTTATATCAGGATGACCTAAGGGTTTAAATAGAAAGACTTTTTACTTAATATATAGACAACAGGTCTTCTTATTAAAAAATAGTTTAAGATCCACTCCTGCAAACTCTTAAACATGAGAACAGTTCAGATAATTTGTGGAATACTTATGTGCCCAAGTGTTTGTAGGCTCAAATATAGATAATCTTACCAATGAAGATCTGTCTATCAAAGCGCCCTGGCCTCATTAATGCTGGATCTAAGATATCTGGTCTATTGGTGCCTGCCAAAATGACTACATTTGTGGTAGTGTTAAAACCTGTCCAAAGAACAAAAACAGAAAAACCATGAAGTGGGTAGATAATATTTAATATCATAACATCACCATTCATTAATGAATACTAAAAAAAATTCTAAATCCCTGTCTTCTACTTCCCAAACACCTGAACAAAGTGAAGATCATGGAGTGTGCCAAACTGAGTGACCTTTAGTTTAAATAAATGGGGAAAAGCACATTATGTTCATTTTACTTATCATTAACCAGAATTTTAGCTAAGATTTATATATGTGACATTAGTGAATTATTTCATTCTCTTTCTTCCACACCTATACCTGTAAAAATTCTTATATTTGTTTGTGACCGATACTATATTTACTTCATGTCATTACAATATGATCAAGATATGTCTGTGCTCTTATTCATATAATCCACTACTAGAAACTAAAAGAATAGTTACCATCCATTTCTACTAGAAGTTGATTCAGTGTGTTTTCTTGTTCACTTTGCCCCCCAAAGGTGCCCCGTCCTCTCTTCCTTCCTACTGCATCTATTTCATCAATGAAGAGAATGCAAGGGGCATTTTTACGAGCCATAGAAAATAAATCACGGACCTTAACAAGAGAACACAATACATCAGTTATTTTCAATCATCTAGTTGCAGACGGAGCCAAGATCCGTGTTATAGTATCATATCATTGGCTTTTAAGGTTCAAGCTAATCTCGCTGTTACATGTTCAAAATAAGGGCTTCTTGTCCAAACGGCAAGGAATGGAAGACTACCATGCAAGCACATGCTGCAAGACTCAAAGGAAATAATGCAAGAACTGGAGGTTTGATAGATTTGTCTTTCATACATTCTTGGGTTGCAGAAAAAATATTTTATGAAATATAAAATAGAATAATAGATGTATTATATATATTTATTATAAAAAATAAACAATTGCTGTCTGTGGTACTTTCACAAGAGAAGCACTGTTGTATCTTGAACAGTAACTTTAAAAACTGCATTGTGGGGTTCAATTAATCTGGTTTACAGGTTGAATGGTTATCCAAATCATAACTCATTGCAGGATAAATGAAAAGATGTCTTACAAACTCAGATCTCACACTATCACTAGTAATAAAAGGTTCTGAAGGCAAGTTACATCCTTGATAATACCGGTACATACCCATTGCCTTCATTGGGGTTGCACAGGTCCCAACTGGATTTTAGTAAAGAGAATAGACTTCTTCAGGTCACTAATAACTATAGCAGCTTCACAGGGCTGACAGTAGCAAAAAGCAATAAAAATCCCCTTAATTCATTCTTTTCACTCAAGCAAACAGACAATACTCTGAATAACCAGAGAAAAGATTTGTTGAGTAAAGTGGCACCAATTTTACATAGTTTCACTATAAAATGTGACTGACTTTTCAATTTCATTTTCTTGATCAAAGTGGTATAAGAACCAGAATTAAATAAGCTTCATCGGTACAGGGAATAATATTTCTCCACTGCAGGCAAGTTAAATAAGCAATGAGGTTTTTGTAATTAATAAGAAACAAAAGTTTTCACAATTAAAAAAAAAAAAAAGTTACTGGTACTAGATGTATTTAGGTCTGCTGTGTGATTTTTTTTTTGGGTCACCTATAGTTCAATGAAATCAACTGCAGCGTGAGAGATCAATGTGTTCGAGAGAGATATTAGGGCTATGACCATACTTAACTTATAGCCATGTTTAATTCGAATACCTGTATTTTAGTCCCATTCTATCCCAATTATGTTGGCTAAGCCAAACCAATATTCCCAGAAGTTAACATGTATTCTGTGAAGTCACAGAATTTTTTTTCTGCAAAGGTTCAAAATAATGGGTTAGAATTGTAGGTTATTTAAAAAAAACCAGATGTGATATGAAATTTCAAATGTCTAATACTGTCTACTTATTTGTGTTCTCAGTCTCAAACACCTTATTTTAATCTCTACCTTTTGGTATAGCTCTTTCCGAAGACCTCCTATGTAGGTTATACTTGAAGTTACTTTAATTAGACAAAGGTATTAGCCATCATATCTTATTATAAAGGTTCTAGCAAGTGAGGCAGAATATCAGGTTTTAGATATTCCTTGGCCATGACGACAGTATTCTGCAAACTGGGTCCAATTATTAGACCGTAACAGTCTCATTAGAGCCAAGTCAGCAACAGAAAAAAAAATGATGAGCACTAATAGGGAAGAACAGAAAAGGAGAAGACATGGGAATAAACCACTTTAACAGAAAACATACACAATGGTTTTTGGAGAACTATCTGAGAATATAGTCCAGCTTCAGAACTTTATTTTACAGCCTTAGTAACCTAAGCAATAAAGGCATACCCCAAAAGGCAAAATGGGGTTGAATGAAAAATTAGCTTTGGTAAAAACATAAAACTATGTTAACCGTAAGGTTGTAAAGTTAAGCATTCAGAAGTTAGGAAGTGCAACTGTACAAACGTTGTGCACGTGTATTGTTTTTGTTTTGGGTTTTTTTTTGGATTACATGATCACTTTTTTCAGTGAACATACAGACTTACTTACTCTGGTGAGGAATCAGGTCTGTTTTATAAAGGAGTCCTGTCTGCAGGACTCACTTGTTGAAGTTGGGAGGTTTGTAATGAGTGAGTAGAGCACTGCAGAAAGAGAAAGGATGGAGCCACTGTGCCCCAGAGAACTCCATCCTTGTCTTTGCCAGAGTGCTTGTGTGATGCTAAGCAAGTAATTTAAACCAAACTTTTCCTCAGGTTGTCATTTCATTAACTATTCCTCATTTTCTGGGTGACCAACTTGAGACTCCAGGATCTGTTTTGGAGAAGTATTGAGCACTCATAGCTGAAACTGAAATCAACAGGAACTGTACTTGAACAGCAATATACAATTCTTCATATAATAAAGACTGAAAACTCAGGTCCTAGTTGTCTGAAATTTTGCACCCAGAATTACTAGACATCTGACTTCAATCTCTGTGCCTCAGCTCCCTACAAAATGGGGATAGCACACTGTCTCCTCACAGGAATTTTGTGAGGATTAATTAATGTTGAGGCATTCTGATGCTCTAAGGCAGGGGTGGGCAACCCCCAGCACATGTGCTGACAGTGGTATGTAAGCCCATTCGGAGTGGTATGTGACACTCTCTATGGTGCCATAGAAATTGCTGCTCCTGCCACGGAAAGCCACTCCAGGAGGCTTCTTTCGGGGGGACTAGGACATGGTGGGGGTCCCACCATGCCCATGGCTCAGATACACTGCCAAAAAGAAGCCACTCCAGGCAGCTTCTTTCGCACCATGCCTGGGGACCCCTGAGAGGTGCCGCTCCAGGTGGCTTCTTTCTGTGGTGTGTTTGGGGACTGGGGTCCCCTATCCCAAGGCACACTGCCAACAGGAGCCGCTCCAGGAAGCTTCTTTCCATTGCATCCGTGGGGACGAAGGATTAATTAATGTTGAGGCATTCTGATGCTATAAGGCAGGGGGTGGGCAACCCCAGCACATGCCACTGAGAGGGGCCACTCCCAGCTGCTTCTTTCTGTGAGTGGCTCCTTTCAGCGAGCAGCTCTTTTCAGCAGCATGGCTGGGAAGTGTCATCCCACCCTCACCCCAGCCATGGCCACTGCTGAATTTTTAAGGAGGCCGCTGCCCTTTTTCAGCTGAGGGGACCACTGTCACCAGCTGAGGGTCAGGGAGGAAGGGCCAGCATGGGGGTTGGCAAAGGTTGCCGACCCCTGCTATAAGGAGAAGCACCTTAGGAAAATCAGTAAGGAAATTAAAAATTATGTATTCAAAGCAGGGTTTGAATAGTGTGCAGTAAATAAGGCCTGGGGCCAGACTGAACACCAAGAATAAAAGATACTGAGCAGCTATTCATTAATCAATCATCATCTTCCACACAGTTTAACAAATGAAGCAGACAGCTTGTTGGAAAAACAGCATGTGATCATGTAACTAAAGACTACATCATAATGCCTACACAAGGATGAATTAGGATTACACAAGTAACCTTAACTCTGGTGTTTTTTAACTTTGAGTGCTTGATGAAGACACCTTAATGTTCTTTCATCATTTTTTTAAAAGCATAATTTTGTAGAATTTTAAAAAGCTATCCTGTGGCCACTTATTGACAGCCATGTGGATCATCAGCCAGGCTGGAATCTTCAGATCCACAGCACAGACCTCTGCCACTTGAGCCAACAATAACTGTTAGCAATAGTACGTATTTATTCTTTATATGAACCAGCACTAGAGAAGGATGAAACCCTTTCCCAGTGGGTTTCACCAGTATTTTTTGACAAGAGAGTAATGGTGAGACTCGGGAATTAGAGATTGCATTCCCAGTTTTGGAGATGGAAGTGCTCTCAGACTTTTGCTTATTCCCACATCTTCATCCATCCCCTCTACACTCTCCTTGTTCCAATCCTGTCTCTTCCTCACTCCTGGTTCCTTGCTCTAATCTGGTTCCTTGTCCTAATCTTACCCTTGCCCAACTGTTTGCTGTTTTCCTCTGGGCCCTTCTGTCCATCTTCCTATCCCCAGTGGCTTTGCTCAGCAAGTCCTAGTTCCCACCGCTTGTCTCCTCATCCCATCAGTCTTTCCCCAGCACTCGCACCCAGCCCCATTCTCCCTCAGCAGGCTTTTCATCCAGTCTGCTTCTTCCCACCTTCTCGCCATTTTGTCCCAGTGTCTATGCCCAGCAATTTAAGTTCTCCTAACCGCAACCCAGCTTGTCAGATTTGAGTGTCCTCTGCCCTGCCACCCATTCTCTCCACTGGTTCCTAGTTCCCTTATCCAGCCAGTCCCAGTGTCACCCCAACTCTAGATCCTATCATAGTGTCATTATCCCCTGCTAAACAAACTGACTCCCAGTTGCCCCAGACTTGTTTCCTTTATGGCTTCCAGTACCAGTCCCCTACAACGTATGCCCTCCCTTCCCAGTCTCCTTGCCCAACCAGTCCCAGTCTACCATTCCAATTCTGTCCCAGGCTCCCCATACCAATTTACTTTTTTCCCTTTTCCAGTCCAGCTTTTGTCCCCTCTGCAGTCAAATCAGATAGCTTTCTTCTCCATGTTGCCTCAATGTCAGCATGGGTAGTGTAACTGAAAGGACAGAGAAACAGGCTCCCTGCTCATATTGTTTCAGTATCAGGCCTGGAGCAGCAATCACAGGAAAAGTTCTGCCAGGCATCTGAAACCCTGGGCTGGAGCATTCTTCACCACTCAGTGGGGAACAGTACATGCACACTCCCGTCACTGGCAGGACATGGAGGGAATAGAGTATTTTCATTCACTGTGTAGGGACAGCACATGAACTGGCCAATCAGGAAGTTTAGACTTGAAATTAGATGCAGGTTTTTAAACTAACAAAGGAGTGAGGTTCTGGAATAGCTTTCCAAGGGGAGCTGTGAGAGCAAAAAACCCCTAGCTGGCTTCAAAACTGAGCTTGATAAATTTATGGAGGGGATGGTATAATGGACATCCTAATTTGGCAATTGACAGATCTTGACTAATGGGGGTAGATATGCCAACAGGCTGTGATGAGATATTTGAATGGGTGGATTCTGAGTTATTACAGAGAATTCTTTCTTGGGTGTCTGGCTGATGAGTCTTGCTCACATGCTCAAGGTTTAATTGATTGCCATATTTGAGGTTGGGAAGGAATTTTCCCCCAGGGCAGACTGGCAATGGCTCTGGGGGGTTTTCACCTTCCTCTGTAGCATGGGGCTGGTGGATTCACTTGCTGGTGGATTCTCTGTATCTAAAATTCTTTAAATCATGATTTGAGGAATTTAATAACCAACCTTAATAACTGAGTCATAGGTTACCCATTTATTACAGGAATGGGAGGGTGAGATTCTGTGGCTTGCATTGTGCAGGAGGTCTGACTAGATCATCTTGGTCTCTTCTGACCTTAGGGTTTATGAGTTTAAGTTAAGGGTCTAAATGCAGTTCTAGTGACTGAGCATTCTCCTCTCCCAAAAATCAGCTTAACACAAGCAGAAATTTTATCATTAACATGGCTGCAAATTTATGTCAGTAATGAACAAGCTATTATGTCTGAAATCTGTATTGAAACGGCTTGAATCTTAGGGTTGGACAGTGCCTAATGATTTAATTTGTAATTATAATTCATTGATTAGTTATGGATGGATGCAAAACAGCATTTCAAACTGTAATGTTTAAATTAATGGAAGGTTAAAAAGTAAACAGCCAAACAAGTTTAATAAACTTGACCTTTGAACTAAAGTTTTTCTAGTTCAAATTTCAGCCAGAAGCAAAATTATGACCCAGACAATTGTATAAACAGACACTTAAGGACCAAGGGTCTCTGGCAGATGCTAATAAAAACTAAGGTACACAGGAGACGTTGCCAAGGTGGTAGCCATATTCTGTATGCACACCAGACCACAAGTTAAGAGTTTGTTTAGTAACAATAAACACAGCAAACTGATAAAGAGCAAAAACCTGAGGGTAGCCTGCAACTGAAGAATAACTACACTTTAAAAAAAAAATTAAAATAAAATAACTTTGTGGCTGCCATTTAAAGAAAAACACCTGAAATCATCATCAGGATACTGAACAGATGAATAACAAGGAATATCAGACTTTTGGCCTACCAACCTGGACAGTGTCCTTTTAACAACTGACAATGCAATAACAGAGCAAGGTCAAAGACTTACTCTAGCTGGACCCACGCCGACAAACATCTCTAAGAACTCAGAACCATTGACTGTAATGAAAGGGACATTAGCTTCTCCGGCTGTAGCTTTGGCTAGAAGTGTTTTCCCAGTGCCTGGAGGACCCGTCAGAATGGCCCCCTGCAGAAAGGAGCATAATTAGCTTCCTTCAAATAAATTATATTTGTTATAACAATTTTATCAGAACATCTTCTCCAGTTAATCATATCAATCAAATCAATCAATCAATCCAATACATGGAGTGAAGAACTACGTTTAGGATGCTGTGGGCCTGATTCTTATTTCACTTAAACTCACTGGAATTATAGAGGTTAAACCAGAATGTGAGAGATCAAAACCAGGCGCTGTATTGCGATTTGTTTTAAGAACAGATTTAGTGTAAGAAATAAATTCAAAGCTTTTGGGCCAAAACTTTGAAAAATATGAACTTAAACATAGCAGGTGATAGGATCTAGATGGAAAAAAGTGGCATCTTTACAACACTGGATTATTTAAGATAGTCCATAAATTCTCTCTTGCTCATTTTGGCCAACATAAATTAAGTATGCTCCTCAGAATAGGGACAGTCTGTAGCACTGCGCACTGTTGGCTCTTTAATACTAATTTTTCTTCAGATTCTTTGTCAAAAGACAAGAAATGGAAAGTATCATCTATTATAAAGTTACTATTCTGTTTCAAAGGACCTGAGAATAGCTTTCTAGCTGAAATTATTTTAAATGAGAGAAAAAAATTCACAAACTGTCGGTTAAAGTAAATGTTACATCTCCCTCATCCTCCGAGTTACTGTTCCCTTACCTTTGGGATTTTTGCTCCTAGATCCTGATATTGCTTTGGGTTTTTCAGAAAGTTAACAAACTCCATTATTTCTAATTTGGCCTCTTCACAGCCAGCTACGTCTTTGAACTTTACATCTACTTCATCCTTTAGGACCTTGGCTGTGGTTTCACCTACACTGAAGAGTCCACCCATTCCTCGGCCCGTTCGACCGATGCCAGCAGCCCCTCGTTTTAATGAGTACAGTAAGAAGCCAATTATAAGGGCAGTGGGCAGCATGCTCAGAAGAAATGAGCTGAGGAGAGAGGGGGAAAAATAATTAAAAAACCCTACATTTTACTATACGTTACAATGAGTACAAAAGTTAATTTCCATTATCGATTTTAGAAGATATTCATCACAATTTACGTTCCAGTAAACTAAGTTAAAGGTGGAGACATTGTTTGCAAATATTTTCCAAGTTGCATACAACACATAACAGGGTTAAGGTGAAATATGGGAAGACACTAAAGTACAGAAACCATAAACAGAGTCAATACAATCATGGTCACAAAAGAAGGTTCTAAAGCACTGGTTCCCAACTTGTCTGGATCCACAACCACAAATATTTTTACAACCCTGAAGAGCCACCAGTCAAATCATTTAATTTAAAAAAATAAAATAAAAAAATATGGACATATATACCATTAAGACCTACAAATCACTATATATTTAAAGTAAACTTTTTTGATACTACTGTACTCATTCTTACATTCATTATTTTACATCTACAAATTACTCACAGTATGACACACACTCGCATCAAAGCACTAATGTAGATGAGTGACACTCACTACATACTGAAATGCCTGGCCTTGATGGGTGGCCGAAGAAGTCATGGGGGTGGCCTGCACTCAGCAAACCAGAAGGCATTGATTTTTTTATTTTTATTTTTTAGATTTCTCCCCCCCAAGCACAATGGGTTCTGGCTGCTCCACCAGAAGGAGTTCCTTTCCCCCTTGCTGCAGCAGGGAAACCACATGTTCTCTATCCTCGTGCGCTCCACTTGGGTCCCTAGGCTGTGGCTCCCAACCTTTTCTCTGTTGTAGCACACCTCGATGCCTTGAATAATTTTGAGGCACACTGCCATATAGTCTCCAAATGAACTCATGAATATTCATGAGCCAATTCAGAACTCAGTAGTTTTTCGAAAATTTCATGACATCTGCTCAGGCCTGTGGGCACACCCGTGTGCCATGGCACACTAGGTTGGGAAATGCTGACATAGGGAACCATGCAGAGCACTTTGCTGCGATCCCTACCACAGCAAGGGGAAGGGGAGTGCGGATCTCCTATCCTCTTGGCAGAAGCAAGAAGCTTGCACCAGGCTTGTAGTTTCACGACAATGCACTTCGCTCGGGTCCTTAGGCTGTGGCTCCTTTCCGCAGCCCATGGGAGTGGCCCGTGGGCCAGGGGTTGGGAACCACTGTTCTATAGAATCAGTGGTTAAAGATGGAGGTTGAAATGTATTTGATTTTAAAGCCCTTAAAAATGTTAGGCAATTGTACATAAACAACATTTAAACAGTGTAAACTCTCCTATACATCTGAGTAGTAACAACGCTGGAAACCGAAGTCATCTACTTATCCTTGTAAACAAGCATAATGAGAAATGAGACTGTGGCTCAATATTTTATCAGAGGTCCACCTATAAGACAGAAGCAGCTCAGTTTCCATGCCCATTAAAACCTTCTCTGTTGACAAGGCTTTCAGTTATGACCAGTAGTCCCAAGTCAACAGTTCCCAACCTCTAGGCTGGTATTCTTCTGGAAGGCATCATTTCCCCCTTAAAAACCTCACTCATTTTTTCTTTTACTATGCTCTTATTTCATTGTTTTCTCCTTCTTTCTTCCTCATTCAGTCCCAGTATCACCATTCCCCACACCCATGCTCACCACTACCTGGTACACAGCTCTACCATCACCGCTCATTCTGCCACAGCACACCTCTATGCAGGCTAGCTACTTCAGGTACTCGGACATCCCCATCTCCATAGTATCTGAGCACTTAACTCAGGCCTCGGCAAATCTGCTGAACATCTAAGGGCAGCCCAAAAACTTGGGTGCCCCACGTATCCAACAGAGGAGCCTCCTGCTGCTGCAAAGTGGTGACGGCTGTGGCTCCCCCTCCCCTGAAAAAAAGCCACTTTCAGTGGCATGGGAGGTGGGGGGGGAGAGGGGGGGAAGAGAAGGAGAGATGGAAGCACTCTTCCCTTCTAGTGCTGCTCTCTCTCCCCACCACCGCTGAAAGAGATTCCGGCAGCAACTTTTTTTCAGTGGCTGGGGAGAGCGGGTTTCTTTAGCGTACTGTGCTTGCTGCTGAAAGAAAAGGAAGGTTGCTCACCTTGGTGCAGTAACTGGAGTTCTCCGAGATGTGTCCGCCCGTGGGTGCTCCACTGTTGATGCGTGCACGCACGCACGCATACCACACCACGAATCGGAGACGTGTGTAGCTGTACTCACTGGGGTCGCGCGACCAGGGGGAACTGTCTCACGGACAGTTTTGTCACTCTTCAACGGCCATGCGACCCAGCCTCCCTCAGTTCCCTGTCTAACCATGAGCGAGAGTAAGTTGCCCAAAAAAGAGAGGGGAGGTGGGAGGGTAGTGGAGCACACACAGGGACACACATCTCAGAGAACTCCAGTTACTACACCAAGGTGAGCAACCTTCCTTTCTCCTCCGAGTAGTGTCCCCGTGGGTGCTCCACTGTTGGTGACACTCCAAGCTGTGCCCTAATTGGTCGGAGGGGCTTCTGAGGATGTACTTTGTATGGTGGAGAGTACTGATATGCCTACAGAGGCATCATATTTTGTTGCTATGTCAATTGCATAGTGTTTTATGAAAGTATGTGGCGTAGACCAAATAGCCGCCTTGCATATTTCATCTATTGGGACATTTTGTAGGAAGGCTGTGTTTGTAGACACTGCCCTCGTAGAGTGTGCTCTGATATGTTGTGGGAGCATTGTGCCCAATATCTGATAGCACATTCTTATACAGTTCACTATAATTGTTGAAATTCTGCGCTTAGAGATAGGTGTACCCTTTTTTCTCTCTGCTAAGGAGACAAAAAGTCTATTTGTCTTTCTAAATGGTTTTGTCCTTTCTAGGTAGGACCTGAGTGCCCGATGGACGTCAAGTGTGTGCAAGATAGCGTTCTCTGCGTTTGAGTGAGGTCTTGGACGAGATACAGGTAAGTATATTGTCTGGTTGGTGTGGAAGAATGATGACCTCTTTAGTAAGAATTTTGGGTGGCATCGTAAGCAGACCTTATCTCTGTGGAAAATTGTATACGGCAGGTCTGCCATTAGTGCTGCCAATTCGTCGGGCTGATGTGATTGCTACTAGGAACACTACTTTCATGGTTAAGTAATTTAATGGTACAGTAGCCAGGGATTCAAAAGGCGGTTTAGTAAGAGTCTTCAATACAAGTGGGAGGTCCCATGCTGGGTTGGGGGGGGGGCAGATCTCAGGATATAGGTTTTTGATTCCCGCTAGGAATCTCTTAATGAGTGGGTTAGAGAATATCGATGCATCCTGCATGTGATTGTGGAACGTGGCGATGGCTGCCAAATGTACTTTTATCGATCTGAGAGCGAGGCCTTTTTGTTTCAAGTGTAAAAGATATTTGAGTATGTCTTGGACTGGTGCGGAGAATGGAGAGTTATGTGATGTAATGCACCAATTGGAAAACCTGTACCATTTATGGAGGTGATTTTTTCGGGTAAAGGGTTTTCTGCTGTTCAGAAGGATGTGTCTGACTGATTTTGAGCAAAGTAATTCTTGGCTCTGGAACCACATATCATCCAGGCTTTGGGGTGTAGATGTTCGGGGTTCGGGTGTACAATTCTTCCGTTGTTTTGTGATAAGAGCAGTGGATGAAGGGGTAGGGAAATTGGGGATGTGCACATCATTTGGAGCAGTAGTGAGTACCATGGCTGCCTGGGCCAAGCAGGGGCAATAAGTATCATCTTGGTTTGGTCTTGCTTCACTTTGAGCAGAGTCTTTAGGATTAACGGGATTGGTGGGAATGCATAGGCAAATGTGTGGGTCCATGGGATGAGGAATGCATCCCCTCTGGAGTTTTTCCCAATGCCTGCTCGTGAACAGTATGTGTGGCATTTGCGGTTCTGGTAGGTCGCAAACAGATCTATTGACGGGAAACCCCAGAACGTAAAGATGTCTTTTATGATGGTAGTATGGAGCTCCCATTCGTGGGTATGGCTGAAAAGTCTGCTGAGGGGGTCCGCTGTTGTGTTTAAAATTCCAGGTAAGTATGTTGCAGAAATGTTTATGTTGTTTCTGATGCACCAATGCCATAGTTTTGTGGCTTCTGTGCACAGGGAGTTTGATCTGGCGCCTCCCTGTCTGTTGACGTAAAACATACAAGCCGTGTTGTCGGTCATAATTTTTGTGTGTTTATGCCTCAAATGATTGCGGAAGTGAGCGCATGCATTGAGGATTGCACGAAGTTCTAACAAGTTTATGTGGAGAGAGGATTCTTGTTTAGTCCATCTTCCTTGGGTGGTGAGGTTTATGGCTGGTATGTGAGCTCCCCATCCTGTAAGGGAGGCATCCGTGTACATCAATATCATTCGTGGTTGCTGCACGAATGGTATGCCTCTGTTCAAGTTGTGTGGCGTTATCCACCATTGTAGTGAATGCCTGATCATTAGGGGTAGGGATATTTGTTGATTGGGATTGCCCTTGTGCGGTTTGTATACTGTTCGGATATACAGTTGCAGGGGCCTCATATGTAAGCGGGCATGTTGTACGACAGCTGTTGTGGAGGCCATGTGGCCTAAAAGCTGTATACGTGTTAGAACTGTTGTAACAGGTGCAGTTTGTATAGTTTTTACTAATTTCTCGATATTTTGTGCCCTTTGTTGTGGTAGGAAGGCCTTCCCTGATGTAGAGTCTATGTGGGCGGCAATAAATTCTATTGTCTGGGTAGGTGTAAGGATGGACTTTTTCTCGTTTATTTGAAGTCCAAGGTTCCTGAATAATTGTATTGTGGTTTGAAGTGCCCACGATGTTCGTTCTGGGATGGTGACTTTATGAGGCAGTCATCGAGGTATGGAAAGATTGAAACCCCTCGTGTACGAAGATGGGCGGTGACTACTGCCAGAATTTTGGCGAATACTCTGGGGGCTGTTGAAAGTCCAAATGGGAGAACAGCGTATTGGAAGTGGTCGGCACCTATGATGAATGTCAGGAACTTTCAATGTGCTGGATGGATGGTGACGTGGAGATATGCGTCTTGGAGATCGAGGGCTGCAAACCAGTGGTTTTGGCCAATGATGGTATTATGGTTGCCAGGGTTACCACCCTGAACTTTTGTTGGTTGACGAATTTGTTAAGCCTCCTTAGGTCTAGGATTGGTCTCCAACCTCCTGTTTTCTTTTCGGTTAGGAAGTAAGGTAAGTATATTCCTTTACCTTTGTGTTCTGGAAGGACCCTTTCTATGGCTCCTATGTGGAGAAGGTGTAAGGCTTCCTGATGGAGGAGTGGTTCGTGAGAGGTGTCCCTGAAGAGGGACGGGGTAGGGTAATGGGGTATGGGTTTTGTGAGAAAGGGGATGGTGTATCCTAGTTTTATGACCTGTAGGACCCATCTGTCCGACGTAATCATGGTCCATTGTGAGTAAAAGCTTCGAAGGCAGAATTGGTAACCCTGTGTAGCAATTGCAAGAAGGTGGTAGGTACTGGTTAGTTGCAAGCCCTTGACCTGAGCGTCAAAACTGCGATTTGTTTGGTGCGTTTTGAGGTACTGGAGGTTGGTTTGATGGTTGTCTCCTGCGCTGGGGATGTTGGCAGTTCCTGTAGGTGAATGGGTCTTGTCTCCTGTATTGTTGTCTATATTGGAGTTGCGTTTGATAATATGGGGAGTATCGTGAGTTATATTGTTGGTATCTCAGAGGCTCTCTTTTCATTGGTTGTGGATAGATGCCAAAGGTTCGAAGGGTGGCACGGGAATCTTTTGATGTGTGCATCATGTCATCTGTGTTCTCTGCAAAGAGTTTTATTGTCAAAAGGCAAATCTTCTATTGTTGATTGTAGGGGCTTCGGTAGATCTGCTGAGTGGAGCCAGGATGCTCTACACATGACTATGCCCGTTGCCATTATCCTTGAAGAGGTGTCTGTGACGTCCTGTGCTATCTGAAGAGCGGTCCTGGAGATCAATTGTCCCTCTTTGATTATTGCGTGGAATTGTATCTGTTTGTCCTCTGGAATGAATTCAATAAAATCTGCGAGTTTTAAATAATTATCATAGTCATAATTTGCTAATAAAGCTGAATAATTAGAAATTCTCAGTAGTAAGGAAGAGGATGTATATGTTTTCTTCCCCAAGAGATCAAGTCTCTTGTCATCTTTATCGTGGGGCGCTGATTTATTGAAGGGCTGTTTGCCCCTGTGGTTAGCAGCTTCCACCACCAATGAGTTGGGTGGAGAATGCGTAAATAGGTATTCTGAAGACTTGCCCTGGATATAGTATTTTTTAATCAACCCTCTTTGATATTGGATGGATTGAGGCTGGTGTTTGCCAGATATTATTCGCTGGCTCTAGAATTCCATCATCCATAGGAAGGGCTATATGGTTTGATGGCCTCGCCTGAAGGATTCTCCATAGTCTGTGTTGTGAGTCAGAAGTCTCTTGTGTACATATTTCTTATGACTCAGCTACTCTCCTAAACAGGTCTTGGAATTGTTTGATGTCATCATGTGATGAAGGAGGAGAAGGTGGGGAACTCTCATCTGGGAGAGACATGTGGCTTCCCTTGGGAGAATCCTGTTCTGTTTGTTGAACCCTATCGGATTCATGCAGTGGGTCCCCCTGTAGTGAGTGCTGAGACTGAGTTGAATATATAGGCGACCGTGATCTGGGAGTCATTCCGGAATACCTGGACCAGGATTCCCATTGTGGAGGGTAGTTGTATGGTGGACCATACCATGGTGGGGAGGTACCATGGATAATGGGGTCTCTGGTGGCTATGGTCTTGTATGTCATAAGTATATTGATGTCCATCTGTAGCAGTAGGAGGTGGCTGGTAGAAGTCTTCTCCTCTTTCGTAGCTGTAGTGAGGAGGCAAATTCTCAGACCTAGGGGAGGCTGGGTCCCAATGTGGCTGAGGAGAGGAAGGTATCTGTGTGTCAATATGTTTTTTTTTTTTGTTTCTTAGGAGCCGGTGGGGCTGATTCTAAGTTAGCCCTGCTAGCTGAATGCTGATTTGAAGTTTGAGAGTTGCACGGTTCCAAAAAGTGTTTGTTGGAGCCTGAGCCGCTGTCAAAATCAGCTGTTGCGCGGCCGGTTCCTGTACAGACGGTGCCGTTCCGGGGTTTGCTGTAGGCACTGGTGCTGGTGCTGAGCTTGGGTGTCTCAGCACCGGCGTTTTCGTGGGCAACGTCGGTGCCGAATTGTCCCCGAGGGGAGGGTCGGTGTCAGGTGGACGTGACTGCTTGTCCGTTCCTTCAGGCGGCGTGTTGGAGGACTTACAGCCTCCGTTTCACGCGTTTGTCTCCTTCATGGAAATGGAGTCAGGGATTTTTTTTTGCTTTTGAAGCCCTGGTGGGGGAGTTAAATGTCTCTTTGTCAGGCTAGCGGCTGACGAGACTTTCTCCTGCCTGGGGTCCAAGGCCGGTCTGAGGGACCTTTCCATGAGGAAGAGCTTGAGACGAAGCTCACGGTCTCATCTTGCTCTTGCGCTCAAATGCCGGCAGAAGGAGCATTTGTTCATATTATGCTCCTCACCCAGGCATTTCATGCATGTCGGGTGCCCGTCAGAAGTGGGCATGGCGTCCCGGCATGATTCACATTGTTTGAACCCTGGTGAGCCCGGCATTTTGCCAGCTCCCGGGTTATGCGCTGTCTGCTTTTTTTTTTTCTTTTTTTTTTTTTAAACAAACAAAAGAAGGGAAGAAGGCTAATTTGAAGAATTATGTGAAATAAAATAAAGTGAAGAGTAAAAAGAGAGAGAAAGGCGAGTGAGGTAAGGAAGTTCCCTAGGTCCATCCGTGGTCGCGAGCGGTAAGAGAAGAACTGAGGGAGGCCGGATCGTGTGGCCGTTGAAGAGCGCCAAAACTGTCCGCGAGACAGTCCCCTCCGGTCGCGCGACCCCGGCGAGTACAGCTAGACACGTCTCCGATCCGTGGTGCAGCGCGCGCGCACGCACCAACAGTGGAGCACCCACGGGGACACTACTCGGAGAACACCCTTTCCCCCGCCACTGAAGGAAAGATGGCGGCACTGGAAGGGAAGAGCACTGCCACCTCTCCCTTTTCCTTTGACGCTGACAGAAGAGCCACTGGCAGCAGTTTCTTTCTTTGGTGGTAGGACAGAGGGAGCCCGGCGCGCTCTGTTCAGTGGAGGGGGAAGGAGGGCTTTACTATTAAGAGCCAGGGGCAAAATGCTATGTGCCAAAGTGACCTGGCGCCTAGGATTTCTCAAGGCCTGACTATCTTTAATGCATTCAGCCTCACAATATTCCTGTGAAGTAGGGAAATACTTTTATTTCCATCTCAAAGATAAGGACTGAGGCAGAGACATATAGGCCTTGTCCTATCTACTAAGAAATGTATGTTTTCACCTAAGGGTAACTAATACATGTTAGCTCTCCTCACTGAGAATGCAGTGAATTCAACAGACCCAAGTTTTACTGCAAGATTAATTAGGTGAGGTCAACCTGAAGCAGGGGTATAGTATTAACCTTGTGGTAAAACAAAAAGTATCTTGTCTCCACTTGTCTCCCAGTTTTTACTGGGAATAACTTGAGTACTAGTTACTCCAAGGTAAAAATGGGACCATTTTAGCAGTGATAACAAGGCTTAAGTGAGTGGGTTCAAAGTCACACAGTCAGTCTTGTGGAGAAGCAGGGAATCGAATCTAGGCTCTGCAGTTCAGGCAAAACATGGAGTGAGAAGTTATTGAAAGAATGACAATCACTGTTGCCCTTGTCGTATGTACATATTCTTTTCCTTTTTCTGCTCCAGGTAATGATACACTGTGGTGTTCCCTATTTTCTCTATGGCAACAGGAAAGATAGGGAACACCCCAGTATCACTACCTAGAACAGAGGAAGAAGAGACTATGTGCATACAGATGGTAGCAACAGTGACTTAAACAATGAAAAAAACATTCATACATGGAGAGGCAACAGCCAAGAGTTTGGTAGCAGTGACCCATTTGCTACCAACAGCTTCACAAAGTCAGAACTGGTTCATTTCTCCTCAAGAAGTCAAGAAAACTCCAGCAGTAGCAGTAGTATCCCATAAGGTGCAGTTTCTGACAGGCCAAACTAATTTCCACATAGATCAGCAGCAGTCATTCTTTCAATAACTTCTCACCTGGACCAGAATGAGCCAAATAACTGAAGTAAAAAATTCCTATTTGCCATACACCTGAGCCATTCACAGCCCATGACACACACCCTTGACAGGAGGGGCAGCTGTGGTCTGTGCCAAAGCTAGCTCAGGAAAATACCCGAAGCCATAGAAGACAAATGCAAAGAATATAATTATTCTTGTGGAGCCTCGTCTTTATTTGGGTAATACAAGTCCTGCAATAATAAAATAAGTTTGTCTATTTAAGGGGACAAGTGGAACCACCTGTGGATGCACCAAAACAGATACATATTATATAACCAGAAGTGAAGCTTGGGAAAACTTACATGAGATGAAGATGGTGAATAAAAACAAGAGCTGTTTTAGGACTACTGGTCATAAATTGTTATACGTATAGCATATTGCACGCACATGCACATGCACACCAAAGTAGAGTGAATTTTTGGTAATACTGCTATCAAGTGTGCCATGAGATATATACAGGACAACCTCATTATTCCACTGGAAAGGAAAGGTTTATCAGCATATCTAATGTTTAAACAGTTTCTTACCCATCACTTTCTGTTGCATAGAGTACAGGTAATCTCTTCTCCGCTTCTATTCCCAACTCCTGCTGTGCAGTTTCCAGATTCCGTTCAAAAGTGTCCACGCTACCAATATTAAACCAAACATATGCCTATAAAAAAACCCACAAAAGTATGATCATCACAATGAGAATAATTTCCTTCAGACTCTTCACAATTCATCTAAAGATAAGAATAGACAAATCAGTGGCTTAACCTCAGATTAAAGGAATGATTTACAGGAATAAAATATTTACTTCGTTGACAAAAACTATAATTTTTATTTATTGCAAAATAGAATGAGTTTAGATTTAGTAGGTGCTTTTATGGAAACTCATACATACCTTAACTTGGTAGTTCCCAACCTGTGCTTCAGGGGGCCAAAAGTGGCCCTCGGGGGCTTTCACAGTAGCCCTTGGTTCCCCTCCTGCTGGCTGCAGCATAGAATAACTGTCTAAAGACCCAGGTGGAGTACGTTTCTATGGGGCTAAAAAGCCAATGCAGGCTCCTTGCTGCAGCCAAAGGGATAGGAGATTGGCGCTCCCATCCCCCTGGTCTGCAGCAGGGAGCATGGCAAAGCACTCTGCTTAGGCCCATAGGTGCTAGGGACCTTGCTGGAGTCAGAGGGAGGGGAGCAGTGATCTTCTGTCCTTCTAGCCACAGAAGGGAGCTACTGCCTTGGGACAGAGCTGCAGGATATGTTCGGTTTCCCTGCTGCAGCCAAGGAGACAAGAGATCTGCAAACAAGGCGGCAAACTGCTTTTTGGGGGTGGGGAAAGGGGGCCTGCTGGCGGAGGCTGGTGGCCCTTCAGGGCTGTAAAAAAAAAAAAAAAAAAGATACCTGAGGCCCTCAAGCCCAAAAGGTTGGGAACCACTGCTATAACTTAAGATGGTAGGACAATCACTTAGGCTTGTCTTTAATCTCTGCAATAATGGAAGCCTTAGGTACCAGGATTTTCATGCATTTCAAACAGGTTTAAGAGAGTGAATTCAATCATCACAACTGAGCAGACATCAAAATCTTCAAAGGGAAATCTAGGGCTCATTATGCATCAAAGAGAGCAAAGGCCCAGCAAATACACAGTGGTCATTTGGCTCTCTGTAAAAAGCTATTTCACCTGAAGAGAATGAAGGCTCCTCACCCTCAGGTTTGAAAAGAAAAATAGGTACTTATTTATATTTGGTCAATTAAGTTACAAAAAGGAAGGTTACTCACCTTGGTGCAGTAACTGGAGTTCTTCGAGATGAGTGTCCCCGGAGATGCTCCACCGAAGGTGTGTTGGCACGTCCTGCAACACAGCCCGGAGACTTTTCTAGCAGCATTCGTAGGAGCCACACATGCAGTAGTGCAGTCACGCAGCATCCCCTACATCTCTTTAGAACACGTGCAGCTCCAACTGCCTCAATCCCTACTCTATCCAGAAATAAGTTCCAGGACTCCGAAGCAGAGAAGGGAGGAGGGCAGGTAGTGAAGCACACACAGGGACACTCATCTCTAAGAACTCCAGTTACTGCACCAAGTTACTGCTTCCTTTCTCCTTCGAGAGGTGTCCCAATGGGTGCTCCATCGAAGATGAGTAGCATGTAGTGCCCTCAATTGGTAGGAGGGACTTCGGAGATATTGTTGCGAATGGTTGATAGGACTGATTCTCCTAATGCTGCATCCACTCTTGCTGTCTGATCGAGGGCCTGACATTTAATGAATGTATGTGAGGATGCCCACGTAGCTGCCTTACAAATATTTATTACTGGTACATTGTTCAGAAAACCAGTGGTGGTTGCTACTGATCTGGTAGAATGAGTCTGTATGCACTCTATGGAGTAGCGTCTGTTAACTTATAACTCTCATATATGCATCCTGATATTAGCTTGGATAGTCTTTGTGAAGAGAGGACTCTTCCCTTGCACCTGCCAGCTATTGTGATAAACAACCTATTGGACATTCTACACATTTTTGTTCTTTCTGTGTAGAATGCGAGTGCCTGTTGGACAGGGGTCCTCAAACTATGGCCCGCGGGCCGGATACGGCCCGCCAAGGTTATTTATCCGGCCCCCGCCCCTGCTGCAGCCTGCCCCATGCATCTGGGGCAGCGGGGTGGCCGCGGCCAGGGCAGGCTGCCGGTCTCCCACCCACCGACCCCGCCCCTCTCTGCCGACAGCGTCAGCCTCCCGGCACGGGGCCAGGATCAGGCTCCGTTGCCGGGGTCTGTCTGCCCTGCCTGGGCCGCGTTCGGTCCCCGCCGGTGCTCCCTCCCAGCTGTGTAGGCTGCGGCTGGGCTGGGGAGATTCAAATCTCCCACCCTGAGCATGCGCAGATACAGCGTGCTCAGGGCGGGAGCGGCCTGGCCGACAAGCAGCTCTGCCGGCCGTCCCTGTAGTTCCCAGCCTCCGGCCAGGTAAGGGGGCTGGAGGGAGGCCTGGAGAGGGGTGGGGGTGGGGACAAGGAGACGGCCCGGTTTAGAGGGGTGGGGACAAGGAGACGGCCCGGTTTAGAGGGGTGGGGGTGGGGACAAGGAGGGACCCCCGCGCAGGCCGGCAGCCCCCACCGCCCCCTCCAGACACCCGGGGCTGCTTCCTTTCTCTTCCTCTTCCTTTCCTTTTTTTCCCCCTCTTCTTTGTCTTCCTCTCCCCTGCCTTCCTTCCTCTTCTCTGCCTTCTTTTCTCTTTTCTTCCTTTCCTTTTTTCTTTTTCTCTTCTTTGTCTTCCTTCCTGCTCTTTCTGTCTTTGCTTCCTTCCTTTTTCTCCTCTTTCCTTCTCTTTTTTCTCTCTCCCTTCTTTTTTAAAACTTTTTAAAAATTAATTTTAAATAAAAACCTTTCTTAAGATTAGATTTCAATTCCAAATTCATTCCAATTAAATTAATTAAACACAATTAATTAGTTCTATTTACAATCACTTTATCTTCAATTAATGCCTATAATTTCTGTCTTGTGAGTTTACCCCAAAAATTTATTCTGAAAAAGTTTTTCACACGGCTTGAAAATTTTGCACACAAGCCACCAAACCTAGAGGGAACATTGGCTACTAGTTGCGTACACAACAGCAGGCCAGCAGGCTAACATCGGTCAGTCCCACACTCTGGGCCTGGCCGGAGCCCACAGCACCAACAAAAAGTGTGTGGATGCATTACTGCCTGCCACCCAGTACCCAGAAACACAGGCCAGCAGCAGACGTGATAGCTATGCGTTCACGTTTTTTTCTAATTATAATACGGCCCCCCAACAGTCTGAGGGACCGTGAACTGGCCCCCCGTTTAAAAAGTTTGAGGACCCCTGCTGTTGGACATCAAGCGTGTGCATCTGGGCTTCATAGGAGTTGGTGTGAGGTTTTGGAAAGAACACAGGTAAGGCTATTGTTTGGTTAAAATGAAAAGGTGTGGAGATTTTGGGAATAAATTTTGGATGAGGTCTGAGTGTGACCTTCTCTTTATGAAATATCATATGGGGGGGGGGTCTATTATCAGAGCCCTGATTTCACTTATTTGTCTAGCCGAAGTGATTGCCACTAAAAATGCTACTTTCATCGACAAAAGCTTTAAAGAACAAGTAGCTACTGGTTTGAATGGTGAGAAGATCAAAGTGCGTAAAGCCATCTGGAAGTCCCAAATCGGTGGTGGTGGGGGTGGTGAATATATTTCTGGATACAGGTTCTGTATACCTGTCAGAAATCATTTCACCAATGGATGTGAAAAGATTAATGTATGTTCTATAGTGGAGTGGATCGTTGATATGGATGCTAGATGCACCCTCATGGAACTAACAGATAATCCTGTTTCCTTTACGTGAAGGAGGTATTGTAAAATATTTGGAATAGATGCAGACACTACTGTGAGCTGTTGAGTACTGCACCACTTTGAGAACCTGGACCATTTTGGAAGGTAGGTACATCTTGTGGATGGCCTTCTGCTATTTAGGAGGACATGCTCTACTTGTTCCAAGCAGCTTCATTCGTCTTGTCTGAACCAAGTAGAAACCATGCCGCTAGGTGTAGTTTCTTGAGATTTGGGTGAAAGATTCTGTTCTGCAACAGGAGATCGCGCTGAAGAGGAAGGATTATTGGTGGTGCGATTGACATTTGGTTCAGAAGGGTGAATCAAGGATGCTCGGCCATGCGAGGACTATCATGAACATTCTCACTGCTGTGTGTCGTATTTTGAGAAATGTTCTAAGAATAAGGAGGATTGGTGGGAATGCATAAGAAGGTTGCCTCTCCATGATTGAAGAAAGGGATTCTCTAATGAGTTTTTTCCCAATACCCTCATGGAAGCAGAAGAGTGGACATCTGCGATTTCGGGATGTAGCAAAGAGATCTATTGTCAGATATCCCCATTTTCAAAATATATTGTTTAAAGGAGTTGGGTTTATTTCCCATTTATATTCTTTTGGAAAGGATCTGCTCAGGGAGTCAGCAACTGTACTGTGTATTCCTGGGAGGTATATTGCTGAGATCATCATGTTGTGACTTATGTACCATTTTCATAATTGTATTGCCTCCATGCAGTGCGACAGTGATCTGGCACCCCCTTGTCTGTTTACGTAAAACATACATGCAATATTGTCCATCATAAGCTTTACATGGTTCCCTATTAAGTGCCTATGGAAGCGTAGGCATGCATTCTGTACTTCACATAATTCTAGGATATTTATGTGTAAATAGGATTCTGGTAGGGACCATTTCCCTTGAGCAGTGAGGCTTTGGAGATGCACTCCACATCCTGTTAGGGATGCATCTGTAGACATTAAAACAGTGGGTGAGGCTTGCAGAAATGGAACTCCTGAAACACTGTGCGAGAAATTAGCTCTCCTTTGTGTATGATAGCGTGGAATTTGTTTCTTGGCTTCTGGTATATGTTCAATAAAGTCTGCAAGTTTTAAGTAGTTGCTGTGATTGTAATTTGCAAGTAATGCTGAATAATTTGATACACGGAGTTGTAAGGTTGCCAAAGTGCATTCTTCCTTGCCTAATAAACCCATTTTTTGTCATGGGGAGTGGTTCTGTTGTATTGCTGTTTATTTATATGGTTAGCTGCTTTGACTACCAGAGAGTTAGGTGAGAAAACAGAAATTCTGAATTTTGCACCACTGTACTTCTGGTCTTTTACAGGTTGGGGGATTGAAACAGGAGTCTGACATTTCTTTGGCAGGTTCTAGCAAAGTTGTATCCATGCATAATGCAATCTTTGATGAGGATTTGGAATGTAGACTTTTTAGTAGCTTATGCTGAGATAGGGGCACTTCTTGCATGGGAATCTCTGCTGATTCTGCAACTCTCCTAAAGAGTTCTTGGATTTGTGTAAAATCATCTGCAGATGTTGATATAGATGGAATAATGTTTTCCTCCAGTACTGATGTGGGATCTGGAAGAGAAGGTGACTCAGACATTTCTCCCTCCTCAGTGTCTCCTGGTGAATGAGGTTCCTGCAATATAGGAGGTGGTTTGTGTGATTTATATATTGATGGTCCGCTGTGTACAGAATATGGAGGCCATGGTTCCCATTTATGTCACTGAGGAGGATAGCTTGTGGGAGAAACATACCATGTAAAAGGAGCCATGTCCTGGTAATGTCACCTATAGCTGAACCGATGAGGGGAGTAAGGGTACGAGTGAATCATATTCTCCTCCTCTTCTCCCTCCACCTCACTTGATGAAATTATTGAGGAGAGTGTTCCCTCCCTTGATAACAGAGAAGCCTCCCTACCATGAGTAAGCAGACCCAAAGGGGAAGAGAGTCCTTCAGCACTGGCATTGAGATGCTTTCTCTTCTCCGAGTGCTTCCAAACAGTAGACGGCACCGAGTCCTGCAGGCTAAAGAGTTTTGCAGTGCTGATGATTTATGTTGCGCCGTACTCAGGACTGCGCTATCAGCTGGCTCTGATTGGGCTATCAGTGCCAGTGGAATTGGCACCGAAGCGGCAGATGCCTGCGGTGCTGGTGTTGCTATGGGAGATGCTGCTTGTCCTGAAGCACTGGTTGGTGCTGAGGTCTGAGTTAATGTCAGGTAATGAGCCATTTTAACTGCAAATGACTGTCTGGCTTGTTCTGTGGCTCGGACCAGGTAAGGTGAAGGTCATGCCTGTCTGTCTGTGTACCTAAGGAGCCAGGTACAGGCATTTGTTGGAGAGAGAGGAGGTGTTTTCCTCTGTTTAGCTGCAGTGTGAGGCAGGGTTAAATGTCTTTTAAACCACCTGAGGCTCCAGAGAGGTTGATAGATTCTGAGCGGGGTCAGATGCTGGTCGCAGAGATTTTGCCATTAAGAGCAGCTTGAGCCTTAAATCTCTCTCCTTCCTGGCTCTAGCACTCAAATTAGTGCAGTGAGGGCTCTTGTGAGATGTGCTCCTCACCCAAGCACTTTATACACACTGGGTGCCCGTTGGAAGCTGGCATGGCATCCCAACACTTGTCGTATCGTTTAAAGAGCTGAGGAAGACTGGCATAGCCAAAGGGTAAAAACAGCTTTTTTTTTTTTTTTTTTTTTTTTTTTTTTTTTAAAGTAGATTGATGAGGGATGCTAAGGAAAACAAATAATGAAGAGAAATGAAATAAAAAGGATTAAGAATCAGGAAAGGAAATGATTAGTTGAGGAGATATATTGCGCCATCTGTGACCGAGGACGGTAGAGAAGGAAATGAGGCAGTTGGAGTCCCGTGAGTTTTAAGAGACGTTGGGGACGCTGCGAGACTGCTCTGCTGCATGCGCCGCTCCTATGAATACTGCTAGAAAAGTCTCTGGGCTGTGATGCGGGGCGCACCAACACACCTTCAGTAGAGTACCCATGGGGACACCTCTCAAAGGAGAATTTGGTTTGCTCTGGCACCAACTATTCACCTGTATCACAGATTCTTAACACGCTTTGGTTTGAAACAATGCTGAGACTAGATTTTATTTTAAGAAACATTTCCATGATTTGCCTTTGTCACCATGACTAGCCTGAAAACCTAATATGACATAAAACCATAACTCTTAACCATTAATGGATTGAGAAATCAAGACCAATGATGGTTTATAGATGAACGAGTGTAAGTCACATTAGCTCCACTGAAGTAACTGTTGCATATTTCACTTTATCCTGGAGGGATTTCCAGGTGTTGGTTCAGCAAAACCTGATAGTCTAGAAAGGAAGCTCCTAGGGTATGGTCTAAAAATGAAAGTGACATGGAATGAGGTTTTAGGGATATGGTCAGTGATATCCAGCCTGCTTAACATTAAATATGCCTGGCAATCACTGCTGTCATCAAAACCAGACATTTCAACAGTTACCAACATTCCCTCTAAGTTTTCTTTGTGTTTCATGGGCCACAAACTTCACTGAGCAGTAACATTTTAGCCTCTGGGCAAAATTTATATTTAAAAAAACCCCAACATCTTATTGAGTTATTGGGAGAAATGGGGGTGGCTACTCTGCATAGGAAGGGGGGAATGGAGGGTCACAGTAGAAGGAGCCGGTGGAATAAAGGTTTCAGGAGAGTGGGGAAATGTGTGGGTGGGTGTTGCACATGTGGAAACAATGTGAGTTGGGGTTATAAGGGGAAGTTAGGGTGCCAGGGATGGGAGGGGGAAAAGGGTGGGTACTCTGCACTGGGACCAAGGGGAGCTACTAAGACTTGGTTGTATTCGTGTCAGAAGTGATCCAGCAGTTGCAGGCTGGGAAGGATTCTCAGCAGCTTGCATCTCTCTTGCCAGCATTCCTGGCCCATTCATCCCATTTTCTACCTGCTCTTCTACTCAATCCCAGGAACCATGGCAGCCACTCCAGATGCCATTGGCCACCATGTCCCACTCTTGCCTCTCCCCCACCAGCCACAGAGCCCTAGCCAGCTTGAGTCACTAGCCCAGCCCTTGTAGCACCCGCTACAAGTAACAGAGGAAGTTAAGTGCACACCAGTACGTGTGAGGAGTGGGGTATATGGAAGATTCTCGTGCCACTGCCACAAGTGTATGTAGCTTACATTGATCATTATTAGCAATGACTTCTTTTAAATTTTAATGTTAGGTTTCAGGCCTTCTCTTCAGATACTTTGGAGCACTTTAACCAGCACTGATGCTCTCATTCTCTACAGTTACAGGGAAGTGGTTCCCAGAGAGAACCAGGAAATGTTTTACTGGAGCTAAGAGCCATGTTTCTTAAGACAATAGCAAAGGGTCAAAAATCTGGATTTACAATTATGTCTTCAGTTTTCACTTGACTAGTGAAGGAATAGGTTGGCGAATCATGAAGAGCATTTTTTTGTACAAGCGGTAAAGTGTGTTTATAAATAAATGCATGTCCTGCTAAAAGATTTGCAATTAGAGATGGTTCACAACATCTAGGAAACTACTAGATGCTGAAGCGCACAGATTTCTGAAGGCTACACATGTGGACTAAGATAGCGGGCAGGAGAAAGAAAGGACAATAGTTTAAATGTTTTATGATGTGCCATGATTTTAGCTACAACAGAGAAAGGATTAAGACAAGAAAACAACTGTTGGAAAATTAAAAGTAAAACTATTGTGTTAAAATAGATTTCAAGTAATACAGAATGATTATAGACAGATCAACTTTTTTGCAGCTATTTTTCACGTTAAGTGAAGATAGCTCTACTGCCTCCTCTAATATACTTATCCATATTAAAAACTAAAATTTACCCTCTCAACAGGAGACATTCCCTGGATAAAGACCACTCTAACGAAGTGCTTGTTCACTACTTCTAGTCTCTCCACCTGCAAGAGAAAGAAAAAGACATTTTAAAATGTACTGCAGGTCATGGCCCTGATTTACTGCTGGTAACAGGTTACAATTCCATTACCAGTAATGGAGTTGCATCTGCTTATGCCAAAGATTTAGTTCTATATCTTCCTTTTAACTCATAGAAGCAGCAAAATTAAGACAGATTACATTATAGTTGAAGCTACAGTTAAGATTGAGATAGCCATTCTAGCAAAACCCACCAACTTTAAGTCACTTAAAACGTCAACATTTTGCTATTCATCATTCCAAAAGATGAATTATTTGAGAGTTTAAAAGTCTGCCAAATTGCCTCTCATTTATGCAAATGAAAGAAGTAGTCCCCCACATCTCTAATTTATAACTCAAACAGCTGTGTTTGAAAGCCTCAAATTGGATATATTCCTAATCCTTTTGAAGAATGTATGGTGCAAAGTTTGACTTCATTATGTTAAAGTAGGAAAATATTTCTGTTAATGAAACACCTCATACCATGAGTAACCAATTTGTATTTACTTGGGAAAACGCATTCACTGCGTTTATATCTGTTATTGGACATGCAAATAAACACAAAGATGCAAATTTTCAAATACAAATCATTTAAACAGGATGCCCAAATCTTATGCCAGTCAGATACACAAGTCTCAATGAATGATTAACATCAAAGACTACTGGATTAGAAAGGAGAATTGAATGATCTAGTAAGGTTTTTTTAATCACAGGAGAGGTCTAGATGAAATTACTATAAAGTGTGTGCAAAACAGTTGAAAGATCGTAAAGAGCAGTTATCAATGGTTCAGTTAAGCTGGAGCGAAGGATGGTGACACTCATCTAATGAGATTTCACAAATGTCTGTCTTGGGTCTGGTACTAGCCCATATTTTTACTAGTTACTTGGGACAATGGAATGGAAAGTATGTTTATTAAAAATCTGCATACAACATCAAATTGGGAGGAGTCTCAAGCACCTTGGGATTAGAATTCAAAATGACCATAACAAATTAAAGAATTGATTTGACATCAAGATGAAATTCAATAAAAACAAGGGCAAAGAACTACACACAGGAAGGAAAAAAATCAAATGCACAACTACAAAACAAAGAACTGGCTTGGGCGCTAGGCAGTTGTACTACTCAAAGGGATGTAGAGGTTATAATGGAGCAGCAATTGCTCATCAGTTGGCGACATGAGGCAGTTATAAAAAAGGCTAATATTCTGGGGGTTAACTAACTGTAGTGTTGTACACAAGATATGGGAAACTGTCCTACTCCACTCAGCATTTGGGAGACCTCAGGCAGAGTATAGTGTCCTGTGCTTTGAGAAAGATGCAGATAAACTAAAGAGAATCCAAAGGAGTGCAACAAAAAAATAATAAAAGGTTTAGAAAAACATACATATTGGAAAGGTTTAGACTTGGAACAGAATGTTTAAATTTGAAAACAGAAGATTTGTAGGGCTCTTGATAACAGTCTTCAAATATGTTAAAGGCTGTTATAAAGAGAAGGGTGATTGATTATTCTCCATGTCCACTGAAGGAAGGACAAGAAGTAATCTGCAGCAAGGGAGATTTAGGTTAGATATTTAAGAACTTTCCAATTATAGGTATAGTTATAACTATAAGTAGGTATACTTATTCATGCCTCAGAATATGGGGCTAGACTCAATGACCTCTTGAGGTCCCTTCCAGTCCTACGCTTCTATGGCATGTCAGTATAAGTATCCAATTACAAGATTAAGGTATCCTATTGGAGCACCCAAGTTTGAAAACTGGATTCAAATCATGAAGTGTCCAATTGTACAACCACAAGAACACTGAAATAGTGATTTCATTGCATAATTACTGAAATAACTGCCTTGTACCGTGCATGTGGAACTACTGGCCCCACATTTGTGGGAACTCAAAAACAACAAAGTAAGGTTCCCCTCCCATAGTCTCAAAATGAAATTAAATCCAAACCATTACCTCAATACAACAGTAAGGTTAAATGTTTCAGTGCAAGAAAGTGTAGAAGCTCAAAAGTAACATTTCCTACAATAATTTAATTCTGTATCTGTCACATTACAGAAAACATACAAGATGACCTATTTAAACATTTATCCTATACAGAGAATACACAGTGTTAATGATGGACTACAAAAGCTAGAAAGCTGAGATCCAGGAAATTTTTTAAAAAGTGATCATTTAAAGATACTGTACCTGTCTCTGAATCTCAATTTGTGCTTCTGCAATGAATTCTCTTTAAAAACCCACAAACTTTCTACCATTTGTCATGTAAACACCCCATACACACAACAGATTATACAGAAGATGATGAAACTGGCTAAATGCAAAGTGATGTTGAATACACCTGGTATACATACCTCAAAGACTGGCAGGCAGGCTCAGGTGTACCAAACAGTATTTTTTAAATGGTCTAGATTTTAAGTGGATGATTTCCCTTACACCTGAAAGTATCCTTGTAAGAGTCGTTTTAAACTAACTTACTAGATAGAGCAAGTGAGTCTGAACTATTTGAATATTTATTTCAGTTTGTGGTTCCCCTGTCCTAAAACGATTTGTTTTAGTGTATTTGGAGACACTTAAAAAGAATGGGCGGGGGTGGGATTCCTTTCTATATGAACAGTGTCTGAATATTTCACCTACCTGGGTACTGAGCTTTCATTTTACAGGTTTCTTGGTTTGGTGCAATAAGACTTTCAGAATGCTCTTCTGAAATGAGGGTTCTGCTTGGTTCATTATAATAACCAAGTGCCCCTTTGAACTGAATTAAAACTGCCTTACTGGTACGCTTGGCAGGATTCAATTTAAATCAATAGATGTTGGTAAACATACATGTCAGCTGATTCTGAAGTCAATAAAAAGCAGGCCTGTGTGCAGCCTCCCCACACACCTTGTGCCAGCAATGACTGAGAGCCATAGCCCTGCTGCAGCACAGGGAGTCCTCTGCAGCCCAACTCTCTCACTGAGCAGCTGGGAGCAAACAAGCTGTCCAGGGAAGTAGCCATTCAACAATGGGATGGCTTCTCCTGCAGCATGCTCCTCATCTTTAAGTGCAGCCTTCCCTGAACCTTATGCCAGAAGGTATCAGGTGTCACAATCTGAGGAGAGGTCCCAGTCAGGAGTTTTTCAGCAGAAGAGTGGTTCCCCTGTAGCTAAGAGCTCATCCTCCTCATTGCAGTCCTGGAGGGGAGGGAGAGGGAGGGGCATCTCTGCTCCATCAGGTCAGGACTGCAGCCTTTCCCACACCTTACAACTAGGTGTTTTAGGCAACCCAGTAATACAGGGAGCCCCCTCCCAGACCCATTGTCAGCAATGATCTAACCCCAACCATAGTCTCCCCTTAACTTCCTGGAACCACAAGTGTTAAAATAGTTAAACACAAAATTAAATAAAAATAGATAAAATATTACATTATTACATTAAGATATTACTACAAAATACATCAAATTCTGCCAAGCCTATTTATTAGTTACCTTTGCTAGTAAGTTTCAGAGCTTTTTGTACAGAAGCCACACTAATCACCTGCTGCTGCCCAATCTTTCTCTCTCATTTCATCACTCTCCATACCTACTCACCATTCCTTTAGCAAGGAAGTCATTGACAAAATCCTTCCAAGTGATTTCCTTCCCAGGGCGTATCAGGACAAACAAAAGCCCAATACAACCCCAGAAGATTAAACCGCTTAAGACGTAAAGCCGAAAGTCTTTGTCATCCCATGGAAAGTCACCCTAGAACATGGAAAGCAGAAAAAAAATCTTTGTTTTTCTTATCTCTCTGGTGCAGTGAATGCAAGCTAAAAGAATAGCTATTACATGGGCATTTGCTGGTTGTTTCCAGGGTTCACCAAGAAATGCAAAAAGCTAAACTGAATTAAGTTTGCCAAGATACCACCCTTCTATATTTAAAAGAAAAAAAAAGACTCATTTCCACAGTAATGCCTTTTAATCAGAGGATCTTAAAGTGCTTTATAGACAGACAACTTGAAAGCTAACCAATTAAAGTGTTTCAGATATTCAGTCCTGTACCAAGTCTTCCTGATAACTTTTGTGGTTACAATCAGATTCCCTTCATCTCCCTCCCCACTTTTAAAAGGTTTTGCTTTCTGCCACTCCTATGTACAAAATCCTTAAAAAAATAAAAGGGAAAACTGATTAACCCAGGACTTCCTAACCCGTGGCCCATGGGATTTTTTAAGTGGTCTGCACTCCCTTCTTGTCTCTTGGCGCACGGCTGAGAGGCTGCCCGCCCTGCATCCAGCCCTTTAAATCAATCAGTTAAATTTAAATTAATTTAATTAAGTTTTAATTTATTTTTAAATAGACTGGTGGCCCTTCACGGCTGTAAAAATTATATTTGTGGCCCTCGAGTCAAAAAGGTTCGGAACCACTGGATTAACATACACAGAAGAAACAAACTTCGGATACGTCTTCTCTGTCAGATTTATCTGGCTTGACTGAGCAGAAGTGAAGACGTGCTCAATTGATCCAGAAATCCATTTAGTAAAACCTCCTCCACGAAAGCATAGGGCTGCATCAAGGGGTATGCATTTCCCGTCAGCGCAGCATAGCAGACACAGCGTGCAGAATGGACTTTAGGAAGTCGCTGCAAGTTACGCAAGCTTCTCTACAGAGCTTACATAACTGCCATTGTCTGCTGTCAAATTTGCCTATTAAGTATAAACCAGGCCTGTGATTATACACAAGATACTGTCAAACAGACCCAGTAAAGAAACTGGAAAGAGAAATAATGTTTCTATACTTAGTTATTGTAATCCTTGGTGTTTTATTTAATAGTGTCAATAAAATCCAAGAAAAATTGTGTTTGTGGCAACTACGTCTACAGCCAAAATGACTGGTGTTGCCTAAACCAGCGGTTCCCAACCTTTTCCTTTATGCGGACCACTACCATCATCATTTTTTGACCACCACGTAAGCAAGCTGTTTTAAACATTTTTAACATAGCCTATGGCTGATGGGAGTCAAACTTCTATAGCAAGGAGTATTAAAAATACAGCTATTACACAAGGATGTTTGCAAAGCAAATTATGTTGTGAATAATAATGTAACATCAAAAATGATGCATCAGAGCTACACAGGATTATATTATTATTACATTATCTACCCCCCATGGACCACCTGTAGTATCCTCGTGGCCCATCAGTGGTACACGGGCCTACACTCATTAAACATACTAAACTTTATGAAAATTATCATCAAATTTGATCTAATGACCAATGTAGTGCCTCAAATCACTCTCCCCTGATAATACATTTTTAAAGTGAACAACATACTCTCAAAGCTTCACTTGAAATACACTAAGTACTTCTTCCAAGAAGTCAGAAGTATATTCTTTAATTGGTTCACCGAATGGTGTTCACACAGGTCAGTCGGTGCCACAAAACAATGCCGTTTAGAGAGAACACCTTGTATAATCTAACCCTCCATCCAGAGTCTTCCTTCTTGCCACCTTTTTTTTCACCACCACCTCCTCCTCCGCCACCTCCACTGTTAGTCTCAGGAGATCGCTGGGCATCAGTTTGCTTTGCTTCTACAAAAGAGAGAGACAAAGACACATTAACAATATTTCATATCTTAATAGAAATCTCAAACTAATAGGAATCTTTTATTTATATTTTAATTAAATTAAAGTTTTTCTGAAGAACAAAACTAGCCCTAAATAGATAACAGTTTGGAAATTCAAAGCATCTCAGAAATCAGTTACAAAATGATTGTAGCAGTGTTGTGGCACTGCAATGGATAGGAAGGGGTTAACTGGTTGCTGTTCCCTCTCAGGCCCAATCAGGAGGGAGGGCTCCTGGGCCAATCAGGGGCCAGGAGCCCAGTATATGAAGGAGCTGCACAGGCCGCTGAGTCAATTTGGCCTGGGCAGCGCAGGGAGAAGTTTCTCCTGCTGGCTGGCTGAGGGAGCCAGCATCCTGGAGAGCTCACAGTGGCAGCACTGTGAGCAGATTGCACCTGGAAGGCAGCCAGGTGCGGTGAAGGTCTGGAGCAGCAGTCTGGAGCGAGGAGGCCTGGAGGAACTGTGGCTGAGACTCTGAGATGACAGGCCAGAGCCAGGAAGTAGCTATGGCTGGAGCCGCAGCCCAGGCAAGGGTACCAGGGGGACAGTGGCTGGACGTCAGGCAGCGAGGAGCAGCGTGCAACTGGGGGCTGCGGGGAAAGTGGCCCAGGGAGTTGACACCCATCGTATGGAGGGAGGTGGAGCCTCAGAGGAGGCGCTTAGGATCCCTGGGTCAGGGCCTGGAGTAGAGGGCGGGCCCAGGTCCCTCCCTGCTCCCCCAGCGTGCCAGGAGTGGCACAGGATCATAGGTCCATAGGCGGTTTTAACACAGTAGCCAGCAGGTCTCCCCGGCCATTGCTGGTAGTGGCCAGGACAAGGGTGAGAAGAACTAGACTGTACCCTGGAAGGGGTGGACTTAAGAGACGCAGCCAGAGGGCTGAGATCCCAGAAATGGACCAGAGGACTGAGTCTGGTGTGGCAGAGGCAGAGCAGAGACCACCAGCAGGGGGGTCTACTTGAGCTAAATTCCCCAGTAATCCTGCCAGGAGGCACCCTGCAGGTGAGTCCCCGGCTCCAGATGCCTACAATGATCCACTGAAGAATCACATTCTCTTTTAGTTTCCCTCAAACAAAACACTATCAAGTAGCCCACTCCTTAATCAACAGATGGCCACATCATACAACTGCAATCAAAGTGAAGCCCCGCTATTTGTATTCCACTACTCCTGGAAGCTAAGAACTGAATATACAAATTCCATAGGTGTGGCCCCTCCAGAACATGGAGGAGGTGTACTGGCTGGGCAATGGGGGGGGGGGTGGGGGAATTTAATTTCTGTGGTCCCCTTTGCAAAAAAAAAAAAAAAAAAAAAAAGGACTTTTTCAGGGCTGTCAATCTAGTACCCATTACCAGCATTAAGTGTCATTTGACTAAAACTGCATTGGATATCTAGGCCTATATGTCACTGTTTATTTCATTCTACATTCAAGAAGCATTTAAAATAGAATATGGATTCTGATTTGATATCTTAACTGTAAGGCAATGCAACAGAATTCTGGGGATCAGAATCCATGAACTCTGACCTGTGGCTCTGTGCTGGTCCCCCTTATCACGACTGCCACAGCATTACTGCCTATAAGCTTGTAATCAGACCCTTAGATACATCTCTCACTATGATAACCAAGTGGTTGCTGTTAGCAATATTTTTCCCAACTTCTGGCCAACATATACACCTAAGCAAGGGACTCTATGGGAATGACACTCCCAGTCCCTTTTTCAAACAACAGCCTTCACACAGCTACTGCTGGGGCCTCAGCCTCTGAACAGTGATTCTGTGTTTGCTTCCTGCTCAAGGAACAGATATTTTAACTTGCTCTGAGAAAGGCTCAGAAATCTGTGCATGTAGCACCATCACGTGATTATATCCATTAAAATGGCACTGAACATGTATCCTGTAATACAGGTTGGGAGGGGCATAGCGGGGAGCAAAAAGTGACTCCCAAGTCTAAATGCCATATGGAACTGAAAAGGCTTTAATGTAGTCTGCAGTTTCAGAGCCAACGTGGAGCACGGTTTCTGCAAACCTCTAATATGAATACATCAGTCACATAGTAACACAATAAATATCCTAAAGCAAAGCTTGAACTGGGAACTGTTTCTTAATACCTTTTGTTTCTTTAGCTGATTCTTTGGATTCATTAGTTTTCTTCGCATTAGGAAAATACTTTTCAAATCCTATTAAGAGAACACATTAAAAGCACCTGATATACTTTTAGTTATTGATCCTTTAATGAAGATAAATGAGTACTCAAATATAAGTATTATGTACATATCACCCTGCATTATACAAGTTAGCCTCACCTCAGTGATGGGGGGCTAATTTTTACACAACGCTGAAGAACAAACGATATGATATTAAGCAGAAAGTATTTGGTTTACTTATAAGAGAAAAGCAGTAGGTTTCTATTCTTATTAATTTAACACTGAGGCGAAGTCAAATGGCCCTTCAAGTCAAGAACAGAAACCACGTTTGATAAGGTACTGAGAAAAAAAGACCTAGAAAAAGTGCTGTACAAGAAGCTTGCCTTTTAACTACCAATGGTTTTTCAGTATTTGCCCTCAAGTAATGGGTGCAAAAAGGGAGGAGTCTAGTGAAAAAGTTCGCCAAAGTTTCACCAAAAGCATGGACATGTCCTTCTTCCTAATCACCACACACCAGTCATGCATATATATCAAGCATTAGTTATGTATATTCTTCCTAGTTATCTAGCAACAAATATGTATCTATGTAATATTTACTTTAAGTGCACTACCAATGTCTAAATTCGATTATACACACCCCGTATGTGATAAGTCTTTATGCAACAACATCCCAACTTGTGCAGGTAGAAAACAAACATTTATAGCACAATTTTATTAACAATTCATCACAACTTTCTAGTCCACAAACAAAGTAATAAACCAGGGATATACAAAGCCTTCTTAACTGAGAGATGCACTGGAAACTTGTCAGAAACCTGAAGACCAGTTTAAATTGCATAACATGTAGCAAACTACACCTACTGTTAAAAAGAGAACTATAATCTGCAGATCTCAACATGCTCCATCTTGCTATCTGTGGAAAGAGAGATGGATATGTCCTTGACTAGATCCGGCCCTGAGGCTGTTTTGCTCAGCAATGTATGCAGATTTAGTAATTGGCTATGCAGAGACGTAGATCTGGGTAACCTTGCAAAATCATCATCAGCAGAGAGTCCCTGAAGCTGGTTCAGACTGGCACAAAAGCCACCCAAAAGTAAAATAAAACTAAGAAATGACTTAGTAAGCATAGGGGTGTGCCTATAAAAGCATGGCCCCGAGAACAGCAAGGGCGGAGTCGACAGGAGTAGCACCCTGACAAGCCGTCGGACTGATCACCCGGAGGCAGTTCCCCGGTCCTAGAATCTTTGGACCAAAAGAAGGCCACCCTAGAATCGTTTGGGTTGGTAGCCGTGCACGAGAACCGGAACCAGTCTGCACTGCTGACTGATGATAACCCGTGGATGAAGTATTAAAACAAAAAAGAAATCTGTAACCAGAATGCTATTGCAGCTGCTTCTGCTCATTGTTGGGTAAATATGTCTGCAAATGATACTAATTGTAGCTAAAAGTTACTAAGAAGGCTATTTGTGGGAATGGGAGGAGGAATAGTAACAATTTTGCATTAGCTTGTAGGATTTGGAATGCTGTGTGTATGTTTGCTGCATTGTTTTAGGCAATTAAAGTGATTTGTTTTAAAGTATTTAGTCAATAAAAATCACATAAGATAGTGTACACCAAAATCAGTGGTCTCAAGCGTTCTCCTTGGGTCCCCGCACACCACTCTTGCATCACAAAAGAACGGCACTATCAAGACCATTTAATATTGGAACCTGTTGTCTCTAAGAGCAGTAAGTCCCAAATGAAACACGAGAACGGTCCTCATTAATGACTTAGAGCTGCATTTCACTCACTCTTGCTAAGTTTAATTACCTTTAGGAGGTTCAGAGGAGAGCCTTCTGTAAGCAGCAACTACACTTGCCAAGATAGTATTTTTGTTAGTGGTCACTCGAGTAGTAACTTCTTCATGGAGCTGAAAGATGAAGTACAAACATTATTAGGCAACAAGAAAGCACAGATATTATCAAATTCTTTAGATGACAGTCATTAGATATATCACAAGATTCTTTCTTCCACCCTAAGATAGCAATAACTGTTGTGGATATAAGCAGAGAAAAGGAAAAGAATTAAGAGAAAGTTAAAAAGTAGTCATATGGTTTTCTGGAAAAGGCAAATCTGTGTCACCTTTCCTGCATAAATCTAGAATCTTGCCAGCAACAGTGGAGATAGGGCAACATGATGAAGTGCACAAAATTTCTTATAAAATAATTACATATGGTATACTGCACTGATATTTAGCATTATACTTGTTTCCCACACAATCTCAAATACAGGATATAAAGTATATTGATATTTTAAAGTGATGATTTAAAGTATATTGATACTAACTAAATGTATTTTTCACATCAGCTAATGGGTACTGGGCCTGACTGGGCAGGTGTGATGATGAAGTGGTATACTCATAGATATGGCATGAAGGTCTATGAGAAAAATCTACATTCTTTCTCTCCAGGAAGAAGCTGTTCGAGGTCTGAGACAAAGAGGCAATTAGACAGTGGCTAGACAGAACTGGGAAGCCCAACTGAGGAAAAGTGTCTTACAGCAAAGCTAAGCTTTTCTAGAATTTAGGATCTCTTTACAGCAGACTCCTGATAAATTCATATTATGCTAACTGAAGTACGTCCCCAGTTTACAGGGTTCTAGAGCCTAGACTTTAGTGGAAAGGATGCATTTTAAACTGTTTTAATTCTTAAGATAATTTATTTTAAGTTAAAACTTTATTTCCTGGATAATGGTCCTTAACACTTTCAGAGTATACTGAATAAAATGTAGTCTAATCTTATAACAAGGTAGAGTTCCCTTTTTCTTCCAAAGAGACTATACAATATGGACATGATCCAAATTCACCTGATTCCTGGAGTTTACGTTTTATATAGTTTAATTATTTAAGCAAAACTTTCTCCTGAGAAGTCACTGCTCAGAAGCTTTCTACTGAAGGAGATCAGTGTCTCCCCATCCCATTGTCTTCCATCTGTTTCAAATAGGCACTTGATTCTTTTATGCTCCTGGATTGGAGGGAACTACCAGACGTGAACTAGCTTGACATTGGGTGACTAGCAGAAATAACTGCACATAGGTCTAGCATGAGACATCATTGTCAAGATCCTCTCATCTTCACTCTGCTGGACTTCTGAAGGAAAGCTTTGTGTTATTTACATTTAGCAGTTACATTGTACTCCAACTATACTAAGTGTAAAACACACTTTCTATCCAAAAGGATATATCTAACATCAAAGATGGAAGGAAGAAATTAATATCCTACTCCACAAAATTCCAACAAACCACAATTAATTGCATTTATGATATTGATTGACCTTTGACAGTAGTTGGCAAGCTTGGAATATTTTTAAAGGGTTTAATTAAAGATTTCTCTGAACAAATCTGCTCCATTCTCACTTTTGGAATGAAGGGGAATTCATGTGAATGAATGACGAAACACCCACAACATGCTCCTACCTCCTTGTTATTCACTTCAGATATAGAGACAAACAGTTGAAGGAGTCTCTCAGTCTGTTGACCCCCTCCACCCTGCCCTCTGTCTTTATTTTGTGTTGTCATACTGGCTGCAGAATAAATCTTGGTACTAAAAATCCAAGATGACCTTCACAGAGAAAATAATGCCGGCCAGGGTCAAACATATACCTTGTGGTAAGCTGCTATGTCTAAAGAGCCATCAATCCCAGCAGAGACTAGGGGCAGGTCTACACTGTCTGCCCTTTTCGGCAGCAATAGAATGGAGATATGCAAGTTACTTAAAACAATTTGAGTATCTGCATTCCAACCTCCCTACTCCCAGCACATTCACTGCTTCAAGTTGAAGGGAGAGGCTTCCCTTCAACTCAGTGCTAACCTAGCTGCTGGGATGGTGTTTTGAGATTGATTTCCTGACTGACTTAGCGAGTCTTGACAGACCCGATCAAGAAGGTCGAACTGACGATTGAGAATTTGCCACTTTCAGGGAAAACTAGCCTAGTACAAATGAGTATCTAGAAGAGGCTCTAAGAAAAAGTGGTAGATCTGTGTGATTAACAAAGGGTTATGGCAATCTACAGGTATCTCAAGGATAAAGTAGTGGTAAAAGAAACAGCAGTGAAACAAAAAAAATTATGTCAGACAATTTTTACTGGTCCCTCTGCAACACCAAAAATTAGTGAATGTCATTAGAGAGAACATTTACTTTATTCATGATCCAAATTCAGAGTAACTGAACAAAAGGCAAGAATATTCAGCAGCCTTTGCCCAATCTAATCAGGGCAAGCAATTGTGTTCACACAGTTTAACCTTGGTCAGGGGTGAACCAGGTTATAACCAGCACAAACAGGGCTAAACTTTACGATGATCTAGTAGGTCAGAAACATGCTATATCGCAAAAGCCCAGCTCTGAACAGTAAAGCTGGTATACTCCTGGATTTCTCTCTGCAGACTATAAACTGAGCTGCTAAAAATGTAGATGCTAGGTTCCTTACATCAGCTGTCACTCTTGGGAGTGACACTGAGGGACAAGGCTTCCTGACTCCAGGTGAGGATGGAGCGAGAAGCTTTGGGTGGCTTCCCCTGGATGATGGGGAGCGAGGGAAGAAGCCCACCAGGCTCCCGGCAGGGAACTGCTAGTCAAGTTAAGTGACCAGGCTCTCAGCTCCCTACACCGCCCGTCTTAGATCAGTGAAAATGCTATTGGTGAGCATGCACACCACCGACCCAAATAGGGTAGTGTGGACATCAGCCAGTGCAATAATTAGGTGGCTGTAAGGCAACCTAACATAAGTCAACTTATCTTCGTAGCACCTACGAGACCCAAGTCTTGATTGTACCCATGTTTACATTGGTTAAAGATCTATGCCAAAGTTAACCACCCACCTGAGTAATTCAATAGTTATTAGAATTAATATGTGAATTTATCTACATAATCTAAAATCTGTCAAGGAATATTACAGTCAAAATGCAACACATTCAAGCTAATAACTATGATAAATGTCATTGCAATCCAGTTTTAGCATGCTATGTTATTGCAAAGGGAAACTGTTTTTAGGTTAGCTGGAGCTGGGAATGCCACAATGACCTAAAATGATATGATGCTTTAGAGAGTTTCAAAGGGGGAAAGAAAAAGAGCAAATGAAGCACTTTGCCTTCATGCTGTCTAGGCATTTAGGCAGTTTCATGAACCAGACAGGGGAACCCTGCCCAGCATATCAATAAGGATGAAACAGTTGCCACAGCAAAGGAATTTGAAAAGAATAAAAACAGATATAAAAACAAGTCTACTTTTTTGTCCTCTCCAAGCAGAATCAGAATCTCATCTTAATTAATAGAATTTGTAATTTTTTAAAAAAATAAAGATTCTTCTTATCAGTCTTTTGTTTCAGTTATAGTTGCCCATGCTCCGTTCATATTTTTTCCTCAGTTCACCATGGTTCTGACTCAATGTGCATTGAAGTAGATGGAAAGGCTCCTTTCCTATGTCTAAGTCAAGTAAAAATTCTTTACTGCTCTAAGGAACCTTCATCCTAGTCAGGGAAAGAGAATGATACCTAATGAAGTTATTTTAAACGAAGTTGAAAAGACAGTCTCAAATATAAAATAGTCCACAATGGAGACGCACACAGAGCATTCAGGTCAGGTTTAAAGCTGAGTTACATTAGGCCTGTGATGGAACCCTCACGATTTAACATTGTCAGCTCAATACAAGACAAAGTACTGAATAAATGCTGCCTCACTCAGTCTTCTCCGCGATCTTATGCTGCAAAGCAAATTAAGAGCATTGCTGGCTTTTGTGTGCATTTGGTTTTTTTTTGTTTTTTGTTTGTTTTTTAAACAAACCAAAACCAGAACTCTACCATATAAAAAAGAAAAGATGACAACCCACTAAACCCCAATTCTAATCCACAGAAAATTTACCAAGAACACAAAATAAGCACAGAAAATCCAGTACTTTTTCAGTCTTTTCCCAAAACCAAAATATTATCAATAAATAACAGAAACACTATTAGTTCTTTATTGCATGACGAAAACTTAAAAAGTTTTATTTTTAAAATGTCTTAAACCAGAATATAAATTGGACCCAGCTGACATCCTCTTATTATCTGACAACCATCAACTACCTCATAAAAAGTGCTTGGGGGAGGGGAGGGAACATGTTTCTAATAAAGACTAATATTTTGAAAATGTAGCATAACTAACTTACTTCAAAACATCTGATGAAGTGGGATTTTCTCCCATGAAAGCTCATGTGATAAATAAATCTTAGTCTTTAAAAGTGCCCCAGGACTCTGTTGTTTTTCTGCAATAGACTAACACAGCTACCCCTTTGGAACTTACATAAAGATGGATACAGCAGACCATTCCACACAGTTCTCTACACTTTACTTCAGTTTCCTGTAAGTTATGCCTTCCTCTGACACTGCACTAGTTAAGATCTTAAGATTCTAATGTTCATCATATATATTCTACCTAATATAAGAATGACTTAAAAGAACTCTACTCTGAATAAGAATATACTGATTCATAACAAAAGGGTGAAACTTTCTGAAAGATTAGTAGAATTGCCTACAACAAACCATTAAAAAGAACATCTTGAGAAAGTTAGGGTCTGACTAAAGAATTAAAACTAACAATGCCTAGAGACAGAAATGTACACTCAAACTTTTGAAACCTGATGAAGTATTAATTTGCTTTGCAGCAACCATGTGAACTATTCCCCCATTACAGATAGGAAACTGAGACATGGAGTGATTAAGTGACTTGCTTCAGGTCAGGTAGGAAATCTGTGGAAGAGTCGGGAAGGGTCCCTGTCCAGTGCCATGCCAAGAGACCATCCTCCCTCTCTTGCATGTTGAAATCACAAAATAAGAGTGACCACTCTTGTCTCCATACACCTGTGCTGTAGGAGCTGGGCAGAGGCCTCCCCATTTCCTTGGCGAACAGCCATCAGTGAACAGTCTGCTTTATACTGCGCTTCCCAGAGTCAACTCTGCAGCCTAAAGCCCGGGAACTTCCGCTTGGTTTTTTCTTTCTGAACTCCCCTCACTCACTTCCTTTCAAAGGGATTCAAGGGAGATTTTTGTTTAGACACTCTTGGCTTTGCTCCTCCCCGCCTTGCTTTAACCCTGATCGCTGGACACCGGCCGCCAGCTCCCGCTTTGCGGGGACACCCCAAAGGCAAAGGCATCCGCGGGCTCCTAAGGGTAAGACGCCCAGGAGGCCCGGCGGCCAGTGACCCTCTCCTGCCCCTGGGTTAACAGCTGGGAGGCGCGCGGCGCCCGCGGAAGGCACCATTTCAAAGCGGGGGGGGAAGGGGGCGCAGTCGTTAGCTGGGCCAGCCTGGGCGCCTCTTCCTTGCTGTGGGCGCTACGGCCTGCGAGTCGGGCGCGATCAGCCCCCAACGGCCCTGACAACGGCCTGGCTCCGCCCCCGGCCGCCGCCATGCCACTCACCAGCGCCAGGCCCCGGCCAGGCCCGGCGGGGATCCTGCCTGAGAGGACCTGCTGCAACGTCAGGGCGCGGGGCCAACCTCGGCTCCAGCAGCCCCGCAGCAGCAGCAGGTAGCGGAGCCCCATAGCCAGACCAAACGGCCGCCTCACTCCCCGCCCGGCCGCCGCGAGAGACCACTCTGCCCCGCCCCCGCCACAGCGTCTGATCTCATCACGTCTTCATGGATGTACGTCGCTAGACACATCGTCCCTTCCGCCCAGACCCCGCCTCTTCACTCCTGGCAGTTATCCTATTGGCCACGTCCCGACCGGTTGCAGGGTCCCTCCCTAGCCCCGCCCATTCCAGCTAGGCCCCGCCCTTCCTGCTTTCAGGGTACGGCATCTGCACTCCTCTCTTCTTCCCTGCCCCCGCCGGTCACGACCCCTTTAGCCACGCCCCTCCCTCTTGGCTCCGCCCCCGCTACTGTCCTTCCCCATGACTTTGGTGAAAGGGTTGTCACTGTGTCGATAGTCAGGGTGACGTGAGGGGCAGACGAGTGTGACTGACAGGCCAGGGCAAGAGAGGCATGATTGAGGGAGGAAGGACAAGAAGAGAATGACAAAGGAAGAGGTGTAAAGGGACAGCATTGCAAGTGCGTGTGGCCGCAAAGGAGGCGGAAGAGAGGGGAATGAGGAGGAGAGGTCGGGGTTTCTGTAGCGAATCAGAACATGACGTTTCAGCAGGGGTTAGATGCATTTCTTTTTTTTTTTTTTACAAAACCAACTTGATTTGGCGCTTGCAGCAACCATTTCCTTGTCCTCACAGTAGTCAAATTCCAAAGGGGTAGCCTAGCATCACAGCGATCCTTGACCTCCCTTCCCTCTTCCATCCGTGAGGTGTCTCTCACTTCTCTTGGCTCAAATTACGCCGTAGGCTCTTTGGGGCTAATTGAATTGATACTGAACGGAGTTTAACTACAAGGGTGGCCAAGATTTTGAGAGACCTGCCAGAAATTGTGTTAGCAGAGCTATCCAAAAGGGGATCCGGTGTGACTGCCCTTGACTAGATCTGTAGTTAAATGGGGTTCCGCCTGGTGCAGCCGTTATTGACACCCCTGTCATCTGTACAGGCCGTCCCTGGGGGGGAGGAGCGGGGACGAAAGGGGCGATCGCCCCGGCCCCGCGGGTACGTGGGCCCCGCGCTGTCCCGCTCCCAGCGGGGTAGTGCCGGGCGCGCCGCAGCCCCTCCTCCCACAGCGGCCCTACTGCCTTTCAGCGGTGAGCCGAAGGCAGTGGGGCGGGACGGGCCGGGAGGGCTATGCCCGGCCCCTGGGCCGGGCCTCCCCGCCCCCCAGGGCGAAGCAGGCAGGCACAGGGGGGGAGCACATAGGGCCCCGGGCTTTGGGCCGGCTTGCCCTAAACGGCCGGCTCCGTCCCCGCAGACGGCCTCCGGGCCGGGGCCGCCGTCGGGGTCGGGGCCGACTCCAGCCCCCACTCCCAGTCGGCCTTCAGGCCCGGGCCCAGCAGGCGGCTCCCGCCCCCCAACAGGCAGCCTCGGCCGCCGGAGCCGGCTCCCCGTGCCGGCAGCCTCGGCCTCCCGGCCCAGGGCCGGCTCCGTGGGAGGCGGAGCGGGACAGTCGGCTCACCCCGCTCCCCTCCGGCATGGGGGGCGATCGCCTTGCCCCCGTGGGTACGTGGGCCCCGCGCTGTCCCGCTCCCGAGGGGGCATGGTAAGGCGGTGAGGCTCTTGCTCTCCGGGAGGGAACGGGCCTGTCACTGGTTCCGAGGGGGTGACGCCAGCGGGCAAAGGACAGCGTGGTTAGCTAGGGGCAGTGGGACCGGGCCTTCCGTTTCTGGGGACCAGGCAGGGCCCTTGGGCTTGCTGCTGTCTGTGAGTCTCCCGCCGTGGACAGGACTAGGAGCACCAGCCCTGGCTTGCACTCAGCAGGAACACATTCTAACCACACACACCGCGAGACCGGAAATAGCGACTAAGGGATGCCAAGCTCCAAAGCGGTAGCCCAGTTAGTCTACTGCAGAAAAACAACAGACTCCTGTGGCACTTTTAGAGACTACCAGATTTATACATCTAGTGATCTTCCAGGAGAAAATCCCACTTTGTAAATTTCCCATCTTCAAAGCATCTGAGGAAGTGGGATTTTCTCCCACGAAAGCTCATGCGACTAACAAATCTATTAGTCTTTAAAAGTGCCACCGGACTCTGTTGTTTTTAAGGGATGACAGGTGACCAATCGGAATCAAATCAGCCCACCAACAGCAAGCCAACCCGATTTACCCGCCCAACAACATCACTTGTTAGGGTTGTTGGCGAAGCACCACCTGGTTGGTAGATGACGAGAATCACGTGAAGTTTAGAGGCTGTGGAGGAGCGCAATTCACTGTGGGTTGGCGTGGGTCACGTGGCTGCCTTCCGGGTGAGGGAATGACATTTTCGTGGTGGGGACAGAGCTCTTTCCTGGTGTCCCGCGGGCTCCGCCCCCTCACCCTCAGTCACTGGTGACGTAACTGGAGGCGCACGAGTTCCTCCGGAGGCGGCTCGGCCGGCACTGTCTGTTTCGGGCTCGCGGTGTCCCGCCTCCAGCACGCGTCACACAGCCCCGCCCGCACTGAACCGGCTTCTTCGCCGGAGGAGCTCAGAGCCGCGCGCAGGGGAGCTAGGCTGGAACTCGGGGGTGACGTCGCCATTAGGAACGCGCGCCGGGGTGCAGCGGAGTCATGAAGATCTGGAGCTCGGAGCACGTGTTCGGGTGAGCGGGCAGGAGCCGGCGCCGCGCCTGGGCGGGGGTGGTTCCGGCAGGCCGGTGTCGCGCTGCCCTGGACTCCCGGCCCCGAGCTGCGACTCCGCCGCTGCCGCGCGAGACATCGCTCTGTGCACGCCGGGGCCCCGGCTCAGCTGTGCGTGGGGTTCTCTTTGTGAGCTGGGGTCCGCACCAGGCTGAACGACACCGCAGCGCTCTGATACTCGAGCCTTTACCCCGCCCCCTGTCATTGATTTCAGTTCCCAGGTGTGGAAACTGAGGCACAGAGTAAGGGAGTGACTCATCCGAGGTGACCCTGCTGATCAGTGGTGGAGCCGGGTGACACTGTCTCCACGCTGACCTGCCGAGGCAAAGTGCGATCGGTGCGCACTGTGACCTAAAGTTATTGCTGTGGCCTTAGCTTTGCTTATCGGCTGTGCTGTGCTTCCTGGTGTGGGGTGCAGGAAGTATCTGTTTTCAATTTTATATTTTCCCTTTTTTTCTAAGAAACCAGCGGGTCATGAGGTCTGCTATAGTTAAAATGAAAATTGTGCCTAGCTCATACTGAGTGGAGAGTACATTTGCTGTTTAAAGGTGATGCGGTTGGGGGCAGTGCAGTATGGAGATTTGCAGGAAAGCTTTCATACCAACAGGAGGGAGGTGACTGAGTGCTTGTCTACATAGGAAAGTTATACTGGTATGACCTCTGGTGTGGGCACTTTGTCCTGTATGAGAGTGGGGTTTTTTCAGTTTGGTTTAAACCTCATGTCTACTAACAAAGAAGCTCTTATAGTAGAATAAGAGTTGGCCACTGGGGATTCTTCTGGTATCTATGACTACATTGGCTTAAATCCTCTGCTCCCCAAGTTATGCTGAAACATTCCTGAACAGGCAGGCGGAAAGCAGTGTGAAACGTTTCCACATCTGTCTTCAGTTGCCAAGGAATGCAGGAGATAAGACTCCAATAGGGCAGAATTATGAAACTGTTGCAACTATTACATTATTTGGCCTTAAGGAATAGGCTTTCATAAATGACCTTTTACAATATTAGTCAAACAGATGTACAGTACTTGATTCAAGGTTATGAAAGATTAAAACTGAGCTGTGTCAATGTCTAGCCACGTCATACTGGGAAACGTCTGTAGATAACAGCCTAGGTAGAGAACTCGGAGACAATGGCTTAAACATTTCAAAACAGTGGCTTCTTTTTTGCATTTACTTATATGTGTATGTGGCACTTTTAAAGACTAACAGATTTATTTATCGCATGAGCTTTCGTGGAAGAAAATTCCACTTCGTCAAAGCGTCTGACGAAGTGGGATTTTCTCCCACGAAAGCTCATGCGATAAATAAATCTGTTAGTCTTTAAAAGTGCCACAGGACTCTGTTGTCTTTCTACAATAGACTAACATGGCTACCCCTTTGGAATTTGATTATATGTGTATGTATGTTGTGTTTGTGGCACAGATTAATAAATAAATCTTGTGGTTCATTTTATTTGTTTTAAAATTCATTCCAATCATATAGCTGGACTACTTCGAAATATGATCTAGTCCCTGACCCCAAGGACTCTACAGCCTAGATTTGGCCAAACTTAGGAGGTACTGGAGAGGTGAGAGAACAAAGTAAATTCAGAACATGATTCTGAAGTCACAGATAGATAAAATTTTTAGTTCTGTGTGTACTTGATTTTTCTTTTTTTTAAAGTAAATTAATTTTGGGGGGGAGAAAAGATATGTAAGAAACGGGTGGTGAAAAGTAAGCTGATAGAAGAGAGTTTTGAGGAAAAACTTGGCACATGTCCCATTATTGCAAACTCCAGTTTTGCTTTACTATTGTTAGCAACTTTGGAACTCACTGTATGTGGATCACTTGTATTTCAAACACCATGTCATCTAGCCTGGTTCAGTGCATGTCTAATTGACAGAGGGTATGTCTAAAGTAAACTGCAATAAAATACCCATGGTTGGCCCTTGTCAGCTGACTCTAGCTTGGCTTGTGGGGCTATAAAATTGCAGTGTGGACATTCAGGCTGATTGCTGAGACCCTGAGCTGGGGGGAGCATCTCAGAGTATACACTGTAACTTTTTTTTTTTTTAAAATAGCCCTGTCACCAAAACCCCATGAGCCAGAGTCAGCTGAGATGGGCCAACTGTGGGCGCTTTATTGTAGCATAGACCTATCCAGAATGTTTAAATGTCATTGACAGTCCCCCTATGCTAGGGCTTTTGCAGTTGCTAAAATATATGAATCTAGAATAATATTTGGCATGTGGACAAGGCCCTAGTCTCTGGGTTTTGACAGCTGAAGTTTGATGAGTGAACTACAGCTTCTAGTTTCTGTAAGTTTCCCATCCTCAAAGCGTCTGACGAAGTGGGATTTTTCTCCCACGAAAGCTCATGCCATAAATAAATCTGTTAGTCTTTAAAAGTGCCACAGGACTCGGGTTTGGTTTGGTTTGGTTTTTTTTGAGCTTCTAGTGAAGTGTTCTAAACGTGTTTACCCTTGTGAGCAGCATATGCAGCTCTCGGTGTTATGTGAGCTTAATTACAAAACATATATATTGCCTGTATTGCCCTGAGAATGGCACTTGGTCTGCTTGTGGCACATGGGTTAAGAACCACTGCTGTAGTGTAAAATGAAAGGTGGGTGCTAACAAAGCTTTTTCTTGTCTGACGCAACTTCTGTTTCAAGCAACTGCAGAGCTCGACTTGAAAATCATTTATTTGTGGGACATAAAATATATTGCTTTGATGCTATGTGATACTTAGATCTTAGCGTGTGAGGTCTGAAAAACGTGTACGTGGGGGCAGGGGATTAATTCAGAGATGCATAAAACTGTACCTGTTAGGCCTTTCACTCCTGATAAGCCTTCAAGGACAACTTGCTCTTGTTAATCACCTTTATTATGCTTAGTTTTATGTTCATGTTGCACTGCATAATTCCTGAAAGTAATGCAGATCTCCTAGTAGGGAGTAAGGTCTGGGTATAGAAGACAGAATTTTTCTTTGAGTAAAATATTTTCCACAATTGAAACTGAAGGATCACTTCATTTTTTTTTTTCTGTTCATGATGGAAATGTTTGCAAAACTACATTTTATTGTTTAGGCTGCTATTTTGTGTTTTATCTTCAATATGCCTTCCTGCACAGGGGAGTGAAGCTGTTATCTATATATTTAAAACTAGCTCTCTTCCATTATTGATCTAATACAGCTCCTATAACAGTTTTTTTTACAAAATGACTCAGTACCTCGCCCTTGAAATAGGTGAGGTTTTATAAACATCTCAAATTTAAAAAAAGAAAAAATACTGTTTAGTCAGAAGTTTGAATTAAACAAGAAAACAAACTCAGTCAAATTCTGCCATTGATGGGAATGACTTCTAAAAGTTAACGCCTGTGAGAATACCTTGTCACTAACCTTGGAAAGCTGGGCCCTAGGAGCTGATTTTCAAGACTACGGAAAATGACATAAGGCTGTTTACCTCCGAGGTTCTGACTGTGGTAAACAAAAACAGCAATCAGTTGTATAAAATTGACATTATTGTAAGAGTTTTAATACTTTACACATAGCAACACTTTTTGCATGGTGCCTGTATTTGCTTTTGTTTCCTCATTTTCTTTTCCACTGCAGATCCACAGTTGCTAACTGCTGTGAAACTGAACTAGTAGCAGTAATATAGAAAACCATGGAAAATTATTTCCTATAAATGGTTGTAAATATATGCCATCTTTTAACTTCATAAAAGGTCACCTTGTTCTTGTGTTCAATCAGGAGCTTCTGTTTTTCCTGTCTCCTATCTTCTCTATACCGTCCTCATTTTATGTACTTTTATCAGGTTCCCTCTGTTTCCTTTCCAGGTAAGGATTTGTCTTTCCATGTGAAATTTTTTTCCTATGCCCCTAATGATTTTACTCTTCTGAGCTCCCCTCTAATTCAGCAATATCCATTCAGAGATAAGATGGCCAGTACTTCATCTAATACACCAGATAAGTCTGCACCACTGATTTGACCTTAGATGAAAATTGTTAATGAAATGCTTACAATAGTTATAAATACTGCTGTCTTCTTTTCCTAGACACCCATGGGATACAGTTATCAAAGCTGCTATGAGAAAATACCCCAATCCCATGAATCCCTGTGTGGTAGGAGTAGATGTGCTAGACAGAAGCCTGGATAACCAGGGAAGGTTACATAGTCACCGACTTCTCAGCACAGAGTGGGGACTACCAAGTATTGTAAAAGCGGTATGTTGTTGTTAGTTGAATGAGTGATTGACAGTGTATTGCATCTAATCACTTGCTTTGCTGTGATCTCAACTCTGAATTTATAGGAAACAAATCTTAAGGAAGGCATAATAATGTAGCAGCACATCTTGCCATGAATGCACTGCAGTGTTTCCTGGAATGTTAATCAAATTTCAGATGGTAATATCTTCTATCTATCTATCGTGTCATTTTGCACGATTGCCTAATATTCACCATGTTGAGGTCTTGATCCTGATCAGGGTATTCAGGTACTACTGCAATATAAATATGTAAAAGTAGTAATTTGCTGTGATATTGTTTTTTATGTTGAATATTGAAATAAAATGCTTTGCCTTCTAGATTTTGGGAACAAGTAGGACTTTGACATACATTAAAGAACATTCGGTGGTAGATCCAGTGGAAAAGAAAATGGAACTGTGCTCCACCAATGTAAGTGATTAAGTGATCAAAAAATAAAGGAGTCTAGTCAGGAAGCTTTTGGTAATGGCTGTTGGGGAGTAGAACAATTGCCTGCTTATTTGCAATACAAAAGCAAGATTCGCTTTCAGAAATGCACAAGCTTGCACTCATGGCTGTTAAACAAAGACTGGCATTTTCAGTGGGACTGTTATGCCAGTTTTCTAAATAATCCTTCCTTTCTCAGTTGCTGTTGACAGCTTCTCTGCATGAGTAGGCAACTTTGAATACATAGGCAAGATGAAATACTTGTATGCGTGTATCTTTGACATCAGATGAAACCGTCTTCTGAAAAACCAGAAATGACTGATGTTTTATTCTCTAGTGAAATAATTTCTTTAGCCAACAGGTATTAAACAGCAGCAGAAATACATTTTGAACTAAATTGCAAGTCTTTATTTTGTCCAGGTTTGCACATTATGCAAGCTGCTATGTTTTAATGTCCTTCAGACTCAATAATCAAGCTTTAAATCTAAGTTGCCAGTAATAGAGCCTTATTGTTCTTCAGTAAATGTAGGCTTTAGGATTTTGCTGATTACATGTTTCATGTGTGATTGGCATGAACAGTATCACATGTTCTATGGATGGTTAGTAAGACCACTTAATTGCCTGAAGAGCCAGGATTAAAAAGCCTGGATTTAGACTCTGTAAACGTGTTAAAATTCAGAATAGCTTTGACATTAGAAAAGTTATTGGAAAGGTACCTGAACCATGTTGGATAAAATGAGGTGTAGAGAGACACAGTGAAAGGCCAAATTTATCTGGCTGTAAATGGATTTGTGGTAGGAGAAGACAAACCTTCCCTCAAGGGTGCCTCATATTATAACTGAAAATACAACTACTGTGCTGTTAAAAAGTGCAATAACTTTCCTGTTTCTGCTGTTAAGAATAAGGAACCATCAATTAGTGCTGCTGAATTGTTGATAGAAGTAGCAAACACTGAAGCTTTGTATGTGGTGTTCTGTTTTGTTTTTAAGATTACTTTGACAAATTTGGTGTCAGTTGATGAGAAATTGGTCTACACACCACATCCTGAAAACCCAGAAAAGTAAGTTAAGGGGAGGGATTTGTGTGCTTGTTTATGAAAGAGTATATTGGTCCTTTTCTGTACAAATAACCTTACTTTTATTTTTATTTTTATTTTTTTGGCAGGACTGTGCTAATTCAAGAAGCAATTATTACAGTAAAAGGCGTTAGCTTGAGTAGTTATTTGGAAAGTTTAATGGCCAACACAATATCCTCTAATGCAAGAAAGGTATTCTTTTAAGGCAATAATTTTGAGTCATTTGTGCTGCTGAATATAACACTTAAGGTTCAGCCTGCAGTCCTATGTACATGGCATTCTTATTGACTTTGTTGGGGGATCAGCAGGTGGGGTAAAACATCCAAGATTGGACCCAAAGGCTATGTCTACACTTGAAAAGTTAAGTCGACTTAATAAGGTGGGCTTAAAGTCGACTTAACAAAAGTCAACTTAACTTTTCTAGTGTAGACATAGCCCCTTTTCAACCTTATTAAGTCGACTTAACACTTTGTCGACTTTAAGGTGGATTTAGGTGCTAATCCCCATCCACACTGGCTTAAGTCAACCTAATAAGGTCGACTTAAGCGTTAAATTGAGGTGTTACGTTGACTTAACTTTTCCTTAAGTTGACTTAAGGAAAGCCCAGTGTGGACGCGGAGTAGTTTAAGTCAACTCAAGCCTCCTTAAATTGACTTAATCTATAAGTGTAGATGTACCCTAAGTGTCTACAACTTTTGTTTTTAGCCATTAAATTCTTGTTCCTGTAAATGCCACCGGAAGCATGAAATGTAATACTTAAAATGTTGATTAGTTTTTAAATGCATGCTAAATTGTCTAAAGTTCCCATTATCAGAGACTGTTAACCAAGCAGCTCTTAAAAACTCATGTCACCAGTTCAGAGTTAAAAAGGCCACCAGCAAAGATAAGTCTAAAACGACTGAATGGAAAATTAATTCACAAAATCCAAGACTGCTCATATTGATTGCAGACTTTGTGCTCAGCACAATCTCATTGGTTTTGATTCTTGTTTGCGCCTTGTGCTTTGTCATTTCGCCTATGACATGAAATCGTCCTTCCTAGTTTAATACAAGCAGTTCTGCATAGAGATTAAATGACCTGGTGTTTTGGATGAGAACAGGAAGAACATTTGCCAACTTGTGTTCTCCCCAGTTTGTGTTTTAATCTGCAAGGCCTAGAAAAAGAGCTCTGTTCATCTCAGAGTGCTGCTCAGGAACTCCAGGTAGGGCTCTGGGAGTGGGTGGTTGCTACTGTTGGGGAAGGGGAGGGGAGTGGAGTGTCTTGCTCCCCTGCCATTAGAAAGCACTTAAGGATCCCATCTGTGTCTCTCCACTGGCACCAGCTGGAAGAAGAGCAGCAGACTGACTGAAATGAATGTGGTGTGAGAGCCCAGGTGTAAGGATGGGAAGGACAAGCTGTGAAGAAGGGAGCAGTGAGACAGTTGTGAGGGTTACTGGGATGTGGTGCACAAATAGAAGTGGGAGCTGGCCTGGTTGGGTAGTGGCAGTTCAGGTCCAGCCTTACTCCCTAGGATGGCTTCAGGGAAGTATGTGCCTTGGCCGATCCCTTACCCCGAGAAGTAAAATGTCACTAGAGAGCAACGCTGCTTCTGTCACTTCTTCAATCCAGTACTGGGCACCATTCAGCCTTTCTTGGTCAGAAGGATATTTAAGAGTGAACTGCAACAATGTGGGAGGAGGGAACTTGAATATTTCCCTTCATCCCTGCTGTGCACTTCCCATTGGAAATAATTGTAAGGTATGTGAGAAGATAAGCTGTCAGAAATAAAATGTGCTAAAGTTGGTGGCTAGGTAGGTGAACTCTAGGGTTTGGGATGTGACAGTAAAGAGGAAGGAAAAAGTGGCTAGTTGAATTTTAAGGGTGTGCTTATATTTTAGTTTGGCTGGTGGTGGGTGGCCATAAATATCCCGTCACCTAAACTTCATAGTCCTCTCCTTTCCCTCCAATTCCACTTAAAGATGCTGAACTTGGCAGGAATTTGTGTGCTGTTTCCAGCCCTTACATTCCTAACAAGCAGGCCTGCTTTGAAGGAGATGGTGACCACGGAAGTACAGTACTAAGTTTCCAGGCTTTCAGAATCTCCTTAGACATGGCAAAAACTTTGCTGAAAAAAGTGTTTTCCTGCTGTATCTTGAAATGATAAAGTAAATGTTGTATTTTGCTCCAACGCTTTGAGACTGTAGGCCTGATTTCTGAATACTACAATGATGAAAGATGAATGTTGTGCCATCTGTTAATCTTTTCTGTGTTACTCCAGGGGTGGGATGCTATTGAGTGGATAATTCAAAATTCTGAAAGCGCTCTAAGCTAGCAGTCTATCTCTACATCTGCAGTTTGTACTAACTAGTGGTAACTCCGGCACTCACTATCTCGGTACAGCTTTTCAGCTTTCTAGCAAATGTGTGCATGGCCTGGTGTGATGTGATTTCTTTTTTTAAAAAACGTGTGAATTAGCTTGCATGTATTGTAATCTATGACAGTTACATACAGGAATGGCAAACTTGTTCTCATAACACTGGAATCGGGTCTCTTTTTGAATGGGGCTAGTAGTCCAAATCCTGTATCCGTGGGAGAGTGGACTTCAATTATTCCTACACATACTGCAGCGCTTTTGTACCATAGTACTTTCTCTTATACATGGTTACTGCAGATACCTAGGCATGTGAATGTGTCACCCTTCAATAAGGCCCACTCCAGCTCATTCAATTAAGTTTCGCCACATACGAACAGTTATCAAAAGGAATTGACAAAAAAAGGTTGGTTTAGTGGAATTAGCCATTGAGTGCAATTTTGCTCCATTTTTATAACAAGGCTATGTCTACACTTGCAAAAGCTAGTTGGAATTAAGTTAATTCGAACTAACTAGCATGGCCTCACTAGAGTGTTAGTTCGAACTAGCCGTGTCCATGCAGGGCACTTGCTTAGTTCAAATCAGTCAGTTGCATGAAAGTCAATCAGCCGATTAGTTCGAACTAATATGGCCACATTGACTTAATTCAAACTAACTATTTCGAATTAACGGTTAGTTCGAACTAAGCAATCGAATTTATTAGATCGAATTAAGGAAGCCCTTAATACGAACTAATGAAAGCCTAGTGTGGCCAAGGCTTAAGTTAATTCGAATTAAGCTTCCTTAATTCGAACTAACTTGCAAGTGTAGACATAGCCAATGTGTCTAGGTTTGATTTCTTAAAACAAGTTACCTAACAAGAAAAGAGTTACTGCTACTTGCTCAGTCTTCCCTGACAGGACTTTGTCTGGTCTCTTTTGACACTCGTAAGAGGTAGATGTCTAATGGAGAGGCAGCGTCTGTTGGCGTTTAAAACTTAAGTGAAAGCTGAACATATTTCACTCTGATAAACTGGTATTGCTGCAGTAAGCTCTTGCTTAGCATCTTACCCTGGCTTCATGGATTGCTGCTGCTACAAATGAATTGCCTTCTTTAAGCAATATAACTATTTTAAAAATAGTCAGCTTTCTGTGCATGAACAAACTGAAATGCACCTGAAGGGCTGCTTTCTTTCATTTGCAAACTTCAGGGATGAAAGGAATGGGTACAGTTTTCACCGTTACTCTGTGCTGGACAGTGAAACGTGCTCCCCACCTTTCTTTCCAGTAGCTAACCTAGCTTGACTCTGTCATTCCTGTATTGAAACCACCAACTTCAATGATAAAATCTTAAAACCTTTTTTCATAACTCTTTTCCTTCATTCCCTTTTAATATCACTTTTTATTTTGGGGGCATGTTATATGACTTGTAAAATCAGCCGATGATGGCTGTGTGCTTTCAGGTTTACTTTTCATTTCGCTAAATTCTTAAGAGTTGGATAAATTAAGCTTTGTCTTCCCCAAAACACTTCAGTTGGAGTAGCCAGCCTTTTATTTATTATCTAGGATTTAATAACAAATCTTTATACCTAGTATTTGACATCATGTTGAACGCATAATGTAGTGCTAACACATGTAGTAATAGATTAATGTAATGCGCACGCTTGATTATGAATGTGCTTGCTTAATAAGTTCTAGATTACGTACAATATAGAACTTAATATATTTAATAAAATGTTATTTTTATATATATTACACACAGTATAAAAAAAATGAAACTCCAATCCTCTGTCAGATTCTGTTTTTCCTTTTACTGAATAGAACTGCCCAGGTCCTTAATCTTAGAATAAAATTCAGAGATTCCACTGAAGAACTGTTAAGTTAATAAAGCTTCACTTCTGCAACTTCTATCAGCATGGTGCATTGATGCTTAGTTATGTGGAACTAAGCAGTCTTTCCAGAGCTGAAGAAAATATCTCACTGACTATTTTTTTTTTTTTTTTGCAAATTCAACAGACAGACTTGGGATCACTGATTGGTTATAACTCTTGGAAAGAAGTCTGTGGCTCTGAATCCTGCCCAAAAGCTGCTGGCTACATTTTTTTGCCAATAAAACTCTATTATTAATATGATTAGACTTAAACAGTCTTTGTTTAAATTATCTGTTTCCTTTCTGTTCCCTGTATGTTAGTGTCCTTGCTGTCCTTTTAGTTACAACTTGAAAAATCAAACTTTTCAATCTGAAAAGCTCATACCTGATTTGTAAAACCCAACATTGGATGGGAGAAATTATTTTTTTCTAATCTTTGCATAGGACAGCTCAGTCAGTTTCACTATTTTTATGCATTTCTTTCCTGTTGCATGCATGCAGCGGCCTGCAGTGCTCTGGTATAACTCTCATGCATGCTTCCCTATGCCTTGCAAGATTGAGTTTGCCAGCAATAGTAACAGCGAAACAAACTAAAGTGGTATGTGCAAAGAGAAGAAAGTGGCTGAGGAAGGAGTGAGGAGTTTGGTGTGGTCCATAGGTCTAATCAAAAAGATTCTGCTGATAGTAGGAAGGAGGGAAAAAATGCAATTTAAAAAAATACATAAGGGTTGCTCTACCTAAAATAAATTCAGGGTGTTTTTTTAATTGACCAACCCCAAAATATGGACATTGATAACATGCCTTTTAAGATGTAGGTGGCACTTTTTCTAAATGCCAGCTTCAAAGCCATTAACTTTTGTAGGCACTGAAATTCTCATGCTTGTTTTTCCACTCAGAAATGGGAATTTTTTATTTTAATACTTCAAAAACTTTTCAGGTTAGGAACTGTCTGCTAATGTGGAGGCAGTTCCTAGCAAACACTGACTGCTACTGTGACAGAGTGATAACTCCAATGTAAAGCCATTTGTTACATGAGTGTTGTATTTCTAAGCTTGGCATGTCTTCCTTGTGATTGAAGTTGCCTCTTTCTCTCTCTCAATCAATTTTCTTTCACGGAGGGTAAATGGAAATAGCATCTTATACACATGAGGTCTCTTATGTTTCTTAACTTGAAAGTAACAAGGAGTCTTGGGGCACTTTTAAAGACTAACACATTTTTTTATCGCATGAACTAATTCAATAAATAAACTTGTTAGTCTTAAAGTGCCACAGGACTCCTTGTTTGTTTTGCTGAACTAAATGAACACGGCTACCCCTTTGGAACTCGTTAACTTGAAAGGACTGACTTGACCTCGATTTCTTAAATGTTCACAAGTGGTTATTTGATTATGTATCCACTTTTAATACACTCTGGTTAGAGACGAGGAGATAGTGGAATAGGGACCGTTTAAATATCCTATAGCAAATGCACATACACAGTGCTTTCTCTTTAGGGGTAACATCATCTTCCTACATCAGTAATGCCCACACCCCTCACACTTCCATGCATGCATTGCAATCTGTAAAGCTAATACCATAACTTCTCAGTAGCATAGCATTCAGGTGTTTCTTGCTCAGCTGCCTGTGTCACAAGAGTTCAGTTCTTACTGAAAAATGGTTCCGAAAGAAATCCTCTCATGTACGTGCCAGCCTGTGTTCTGCACTGATGAATCAGAGTTTCTAGTCTCTCTTCCTACCAGAATGCATTTTTGCATTAACTAACTACTTTTAATCCAGCTGTTACTTCTTAATGAATGTATGTATGGGTAGGAAGTGCAGATCAAAACCAGCACAGCATATGCAGTCAGAAGTATTCAGTCTGTGGAGGGGCCTTTTCCGGTAGTATTGATGTAAGAGATTAAGGTGGGTGGGTTTTGTTTTTTTAATTTCCAGATGACTTGAAAAGCGTCTAACGGTTGCTTGAGTGCTAAGCCCAATAACCTGTGCTATCATGCCCCCAAATCCATGCATACTGAATTTCCATCCCTATCTTATCTCCACCCTAGAAAAAAAAATCACTTCTGTCCGCTAAATAGTAACAGCTCCCTTGATCTAGTCTGCCACCCAAATACATTTAATTCTACCTCTCCGGTCAGTTGTTCCACCCCAGTCCCACCACTTCTTTGCAGAGCGCTCCCGTTACCCTCACCTCTGCCTCTCCCACGCTCTTGAGGAAATGTCTGGGGACTTGCAACTTGCCACTACTCCTCTCTCCATCTGGGCACTCTGCTACTTGTGCTCAACACTTCCTGTTTGAGGTAGTGATGTTTGAGAGGTTTTGTGGTCTGGCTTTCCAGAAAAGAGGCCAGTGTCTCCCTGGCCTCACTCAACCTATTAACCTGGGCAAAACTTCTACTCAGTCTTGATGAATGGACTTTTAAAGCCCTGCATGCCATTAGTTTTTATAAGGGAAATAAAAATTGTACCCTAACTCTAGGCTAGCAGTTTCTTATTTTAAAGCTAATCTTCAATAAGGGTGAGATAATCACTGGAGTCTAGCAAGATAAGCTTGTCAAACAACATAGTCTCTTACATGAACTCAAAACTGGGCAGTACGCATTTTATGCAGCCAATTAAAATAAAGGAGTTGCACATTTATCTTTAAGTTTCTAATTGCATTTAGTCACAACACCTTTTTCCCCCCTCTGAGGCCTTAGTAAAACATTCCAGGAGTAGGATGGAACGGAGCAGAGTAACAGGAAACGTAGTTGCAATTTTAAAAACTTTTTTTACTTTAGCCCAGTAATATGCTGAAAAGTGACTGAGGTGGGAAAAATTAATTCTGTGATATCCTTCCTACAGTCACTTCCTGATCAAATTTGTTCTTCTGACCAGTGGAATGTCTGTTCCCCCAGCTCAACTGTTACGAGTCAATCTGGAAGTCTGGCTTGGTTCTTTCTGGCTCTCATCTTCAATAACTAAATATTCTCCAAATGAAACTTTCTTAACAATTCTGATGTATCAACTGGAATTGAATCTATCTTGCTTTCCCTACATGTTTGTGCTAACAGAGAAAGCAAATAGTAAAAATATCTTTATTGCTAAAGTAACCAGTGAGCACTTATTGAATTAGAAAGTCATTTTACATGAGACCTCTCTTCCCATAATCTCACTTTAGTAGAACTAAATTTATATTTTGTGCATAAGACGGCGGGTATATCAGTGCTATACCAATGCTCTGTTTACTGAAACTTCAGCAAAAACTTGAAACGTCAACATAAAACCCCAAATAATGCAAAACAGATTGCCTTTAGAACAGGTCAGATGTCTGACAAAGGAAAGATATTGATGTTTTAATTTTTAAGTGGTCTTGTATCTGTTTTAAAATTAAATTCCAGTGTCTTTTTCTGACAGGGTCGAGATGCCCTGGAATGGGTTATTGGCAAATTAAACATAGAATTTGAGGAGCTAACATCATCGGCACGAGAGAGCATGAAATCTGGAATGGCAGCAGCCTCAGCAGAAGATTGAGGCCACAGAGCACGGAAGAGCTGGTGACCAGAACTTTATCCCATGAACTTTATTTCCTTGGATCTCTTCTCTAAGGCTCATCCTCCGTAGTCTCTTGTGTTTAGAAGAATGTTGGAACTCAAGAAATTATTTTGCTAAATCTCTCTCTAGCCTTCATATCAATTTGTCTTTACTGGGCAAACTAACTTGAGTTCTTGGACTTTATTTTTATTTAATAACCCCATGCACTAGAGCCAGCTGAAACAAAATCTTTCTGGCAATTTCTTAAAAATGCCCCAAAGTGCCTTTTTTATAAAGGTGGTAACAACTAGGTTTCTTCTACTTTTTATACCATTTGTTTTTTGTGCTCATAGTACATATTTATTAAGAATTTCCTTAAAGAGAGCAGCTGCTGCCTTTTATAAAGGGCAGATGGATATAGAAGAACTGAATCTAGTGTCAGACTTTGCTGCCTAAGTGAACAGAAAGTGACACACTGTAGAGAACTTGACTAAATATTTCCATTAATATGAAAAGCTAGATCTTGCATGGTGGTACTGATAAATGCAGGGTCTGAAAATGATACACAGGTTATTCTATGAATCTATGTCTTGGGTGTTTGTATCCAAACACAGAACGATGTAGCAAGACCCTAGGTGTGAATGTAGATAATAGATTTTGTTTGTGGGGACAGAAAATAACATTTATTTTTGTAATATTTATTTACTGGCTCCCCCACCCTCTAGATTAGCAGCTACTACCTCCATGGAAAGCATTGGAGAACTACAGTCTTCTAAATACATCTTGAAACAAGGTGACTTGAATGAAGAGTGTCTTTGTTGCTTCAGATTATTTCACTTATCTACTGTGAAAGTGATTCATATGCCACCAAAAAAGATATCAAAAGAAAAATCAGCAGCAAACACAGATCCACTTTTCAGGATAACAGATGTAGTGCTATTAAAGTTTAAGAGTACTAAAACAGAGAATATAGAAAATGAGAAGCAGAATTGGCTTTCTCTAGATTTTTTTTTTTCCCCCCACCCAGAGCTTTTCATAAGTTTTCAGCAGTTCTTTGTATTTTGTGTTTTATATTTTAACAATATTTTTGCATTGTTGGAATGAATAATAATTTTTAGGCTCACTTAAATGTTTCTGATTGTAGTCCTTCATTGTCTGTCTGGGAAAAGAAGATTGCAGAATCCAGTAAAACCTACAGAGGAGGAGATTTGGATTGCTTTCCAAAAGTATGAAATCCAAACCTGCTATAAAGGCACTGATCTTTCTTTTGAAATGGATATAGAGATGAGTATTTGAAAGCAGCACAAGTTTCTGATTCAGCCTTCAACTGAAAGGAAACTTTGATTTGCTGAAGGAAGTGCTTTTTTGTGCCTCTATGTGCACAGATGCTGAAAGAACAAAGACTTGATTCCATGTGCAAACAACATAAAGGGTTCAGAAAACTACTTTTGAGTTAAAAGTTTTAAATAGTAAAAAAGATTGTTCAATAACTTCGTTTGATTTGAGTACTTTAAAATATAATGCTAGGTTGTTGGAAAAATGCACCAAAGACCTGCACAATGTATTCTGGTAACTGTAGAAACACTCTGCTGATGCTTGCGTTGTCACTTTTGAAGCTAAGAGGTAGGTCTGTAACTATCGAAGGATGCTTTCCTACCAAGTAAACTTACTTCCATTTCTAAAACAAATTGGGCTGCTGTGATAGCCCTTAATCTTAACTTTCAGAACCAAGTCAATGACAGGAAGCATTTACTTTTGTCTTCACCTACGGTTTTACCTCTATGAAACAGAACTTATTCAGAACTAAGGCCTGGGAGTGTATTGCCTTTCTCCAAGCGAAAAGGGCAACATGTCAGTTGACTGTCTAAAGCTGATGCCTTTCCCCGGGGAAAAGATGCAGAAAGGTTGTCTAGCTGCGAAAGTGTCCACCACCGTACTATTTCATCCTGGCACAAATGAGTGAGACACAATGGGCAGAGATATGCAGATGAGACTAAACAGGTTTGACTAATGTACTACTACAACTTCCCTATTAAGAATATTCAGCACATGCCGGCTTTGGGTGGTGCTGTATGTCCATGCTGCAATAAAACACCCGCCAGCTGGCCTGTCCCAGCTGAATCAGGCTCTCGGAGCTATAAAATTGTAGTGTAGAGTGGTTGGGGAGGGTCCCAGAGCCCAGGCTTCAGCCAGAGTCCAAACATCTACACTAGAATTGTATACCTCCGTGAGCCAGATACAGCTGGTGGCTGGCTGACTGCAGTGTATCCATACCTTCAGATCTCTGGCAGACTCTTTTAGCCTCTTGCCATTTGCCAGACCCCCTTGCATTGTGCCTGAAGCTGCTGTTGTGTTAAGCGTATTACTGTTGCATAGCGTAGCCTTAAACGCAAGGTGCAGATTTCAAACACAGCTATAATTGCCCCTGCAGCATTTTCTACTTGGCACTTCCCAGCCTTGCGTGTAACTGCTTCTGTCCCAGCCTACCTCTCCTCCGCTCCTGTAGGACAGCAGTGGTACCAGCCCTTCCAGTCCTGCACTCTTTCACACGGCTTTATCTTGGCCCAGGCCAGTTAGAAATGCTGTCTCTGGGTGGGTCCCCTCAGTATTCTGGGTGCCTCTCCTGCAAACAGGCTGTGGTAGAGGCATATTTGGTCACTTCAGGGTGTGGGTGGTTTCTCCTCACTCTTGCTCCTGAGCTGCTTCCAGCTAGCCCCCGTGTGGCCCAGCTCACTCCACTGCTCTCCATGGCTCTCTCGTGTGACTGCTGGCCCTGTCTCCTGGCCCCAGCAGTTCCACAGCTCAGCTGTTCTGCCTGGTCACTAGTTGCTCCGGCTTTTGTGGCCTTGAAGTTAAAGCCTTGGGTTGTAGCTACATTGGGGGGGCGGGGGGGATGGAGTTAATCCTGTCTGTTTCTTGGCTCTCCTTCCACAAGAGCTACTTAAGGGCTTCTGAGATATCTACCTATCTAATGCCCTGTTGGCCCAGCTCTCTGCCTCCCCGTCTCCCCCAGTCTGAGAATCATTCAGAGGAGGGAGGGCCCTCTGCATTAAATGCTCTGGAAAGATGATGCAACTTGCACCAACTCTTTAATCATTTGTGAGGCAATAGCCTCTTGCCCTGTCTGGCTGTGGCTTAGGATCACTCACCATGCATGTGTGCCCCTGTGGGACTACCCAGTGATCGATCATTCTCCACTTTGTCTTCTCTGCCGAACAGGTGTTCACCAGGTCCAGCATTACTTGGGAACGATTTCGACTCCACTTGGGAAGTTCATTCTCATGCATGTCGGTTGTCTGATTGCAGGGGCTCTGCGTTACTCAGCTTGTCAGAGCTGCTTTCTATTCTGCTGCGATCCTCTCTTCTTGTGAATGGTGCTGTCAGTCACTGGTGTGGTCCTTTGTGCAGTCTGCCTTTTTGACCGGTTTCATCTACTGTCGTTGCAGTAGTTCTCTTGAGCCCTCGTGCTATGATATACGTTGAATTCCAGACGGGTCGCCATGTTGGTCTAGTAGTCCTGTGGCACCTTAAAGACTAACACATTTTCTTTGGGCATAAGCGTTTGTGGGCTGCAACCCTCTTCAATCCTCTTGTATGAGGGTCAAAAGATGGAATTAAGGGGCTTTGTTTGTTTTACTCCTTAGCTGCAACTCCAGTGATGCTGTATCAATGCAGATTTTACCCACATGTCCATTTTTAAACAAGTAATATCTGATGCAGACTTCTAATGCCATCTCTAAAGTCCCATCTCAATGTTCCCTTTGGTTCAGAGTGATCTGAGGCTAAGGAGTTCTCTCCCCCACCAGCAGTGCTGGGGTTAGCCGAGACGATTTTGGAAATACCATTGTATTTAGTATTGAATGTCCTGTTCTCCACTGCATCTCTGTGTAACTGTCTCTCATTGTCTGTTACACTCCCCTTTTCTCCCCCTGCCCCTCACCATTGCTGTGACTGCCCACTATAATCTTTTGTGCGGGGATAGAGGACTTTACAGTGATTCCAGGGCTAGCTGCTACCCTATAGGAAGGCTGAGACTAGAGGGGAAATGCCAGGGTTTAGTATAAACAGAACCTGAATCTACTTCAGGAGACTCAAGTAACTAATGGAAACCCGGCTACAGCACCGCTATCTCCCGAGAATTGCTGTTCAGAATGGTTTTCAGTTTTGTAGCTGCATAATTTATAGAGTACATTAAATGTGGATATTTGATGTGTTAACCAAGACTGGCCCATTAAAGTAAATGCATTTAATCTTCTTCATACTTAGTAAAAGCGAAGGAGAATGCAACATGCTGAATACAGTGAAGATAATGGCTACATGTCAGCTTTTCTCCTTCTCGCCTCGCTGTCCTCTCAGGTCAGACTGTAAGCTCCTCTGACTGATTCTCAGCCCGGTCTGTAAGGTGAAGGTGCCATCCACATGTATGGTGCTAAGTAATTACATTATTTACTAAAAATATCAAATTACTGTGTATAGTTTTCTTTGTAGTGAAAACAGGCAAGCATTGGCTGCCTTTGGACTAATTTTTTCCAAGAGATATTTGGAGGACGAATAGTTGTCCTACTCCATGCAGCAGGAAATGAGCAACCGACTGTCTGAAACCATGATTAGCCCTGATAATTTCCTACGAGGAAAATGCACAGGTGCACTAATTTCTTGGTGAGGTTCATTGGGTGTAAACTGAAGGTGGAAGATAATTAACCAAGCAGGTCTTCCCTGGTGAATACTTAAAGCTGTGCTTGTAAGTAATAATGGGGCCAGTGGCGTTGTGTGAGAGAGGAACAAGGGTTTCTGCCTAGAGGTTGGAATTGGGGGATGGAACCTTAATTGTAGCTCAGTTTTCTTAATAAATAACCCCACTTTATTTTTGTAGTGGAGAATAGAATTAGCCTTAATTTGGAATATAAATTATCTGTCTCACTGCCCTGGCATAGTTTCTGCAGAGTTGTGATCTTATAGGACTGGGCCTTTTTACATAACCAAATCACCAGAGCCTTGACATTCAGCAGTGTGAAAAATATTTGAATGGGGATGTAGACAAAGCTGCTGCCACCCATACAGATTTTTTTTCCATTGAAGCCTGAAGTAACAACCACTCTCCCTGGGACCATTACAAGGTGAGTTTAAAGTTAGTGGTGGTAGAAATCAGGTATAGAAAAGTTGTGCGCTCTGATCTCTGAACCACAAGGGGATTTTTTTTCAAGGTAAAACAAGTCTTAATTTGATACTTCCTGCATTTATAAAGTGATTAGTAGAGACTGAGACTCCACAGGGTTCCCAAGCAGCGGTATGTGTACCCTTGGGACACACCAGAGGCCTTACAGGGGACACATCGACTCATCTAGGGTATGTCTACACTTACTAAAGTTAGTTCAAATTGGTTAATTCCAACTAACTTATTCAAACTCATTTTAATTAGTTTGAATTAACTTAATTCGAACTAGCAAAATTTAGTTTGAACTAAGATGGCACTTGCTTAGTTCAGATTAGCGAATTGCATTGAGTTCAATGGGCCCGTTAGTTCGAACTAAGCAATTAGTTGGGACTAACATGGCCACATTGGTTAATTCGAACTAACTAGTTCGAATTAACCCTTAGTTCGAATAGCAAATTCAAATGTATTAGTTCGAATTAAGGAAGCCCTTAATTCGAACTAATGGAAGCCCAGTGTAGCCATGGCTTTAGTTAGTTCGAATTAAGCTTCCTTAATTCGAACTAACCTGCCAGTGTAGACATAGCCCTAGATATTTGCCTCATTTTACAACAGGCTACGTAAAAAGCACTAGCAAACGAAGTACAAATGAACGATGACTTATTTATACTGTTCTGAGACACACTAAAATGCAAGTATATTTAAATCTAATTGATAATTATATGGTAAGTGAGGAAGTAAGCAATTTTTCAGTACTAGGGTGCTGTGACACTTTTTATCTTTTTATGGCTGAATAAGTGAGTATTTTTAAATGAGTTGACAGCTGAGATACTCAAGACACATCAAACTCCTGAAAGGGGTACAAGTAGTGCGGAGAGGGTGAGAGTCACTGCTCTGGAGCCATTTTATTAGGTGGTACTACAGCAGTGGGATTTTGGCCAGCCTCTAATAAGGGATAGTTTTATCTCTGGAGTCTGGAATCGTGTCTTTTGAATTTGTAAACACAAATGTGCAGCAAAGCACTAGAAGGTGCAAACCGTAAACCTCTCCGGAACAGCTGTAACAGTTACTCGGACGATTCTGTTCCTTTTCATTTAAATAGTTGGATCTGCAGCTATATGCGAGAGCTCTGCACCTTGATTCAGACTGAGGCCATGTACACACAGCAGACTTGTGCGGGACAAGCAAGGTGTTATCACTGTAACGCTTTCCCCCGTCCACACAGAAATCCTTCTAATGCAAAGGAGCGTACACACCATCCCACCATGCACTGCCCAGCCAGCCTTTAGGCTGGCAAAGGGGCTCTCTAGCCCCCGCAATCTCTCGGTGGCAGGGGAACCCTAGTCATCCAGAGCACTAGCTTTTTGGGTTTCTCTTTTTGTTCCTTTCCAGTTGGGATTAAAGGGGGGAAGCTCATGCAAAATTTCTGTAACTTCAAAATGTCTGCGCAGCATGTTGGCTCTGCCAAAAAAAACCCGTGGGACAGCACAGCCATTTGCGGAGTTTGGCCTTTCCCTGCATTAATGAAGGAGATATGACTGTCTAAACAGCACTAGTTCAAGCAAAGGAGTGCAAAGGGGAGGAATGTCTTTCCCACAGTGGTGTACATGAATGGTTGTATTTCGTGATGGCAACAGTCTAGTGCTAGCTCTGCTATTCCCTACTCACTCCTTTGGGTAGGAAATTGCACAAGACTTCCTTTCAACCATTTTGTATCCAAGCTGTGTTAAAGATGTCAAACACCACCGACACGTAACTGCCACTGCCCAGCCACCTGTGAAAAGTGTGCAAAGGAGAAATTCAAGTCTCCTGTGTTTAAGGGTGGGCCTCAGGGCTTCTCGCCCCAGCCCTGGTTCCTTCACAAATTAAAGCCAAAAACCCCGACCACTACTTAAGGCACTGTGTCAAAATTTCAGCCCAGGTTCCACCAAGTTTATGACAAAATGTTTGGTTTTTTATCGTGCATTATGGCAAGAAAGCTGGAGCAGGAAAACACACCTTTTATGAGCTTTTTTTTTTTATTAGTAATGCCTAAACAAACTGCATTCCAGAATCACAGCATGAAAACAAGCAGAAAAACATCTCCTTGCCTTTCTTGCTTATAAATGATTGCCCTGCTCTTGTGGAAGCCATCCAAAAGTACATGCACCCTGACATTTCAGAGGAAGAAAGGATTTAGAAATTAATACTTCAGAGTTTGGTTTGTGCTTTGATGGTACAGGAATTACATTTCCCCTCAAGCTTTCTTTTCCTTAATGGAGACTCCCCCTTTGAGTGTACTGCTCTTCGCGCCCTCGCTCTCCCTTCTCTGCCCCCTGTTGCAAACTTTCACCTCCCTCTTAGAGTGTATTTCAAAGAGCAACCCTACAGGGGCCCTGCTGCTTGGATGGGCAGTGCTGGGCTCAGGCTGTAAGTTCAGGGCGGGAGCTGTCCTTTCTATATAGTACAATGCTCAGCCTTAACTTCCTGTGCTGCTTAGTAATTTAACTGATGTAGGCCTGGAAAGACTCTGAACTGACGGCACAGCTCACTGGCAACCAGCCCCATTACAGCTGAGTAGGACTAAAGTTCTCAAATAAACGTTCATGTCAAGTTACGTTGGAGGTGCTTAATTACATTGCTCTACCTGACAAATCATCCTGGTCATTAAAACCTCTTGCTTGGTCTAGGCGCCAGCTCAGGAAGCGCCTGTGGGTAAAGCATGGGAGAAACCAGAACATCTCCACTACTGGATAGCAGCTCTTTACCTGCTCGGGAATCTTCTTCATGCACAGGACGTGGATGTAGTTCCACCTTTGCCACAAGTGTCCTGTTGATCTGGGGGAAGGAGGTGCTCTGGGTTTTCCTGAGCTGTCAGCTGTGCAATACCTACCTACCTCACTGAGGTATTTGCAAGGCTAAGAAGCAAATCCATCCCCTGTGTCTGAGACAGTCCAGAGGTGCTATACAAGAGCTGAGGGGGTGGGAGCGGGATGGTCACATTGCTGTAACATGATATTCAGTGTATGCAGCTGGGCCAGGGGGTCTGCTACCCCATGGATCCTTCTTTCCTCCCTACTGGCCAGGGGTTAGGCCTGTGCCACCATCTCTAGCTGTTAGGCTGGAGTAGGAGCCACAATGGAGCAGCTCTATGTCCTTTCCATCGCCTACTTCTATCCGTTCTCCTCAGGGCATAGCCCCAGGCCTTGGGCCTGCTGCAGAGCTCCTGGTTTTACCTCCACGGGGTCAGGAGGCATTCTGAGGGCTTCCCAGGGAAGCTGCTACAGCAGTGCTGGCCCTAACGCACAAGCACCGCATGTTGCTGCAGGGGAAGGCCCGGCCCTTTAGAATTGATTTAAAAAATGTAGAGATGTTTCTGATGCCAGGGCAGGTCTACGCTGACAGTCGTTTTTGGAGAGTTGCGAGATGACAGGGAGACATGCGTTAAAGTAACTTGTGCATCAGTCGACTGCCCCATAGCTGGCTCGTCCTCCCTTGGACTCAGCACGATTCTGGTTAGTGAAAAGCGGTATCGAAGGGTAAAGCAGGGGGATGACATCGCCTACTTTGTCCCGCAAAGGGCGGGGTAACAGTTCCTACAGGGGCATGGAGGATGCATCATTAACCCCTTAGAGGGGTTACTATACTTGCTCTCCTAATGTGTTCCTTTAGCATGCCCTGGGAGCAGCGAGGGTTGGGAACCTTTGCCCATACAGCCTATATGTGCTGCGTGGGCTGCCCCAACGTAGTTTGGCATCTGCCAACTAGCTAAAGAAAAACCCAGCCAGCCTCTGAACTAGAAATTCAATGTTTTCCATTCTATAGTACAGGCAAAGCAAAGGCAGCTTCAGTTTACTAGCGCCGGAATCCCTTTTCTGTACTTGCCCCATGATTATAGCCGTGGGGCTCATCTACACTTGAAATGCTACAGCAGCATCTCTGCCACTATAGCACTTCAATGGAGACATTATATAGGTCACTGGGGTTACCTATGGTGATGGGAGAAATGTGCCATCTCCCTGAGAGCCCCTATAGTGGAGACGGCTCCCATAGCGATGAAGGGTTTTTTTTTTCGGTTACTGTAGATATTCAGCCTCTCAGAGCAACCATAGCTAGGCTGATGGGAGAATTTTTTCATCACCCTAATGTGTCTCCACTGAAAATTAGGTTGACTAAACTACAGTATGGAGGGAGGTGACTTTTTCACAACTGAGTGCTGCAGCCCTATCAATCCAATTCAAGTGCAGAGCAGGTCTTAATCGCTCTCCAAATCTCCCACCTTCTGGTGAACTTGTTCAGGCTGTAATAGAGCCTCATTGGCTTGTGTTTTGAAGAGAGAACCGGCTATTTCATTAGAGTCCAGTGACACCGTCATCTGTTTTCTTACTAGGCTGGGTTTTGTTCAATATTAATGTGTAGCATAGAAAGATCACAAACATATTAGTGAAGTCAAGGAAAACAAGGGAATGGACTGCGTGCCTGGGGTTAATAGTAACAAATATTCAACAGCTCAGTTTTAATGCAATGTTACAAATCAAAGAAAAAACAAAAACAGCTTTCAGTCTTCAATATGGAAATGGTTTAGAATTGACTTCTATGATAACAGGTATGTGGGAGCACCATACCACACACTTACAGCACCTTTTCCCCGATTTGCTGTGTGATTACTTTCACTAGGACAATTAAAATACAGACATTCCCAAAAACTGCACACAACAGCTGGAGGAAGTTGGGCATGAAAGTAGCAATCACAATAGTCTACAGTGGGAATTTGTCCTTCTCCCAGCTCCCCAGCTAGCCAACATGCAGCCCATCCTAGAATTAGTAATGGGAGAGGAAGGAAGACTCGGGTAACAGACTGTTTCTGGAAAATAAAAGATATATATATATATATTTTCTTAATAGCCTTCTCTTTTGGTGGACCGTGCGCTTTGAAAAACACCCAGTTCCCCTCTCACAATGCACATCAACTGTAGACTCAAAAAAGAGAGATTGTGTGTAGTTATCTCAGATCCTGTAAAAAGTTCAGCGCAATTGATGCATATAGGAAGAATTAAAATTATATGCAGCTTTTCAGCTTATGATATGAAAGGCGTTGGTCATACTTTACTGCTGAGTAGAAGCAGCACTTTAATGTAAAGTACACTTTCATGCTTAGAGGCCCGTGGGTAACACATGCAGTTATATTGCTATTCTAACCATTATTTTTGACCTGTTTCCTTCCTTTCATGTAGCCCAACGTGCTAAAATCCTACTAATCAATATTCCTTTGCCAAAAGAAACACCCATTTGACCTTTCCAAAACTATAAAAGCAGTTAAAAATCTTTTTTTTACAGTAGTTTAAACATGGATAATTAACACACACACAAAGGCTATGCTGCAAAGGCAGTTTATTTTCCCCAGGTGTTTGGTTTTGTTTTTTTTTCCCCAAAGGACTTAATGAAAAAGAAGCCCATAAGCAACATTGCCACCATGAACAGTGAAAGAATTTCTTTTATTCACAGAACTGCAGCAAAGGCCTGCTTGCTACTTTCATCGCAGCTGTTTGCAAGGCTGCGCTAGCTTTGAATTCTCAAGATCTGTTTTCATGTATAAAATACAAGACCATTACATTCTCAATGGGATTTTCTAAAACCCTTTGGGTCTCCTCTGATGCACGTAAGCAAGCCCTAGTTTTATTAAACACAGTTAGAAAAAAAAAATTAAAAACCTCCTGGAAATGTGCCCTCAGTGCTGTTCCACGTTTTTTGAACAAATTCATTTTTAAAATGTCTATGGCATTTCAACTTGAGAGGCTCAACTTTAAATCTAATAAGATAAGTCAATATACATATAAATAGGACTCACTTTCTTTTTATATCTTTGTGGGAAAGTCAGTTCCCACTGCTCAACGCATGGCATCTTTCTAAATATTAATAAATAGATTACAGGTATTTACAAGCATATGTTTTTCTAGTCGACACTGATATGAAACGTAGGCTCTAAATAGGACACTCTGAGCGGCTTGAGGGACCCAGGGCAAGTGGACTGGCCCTTGACACTTGGACTGGGTTTGGGACACGCACAGCGGGTGGGGTGTCAAGCTCACACTAGCTCACTCCACACCCAGCCAGGCAGAGTGGACCGAGCTGCTTCTGCCTCTGCATGAGAAGCAGAATTGCATTTCTGACTTCCCGTCCTCTGGCAAATTAAAGCCCAGCCCATTGTTGAAGGGCCTAGTCTCCTTAATATACATATGAGCAACCAGCATGGAAAAAACCAGGAGAAGGGCAGCTCTGCTGCAGGATCCCTCTTTCCTGGCGCCCGTGGGCGCCTGTGTGCGTGCTACGCCTTTGCCCTCACGTTGGTGGACTCTGTTGCTGGCCATTTAGACGTTCACAGGACCAGTTTCTGTTCTGTGTTTGTGCAGTGCCTACCACAATAGGGGTTGGCGTGTGACTGTGCCTGTAGGTGCTACAGAAATACACGTAACACGTTAGTTATGATACTAGAAGCAGCATCAACTCCCCTGTACAGCATCCAGCTTCCTCTGAGGATGCAGTGAAGATGGGAGAGAAGACCTCAGCAAGGGAGCCGTGCTGCTGGAAGGTAGCCGAGAAGGGTATTGCACGCAGGGGTAGGCCGTCACAGATGGCCCAAGGACTGGAGTCTGGTTTCACCACACCTATGCTGGATGTGAGGCATTACGAGGCAATGGCGCCCATCACAAACCCTTCCCAAAAGAAAGAAAAACATGCCGGCTACTCTGTACCCTGAGAGCCTCAGAGACATCAAGGAACTCCTTTACTGCTTGGGCAGCTTTTTCCAAGGGACCACAGAGAGGAATGGGAAATAGATATATGTGGTGTATACAGGATCTTTCCCAAGAAACACTATAAAGGGGGTTGGAAATAAAAGCCCCACCTGCTTACTTGGCAATTGGGCTTCTGGTGTGAATACTACGCAGTATAGCAAGGTGGGGGGGGGGGGAGGTGGATGGGCTGCAGGGATTAATTTTGGCACAGAACCAAGGCAAAGAAACCGTATTACCATGACTGGATGCTATCAATGACTAACGGGATCTTTCATTACCCCTTTCCCATGAATTGGGCTACTCCCTTACTAGGTCCTCAACTCAAGACCCTGCAGTCCCCAGACAGACGGGTGGAGCAGCTGCACTGGGTGCCGCAGCAAGGAAAGCGTTAAGACGGGACTCTCCCAGCCCTCTGAATTGCCTCTTGCCATCAGTTCAGCCAAACACGTGGCATTATTGCCGGCTGCCCTCTGCATGTGCAAACCAAAACATGGTTAAAGGAAAATGAGGGTGGCCGTGTCCCAGGACGGGTTGGAAGAATCCTTTGTGTTTAAGCGGTACTGGACGGCATGGACAGGGTTACAGACAGACTGGCTGCTTTAGCGCTATTACAGACATGCAAATGTGCCGTGAAGGGGAAAACCTGCACATTTGGGCCGCACCTACTGTGGAACTGGAGCAGTTGCACTGCATGGAAGGTAGGGAGAGGATTTGGGAAGCCTGTGAAGATGGTCAGCGGATGGCTACTGCCCTCCCACACAGCAGGGACAGAGCACCTCTAATGCTGCTCAGTGGAATGTGGGCACCATACTCTGCTCACCAGCACTGAGCCCCTTCATCAAGTCTTTCAAATGCAGAAATGTGTATTTAGAGTTTGAAAACAGACCAACCTTCATCGTATTATATAAATCCAGTCCCAGTTACTTTGGAGCAGTTCTGAGGTATCTCTCTTATCCATTTCTAGAACAGAAATGTGAATAAATAGATCTGAATCTTTCCTACTATGATATTCTATAACACAGCCCTGTACTGCTATTAAATACGGATCTGGGTATGAAAAATGTTATGAAAATGTTACCGTATGCACAGCGGCTGATTTTCAAGTATCAGTAACGTGGTTGGTTAGCTTATTTTTAAATACCAAAAGAGCCCAGCTCCATATTATGGACTAAACCAGGTGTGTTTTCATTTTTTTTAAAAACAAAACATTTTGAATATAAAATAAGAGAGCAAAAAGTATGTGATATTTGTTAGCTTCGTCACCTTTTAGAGCCAGGCTTTCCCCCCATAAATTTGTTAAAAAGCAAAACAAAAGTGCCCTTAATTTGAGACTTTGTTGTCCCAAATTTCAGCAGGATCTGAAATTTTACAGCCAAGTTATAAACCCCTGAAAAACTTTTAATTATAGCAGTGCTTGTGTGTTCCACTATAATACAAATCTACATATTACCTACATTGCTCTCTGGGTAACCATGTTACATACTTTACAGGAATTCAGTTAAAATTAGAAGCCTCCCTTATTTCCCACCCTCCCCCTCGTGTCTACAGCTCCATCTATTACTAAAACTACTACCATCTAATATAATCATCATAATACATTCAAGATAAGGAATAAACTGCTATTATCCTGTACAGGAGACATTTATAATTACACGGGGGCTTAGAAGTCCAGCAGCGTAAGGAAAACGGCCATCCATTTGGGCATACATCCTCGTCAGATATTTTGCACTAGAACACAGACATTAAGTTCCACATTGAACTATGATTGCAGAGTAGTAACAACAGTTGAAAGAAAGATCATTTCGATAGCATTCGCAAAACCTTCTAGGCTTTGTGCTGTGAGACCATGAGAGCAACAGCTCACCCCAGGCATTTGGTGTACAACGTGGTTCTACGTGCCATGTAAACGAGAACATGAACACTATTAGATCGGTAGCGCCAATATGACTTACTGCTTACAACTGTGCTAACATTGACACCTGTGTTAGGTTTGGTTCTCCTTTAGGAATACAATTCAATTCATCTCCTGTCTTGAAAACGATGCTAGGAATGATTAAAAAAACTGACTGCAAGTAAAGGCTATCTATCTCCACAATGCGCAACAGTTTCCAACTACTGTTTCCTTCCAGTGCAAATGAGATATGAATGCAGTGTCTGTGGAAGCCGCAGAGTAGCAACCCTGTGATCTAATGCAAATTCAAGCTTGTTAAGTAGAAGAAAGGGAAGGAAAGTTTCAGTGGTCTTTCTCACGGAAGCTGACCTCATGAAGACAAAGCAAAGAAAAAGGCACAAGACTCAGATCTCATTGATTGTTCTCTCGGAAGGGCTGTATTCAGAGGTGCCTGGTGATGACATGTAGAATGACTGTGTTTTCCTTTTTAACCTGGCTCTTTTGTTGGCCAGAGAGAGGCTGCGCCGGCTTGAGCTGATGATTTCCGAAATAAACTTTTTGCAGTCCACGCACACCTCCATGGTGCTCCAGTCCTCCATTAACTCTTTGGGAAACTGCAGCTCTTCATTTGATTTATCCACAGACTTGGACTTTGTGGACAACCTGGAAAAAAGAGAAACTATTCCTTATTCGTTATCATTATTTACTGTTTAGCACAGCTTTTGAGCAGCAATGGAGAGACCTCCCAAAGAGAGAGAAGACGTTTCCTGCCCCAAGTCTTGCTGCCCCCCCCCCTGACTTAATGAGGAGAGAATCAAAACCATAAGGCATGGCTGGGGGTGGGAAGACAGGCCAATACATTTACATGGTTATGCAGTGGAGGCTAGTGGAAAGTATGATTTGGCAAAGAGGATTTCATGAATCACTACATGGATGTCTTATATGCCTACTTTGTGAGTAGGCATCATGGTAGCAGGGTCTTACAGACAGATTTTTCTTCTAAGGATCCACATACACTAGCAAAAATGTAACCGTATTTATCAGTTGTACTGATATTACAAACAATGTCAGTTGTCGGATAAGCAGGAGACAACTTATTTGAAATACCATGTCAGCGAGTCTTATGTAAACACATGAAGTTTATATTTACCAAGTAGTAAATAAAAAGTCACCCGGCTGGATTTTGTTTCACTAGAAACAAGGAAAAACCTCAATCTTTATCCAGTGAAAAAATAACATTGGGAAGGAAAACCATCTTTGGGTTTCTAAAAATATATTACAAACGTTGACCATGAAACAAACTCTGCAAATAGAGCCTAGTAAATTATGTCTCATTAACTAAGCAGATTGAGAAGTATATTTTATAAAGAGCTGCTACGAACAGCACAGCTGAACTAGGAACGTCTCTCACCTGGACATGCTCCTAAGTGACCGGTGATGACTGGTGGAGGGTTTTTCTGGTCTCATAAAACTTTCTCCTCTCTGCAAGGCAGAAGGTCCCAGAGAGAAGATAGGAAGGGTGGAGTATGGCTTTGATGGCAATCGCATCTGTTACGAGAGCAGGAGAATGACAGGATGATGTATCCTTACCAAAGCCACACAGCCTTTCTGAAAGGGACAAACTGGAGGTTCCAAAACTTACCTTTTTGCAACACTGTGAGCATACGGGCCTGGAGTGAAAAGTAAAAGTATGAATCATTCAACTGAAAGAAATGTTAGTTAAGACAGTATTTACTGCCTCACTGACTATCAACTAACATTTGCGCCAATTACAAGTAAACATTGACAACATGACCATTTCAAATGGAATCTGAAATGTATTTTGTTCTTTCAGGTCCCCTTGTCATCCCCAGTAAGGAAGATTCTGCAGAATCTGTCTCACTGCCTCATACCCACATGGGCTCTGCTGGGCTAATGGAGGAGTACTGTTCTGTTTTATTCTAAAACCTGAGCGGCTCTGAATTCGAGCACATTCAGGGAGCGGATATGTTATATAAGGAAGAGCTCTATAGCCATTTTTCGGACCATAACTGTGTTTCAAAACCAAAACCGAACAACACCGTGAATAAAAATAGAAACAAGTGGGGTATGAGTACTAATAACTCACTCTGAAATGGATACATATCAGCCACCAAAAACCTACCTCTTACAGAACTGACAGGTGTAGGACCAGGTGAAGAAAGAAAACCTCCTTGTTCGACAACAGAAACAAAGCTAAAGAAATTGAAAACAGAGGAGAATGCAACATTAGTACTTCAGTCCTGGAAATAAAATTGCATAACTTCTTATTGGGTTTTTGATGAAGACACAGAGAATGAAGTTGAGATACATTTGTTTGATAAGTTCAACATGTAGGAACCCAAGGGAAGAAAAGGAGACACTCATTTTTTTCATGGTCTATAATCTGTGGAAGAAAAATACACTGGCAGATAGGTGCTCACATATTAGATCCCACTGGGTCACATGAAGCATGATACCCCAGAAACTCTAAATTCCTTTTATCTTACTACTCATAAGCCTCTGAATGTCATGCCCAAGACTTCAAAACAAACAAACAAAACCAAGAGTGTGCGACTAATGCATGCTGCTTACCTTTGGAGGACAATGGAGCCTTAAAATAATCCCACTTGCTTTAAAACCCAAAATATATAATTCAACCAGGCAAGGGGAAAAAAGGATTCCTCATCCACTTTATTTTCAATGAATTAGAAGAACTTGTTGATATATCTCGTTGACCCTTTCAAATAAGGGCCTTGGTCTTGCATTCTTTATATAGGGAAATCTATGATAGATGAGGGCTGAGTCAAGTTGCAAACCCCATCTTGTTTCATGGATACTATTGTTTTTAGGGCTCCACTTTATGCTGTAATCTTCATGTCGGAGTGTGAGCCTCATGTTGCATTGCAATCTCCAATATGGATTAGCATATCCATTTTTTAGTGGAGGCTTTAGACCTAGCTAAATGACTAAATCTGAGAAGTTGGCAAAGAGCAATCCAAAGCCATCAGTGCTATTTGTCTCTCAACTGCCAGCCCAACCATAGGAAGAAAGGGTCCCTCCTACACAGAAGGTATGAGATGGTGGGGGTGGGATGGGGGAAAGGGACAGGACCTAACCAAAGGATTTATTTAAATGGGAATACTCTCTGGGAAGGAGCTGTCCATGGCTGCAAGTCAAGAGACTAGACAAAGGACAGAGAAGGCAGGACCAGTTGCCGGGCCTAGGGATGCTGATCAAATCCTGAACTCATAGGAGCAGTGAGATCACACATGGTGGCTGTACTAAGGATTTTGTTTTTTTAAACATCTGTAACTCACTCATGTGCTTTGTTAAAAGTAAAGTGTCCATGGCTAATAATTCCTTTGCTAAGTCTGGGTTTCTTGCTTGCCTGCCATGTTGTCCCTAAAAGGGGCAAATCAGGAAACTCAAATTAATCACAGTGAGATGGAACTCTGAGGGGACATATGTATATAAGTAGGACCTCAGTAGGGCTGGGTCATTGGCAATGTTCCCTCTAAACTGATGATGAACTGAGCAAATTATGGTACCTGTTGAGCGGCAATTTGTGAGGCATGGTGCTGCATGGACAACTGTTTTTTTGGTGCTGGAAGCATCAGCATCCCTAAGTATCTTAATTCAAAAGAAATGCATAGAGGTTGTCTTTTCAATCGAACTTTAATAAAAATGTTAAACTGAAATTCTGTAGTTTTATTAATTTACTAAACAAATGTGAGACGATGACACTTGCTGCCTATTTAGTCTCTACCATCATCTACACCTCATAGTTTTTGTTGCCTGTATTTTGCTATGTGGTCATGAATGTCTTGTCTTATGAATGGGAATAAACTTAAAATTTTAAAATGTGGGGGTCAGGCTGGGGGGAGAAGGGGAGAGAGCAGCGGGGAAGATCAGGCTGGGGAGAGAAGGGGACAGAGCCGCGGGGAAGATCGGGCTTGGGGAGAGAAGGGGACAGAGCTGCGGGGAAGATCGGGCTTGGGGAGAGAAGGGGACAGAGCCGCGGGGAAGATCGGGCTTGGGGAGAGAAGGGGACAGAGCTGCGGGGAAGATCGGGCTTGGGGAGGGAAGGGGAGAGAGCCGCGGGGAAGACTGGGCTGGGGGGGAGATGGGGAGAGAGCCCCAGGGAAGATCGGGCTGGGGAGAAGAAGAGCCGTGGGGGTTGGGCTGTGCGGGAGTCTGAGATATGTGTGCAGGTGTGTGATGGCCGCTGCACAGCCACACACCCATGCAGCTTAGAAGGAACACAGGTCATTGGTTCTAGGGTCCAGCTGGGGTCCCAATTCACAAGAACAGTAGCAAACATAGGGTCTGCACCCGAAAGCATACTTGAGAAAGGAACAAAGCAAGGAACAGTGACCATAGCTGTCCAGACCTAGAGCATTTAGAAGCAGGTGAGATTCAGCAGTGGAATCCATTCACAACAGACTGGTGTCCATTCAGACATGGGAACTGGTTTGATTGTGACAGCTTCCAATGGTTTCAATGGAATTTTTTTTTTAAAAAGGTGTTTTATATTATAAACCTTTTATTTCCTAATTTTACTTATGTTCTGGTCTCTCTAGAAAAAAAAGCAGCATGGCTGTGTATGGGTCAAGGGGAATGAAGGGGTAAGGATGCTTTATTAAATTTAAACTATAACAGAGAGAGAGTGAGCGAGCGAGCACATGAACGAACACACTGTAACCCCTAGTGTGTCTTTATGGAAAGTCAAAAACCAATGAGATATTCCTATACACATTTTTGAAGTTTCCAAATATAAACCAAGAGAACGGGTCCAATTTGTTACTTTTTCTAGCGAAAGTGTAGTTTTTCCAATATAGATTGAAAGTCAGATTGAACAATTATCTGACTGCACTTTGGTTTCAACTCTTATTTTTTTCCCTGACTGGAATTTGTGTGATTCATGTCTCTCACTAAGAGCTCTCAATGGATCAGCTGACACAAGCATACCTTTCCTTTTTTGAGGGCAGTGTAGACGTCTTTATACTGCTGGTACTTTTCCAGCTCTGCCTTCACCAGCACCTGACGAATATGCATGACTTCCTCCACTGTCAGAGCTAAGCATTCCACTGGGTAGCAAAACTCCTCCTGGAAGCCAAAAGTCGATGTTACTATGCAATTCATCACCTTTTTTGAGACTTCAACCTAGAAAGCCAGCCACCTAGTTAGTAACTTCAAAGAAAAGGTTTCACAACCCAAAAACGGAATAGCACTGGCTGATGCATGGGCATCACCTAAGTTTCAAACCAACCAAGAAACTGATTATATGCAATTTTTCTATGATTACTTGTATCACCTAACACCTGATTCCATTTATTTGATTATTTATTTATTATAAGATTTATTTTTGCCAATTACAATTCAATTGTATCATTTGAAAGGACACAGGGTGATCTGATATGTAACTGTAAAACATACTGTTTGGCGCTATTCCTTTGACTGTATGTAGCTTAAAGACAAGCAGCTTCTCTGTGACTTCATGGTGCCCAGAGAAGCTGAAGAAAGTGGTTAGTAGCCCAAAAGAATTTTTATTCAGTGGTAGCACTTGTTGGTAATCACGTTTATAATCACATCTCATGTTCAAAATCAAGACCAAAATGATAGAAAACATACTGACTGTATGTAGTTAGTACGCACAGCCTTCCTTCTGTTCAAGAGGATAGCAATATAAACTTTATTAAAATAACCTTAGAATATAAAGTTTGAGCAAACCAGTTAATCCACTGTTGTGTTCTTGCTAGCAGGGAATCACGCCCAGGCTGCTAATGACAGAACCACTGCCCATCTGTGAAACTTCCATACACTTTGTGTTAGTGCATTTGAGAGAGTAGTAACACTGAATATGCCACTAACTTTGGTACCACAGAATAAAAAGCCTTGTTCCCATTCGTAATCTAGCCTGGAGGCTGATTGCATGGTTCTAACAGAAAGGCAGAACTACTCTGAGAATTCCCATCACTTTTTGCTCAGGGCACCTGTTCATTTAGCCCAGAAGGGCTATGGTGCTGAAGTGACAATGAAATTTTACGTTCGCTGAATAAATATAGGAAATCTTCTCTGTACACAAAGACACTGTTGACAGCACTATATGGACAACTTTGAAATCTAATTTATAAATTTGAGTGATGATTCGGATTAGTTGTAAAGTGCTCAATTTAGACAGTCTTCAACTTCTGTTCTGACTTTCAATTAGAGAGAATATATTTTGATCTATGGTGCAGACCTGGCAAACATTAGCATTTTGGAACCACTATATTTCTAAGTACTGCTGTCTTATCTAGAAAAGTAATGTCATAAAATTCACCTTGCTTAAGATACCCAAAAAAGGCTAAAATTGAGTTAATTTGGATTTTCTTTAACAAGACAAACCTCCTATGTATGTTCTTACTGGTGGCGCTTAGTTTTCTGGAAAAATCAAACGTGATTTTCTCTGAGAGGTGTAAAATTCCATGAACAAACAAAATAATTACCTTTCATTCGCAATAACCTTCCACCTATCAGCACCTGTCAGTATTGTATTTTAATGGTTATGATAGCATTGTTAGAGATCATGAATGCTTTGGGAGCAATGGAAAGGAAGAAGAATGGGTGGGAGAACGTGAGGCAGGCAATGCCAATGAGAAATGTATTTTCCACAGTATGGGATATCAGGATGGTATTTGTGGTAAATGAGGTTTGAATGTTTTTGATCAATCACAATTTTCAGTCTTTTAGAAAGCTATTTTTTTACAGAAAGTATTTCTTTTCTCTAATATACTCAAGTATCATATTTAATTCTTTTCTTAGACAACAAAATGTTAATTATGATGAATATTTAAACACCAGTTTGTTGCATATTTGATGACATATGATACATAAACAAACTTTTAAAGATAATCCCTTTTGTTTTTCTTTTTAATCTATGAAGATGCTTTATCAATAATACAGGGTACTCTGTATCTATAGAACTAGCACTTCAGGTGTTTACTAGGTAAGAGAAGACTGATCTAGATCTGTTCCTGCAACCATCAAAATTAATTTTCATGAAAACAAGTTTGAATAGCTAGCAGGCAATAGAGAGAAAGTGGAAAATGTTCATTTGTTTAAATGCTAATGTTTTAATTCCAGAGATTACACAAGGACAACAAAGCTTTAATGCAACATTAAACAAAAGTTAAATGATATACTGATTTCTGAAGAATCTTTAATTTTTTTCCTTCTCAGAATAAAAATGAGAACAAGTCAAATTTTTAGTTACAACATTAGCTCTATCTTTAAATTGAACTAATCAAAATTACATTAACCACTAACTAAAGTTCACAGAAAGAGTAACATTGTAGAGTTGTAATTCTAACTCCTAACCATAATCCTCATCCATATCATAGGGGCTGCATATGTAGTATGTGCAACGTCCTAAGTCCTCTCCAATACCTATTCTCAGTTGAGTGTGTTAAGGACAGAACTTGGCTTCTGAATTTCCTCATTTTTCTGGATGTGAACCCAAGCTTCAATAAATATCAATTAAAGATCCATTGAGATCTTTTTTTATTTTTATTTTTTATTTTACACAGGGAAAAAAAGCATGTTAAAAGATACTTTTCTGTACTTAAAAAGTCAGTGAACTTGTAAAGAATTTGCTTAATATTTTAACTCTGCCGTCACAGCATAACAAGCGCTCAATCAGAGCTATTAAATGTACTGAATTTATATCAAGAATAACATGTAACAGTTATTAGCATGTATTCAAAAGAGTCACAGCAGGAAAGTAACGTACACACTAATGCTGGATGAAATACAAAAATTATGCAATTCAGATTACGTTAAGCCCTGTGAAGTTTAAATGCCTAACTAAATATCTTCAGTGTGGAATACTCAGCTAGATATCTCTAGACTTCAATAGTCTTGCAATATTTTCTCCCAAAAATGGGAGGAAAAACCCACTAAGTCTCAGTACCTTGACAAATTTTGGTTCATGTTCAGTTCTAAAAATGGTTTGGGGGACGTTCTCATTTTCTACTAAATTGGTTGACCTAACCTGATGCAAGCCAACTATGGATCATGCTGGAAGTTCTGCTACTTAAGTGCATTCAGGCTTAAAATGATAGTTAGGGTTTTAAGTCATATTCTGTTTTGAAATGCCATTCTGTTCCATAATAATTGTGTTAAGGCAAAACCAGCTTAATTTTTTTCAGCATTGTCCAAGGATCACAGTGGTTTTGCTTGGTTAGGTTGCAGGATCTTCATGTGCTGTACATTTAAAGTTTGGAAAACTTCTCCCACTGATAATCTTATGATGTTGCATTTTTAGTTTGCTGTCCTTTCTTGTTTCCCAAAGGTCATTGAAGGGTCTAAACACACACAAGTATTCTACAAACACGGAAATCAATCTCAATCAGCAGTAGTGTGCCAACCCAAACTGTTAATTCTTGCCCCAGTTTAGGAAATGCTCTGCCCTAGAAGGCCTGTGCTTGTAAAGGTAATTTCCAAAGCCAGCAGAAAGAGGCAAACCTTTGGGGCCTTCCACCTGCTGGCAAAAGCTCTGTCACACAGATAATACATAGCCCTTGCCACTCCAACCAGAGCTGCTTCAAAGGGATGAGAGCTGAGCAGAGAAGCTGTCTGTATGGTTGAAAAAAGTGGCTTGAAAGTCATCCTTGGAAAAAAGCTGGTTATCCTAGGAACCTGAACAGTAGATAGGAAGCAGAAGAGGGAATGCTGAACATGAGTGTAATTGTTAGCAGGGATTCTGTATCATGAACATAAGAAAAGTAATGAAGGCTTTTACTCATGCATCTCAGTACACTTAACTGCATTTTCCTGGATAGGTACCAAGTCAGAGGACATTGATAGGAACACCACGAGGCTAACTCTGGAAAAATAGTGAACTGTACAGCTGCTGTTTCTGCAGCTTCTCATTTACCATTCAAATGCTGACACAACAAAGCATTAATGTTTGGAATTTTTCCAAGTTTGTTTTTCCCCCACCCCTCTTACTTTAGTGCTAATTGCCTTTGTATGCTGAGATGTCAGTTCACAAAATCTTAGTTAGTATGCAAGACAAACTAGATGCCTGCTAATTCTGCTAAGAAACTGTAGAAATGGCTTTTTTTTCATTGGCATCACCGGGTATTTAACAACAAGCTCCTTCACCTTGAAGCTAATAAGAACTGAAACGCCACCAATCCTGGAGGAAAGGATGAGGAAGTGTGTAGTCAAATAAAAAAGTAAATAATATTTTGCCTTCCACTCAGGGAACTTCAGTATCACAAATGCCATGTCTAGTTCAGAAAATAAGAGAGGCCAGCTTTTATGAGCAGTGAAGAATTCCATGTCAGGGTTCATGGTTCGGTTACTGTTAAGGAGTACTGAAAACCTTGGATTGAATTAAAATGAAAAGATCATGCAACGTATCTGTTACCCACCCCCAGAGGGCACTATTGCAAAGATTTACAAATATATTTAACTGGCACATAAAAGACCTCATTAAAAGAACATTACTTCAACATCAATTTTCTTCCTTTTGACTTCATACACAAAAACGTGTTAAACAAATTGGGTGAGGGTTTAGAGAGTGTTCTTTGGAGTTAATGAACTGTCACCACATGACGTGAAACACTTATTTAGGTGAACCTGTAGGACTCCCATAGATGTTTCTCTGATACTTTTGCTTGAAGTTTCTGCTGCTTATTTTTGTTGCTGTTGTTTCATTTTGCTTTTTATTAGGTCAATTAGAATTTTTATCTATTGATTCTACTAATCACATACCCCATAACCACTCTACAGTTGACACATACCAATGAATAGAGCTATATAGCAGGAAAAATGTATTGTCATTAGAAATAAATCACGTGAAAAACTTAATTAAGCTATTTAAAATAAGGACGTCGTCTGTAAGCATTTTTAAGTTACAAGGTTTTCCAAGTTTTGTGCTGGATCAATATCATGATGTAATTTGTTTAGAAATACTGAAAGTGTAGAACAGCAAACACCTCAAAATGCCACACAGTTTTCTTCTTTTGAATATTTCTGCCTGTGAAAACTTATGGGATCTGAGAAAATAAACCTTTTACTGACATACAAAATGACCACTGCACATTGTAGTAATTAAATTCTTTTTACACTAATCATGGTCTCAACTGTGAACTCTCCTTTAAAGTGTTAGAGATTCCAAAGTTATACTCCCAGCTAACTCTTGGAGAAAAAAATGCTATTTGTGCGGTATTCTGCAAGTTCATTACTGTTCCTGCTGAACGCCATTCTCCCAGGACCGCAAGCTGTATTCAAGGTAGAAGCATGTGATTTAAAGCCAATTTTTCTCTTGTAGAGAAGTGGGTAAAACATTTTCTGCATCCCTGAAGACAACTGTGTTATTACACTTCAACCTCATCAACCTGAAGGACTTGAACCACAGCCACATCTCTTCAGCCAAAGAGAAATAAATAGGACTTAAAAGTCCATCAATACCTCTCTGTCAAGTGGAGGACTGGTGAGTATTCCTTCCCTTTTAGAAACTGAATCCTCCTATCAATCTCTCTACACATAGATACCTCAAAGGGGCACTTTGAACCCCTGCTGCTGGGGAAAACAAGAGACCAGGAACTGAACCCAGTTACACAGGTCTTTCATATTAAGTTGCAAAGTACACTGTGCCAGCACGAAAGAGCCAACATTCTGGTCCCTTTGCAACTTAGCCTCTGTTGGAAAACAATTCTCAATTAAAGCTAACTGATCAAATGTACTGTACTTTCTTTTCAAGTAGCAAAACAATTTATGCTTCAGTGACCTCAGCAATGCAGTGTGGTCACAACCTGAGATGGATTCTAAAGATTTTTCTCTCACATTATGACTTTAATCAAACTAGTTTTAAACGAGGGAGGAAGAGGAATCCATTCCTCCAGCTGTGAATTAAAATATTCCAATTACAAAGAGAAAATAGGTTCACTGCTTTTTCATTAGAAAGGAAGCAATGCCAAATCCGTTATTTAGAAACTTTATTTTCTGAAATAAAATCTAAAGATGGACCTGAGTTATAAAGTTTGGACCAGGATCCATACTTCTTCAAAGTTCTAGGGCAGAGGTGTCAAACTCATTTGCTATGGCGGGCCAGATTTGACTTAAATGGACTTCAAGTAGACTGTACACACCATAAATCAAAATACTACAGCACTCTCACAGCATCGTGGAGCTCTGTGTATGTAAAACTGCACTCTACGATACCACTCTCTCTGTTAGGGAGAGAGTGTGGTCTTGTGGAGCACAGTCTCGCATACCCAGCGGTCCGTAATGTCGCGAGACCTGACACTCTCACAGCATTGCGGTGCGCGGGGTATACAAGACCATTCTCTATCTGTTTTTCTCTCTGTTGGGGAGAGAGTGTGGTCCTACCAAGTGCAGTCACAGGCCAGATGGAAGAGATTCGGCCTGCGGGCCACATGGAAGAGGTTCGCGGGCTGCATTTGGCCCACAGGTTGCATATTTGACCCCCCTGTTCTAGGGCATCTGAACCTGGGATTTTGGGTCAATACCTTAAAGAAACAAAAAATATAAACTTGATTCAAACTCCCTCAAAAATTCAAGACCGATTTAAATTTGGTATTTTGCTTTGCATCCAGCACTAATCGTAATGTACCACATTTTCATTTGTTTAAAGTCTTTAAAAGCTTTTCTCATCACCACTGTCGAGTTACTGACCTCCTCACCCTACAGCCAATGTTCAAAGACAGCAGTAATGAAACTTACAAGTGACCTGGAGCTCTGTTTTGAAGGTGGCAGGAACTGTCTCACATTGGTTGGTGTTTCCTTTTCAATGGAGTGTCGTCTCTGGGGTGGTTGCCGCCTCTCTGGCTGTGGTGTGGATGATATTGGCAAGAACTTTGGAGGCACTAAAAATTCAACCAGCAGAAGTCAGTTCTAATGACCATTCAATAACATTTTTAACATTGATAGCCACAATTTTGGTGGGAAAAAATCTATGGTTAATGACCAAAGTAACACAAGATAAAATAGCTTTGCATAGCCTTCAAATGGGCCACAGTTTCACCCCTATAAAAAAAAAACCCCAAACACTTGCGGGCATCCAATTACCGTACTAACAAGTGCAAATGCCAACCTTTATGTATAATTCAGGTTTCTGAATGTGTAGTGAGACTGCAAGAAAGTTTGCAGATATCATAGATATTTTTCCCTGTAAATGCTTGAATATAAATTTTAAAATCAAAGGGCACTGAAAGGTGAACTCAACTTATTTTGCCACTATTTTCATACAGAGAATGCATGAAAAATGCTAAAAATAATGCAGAAACTATTTCAGCTAAACGTATATGTTTTGTAAACACGAAAATATTTAAAGACACACTTTCAACTTAAAAATCATACTTGTGGAATTTTAAAAAAGTTATTGTGGAATTTTATAAAAAGTTATTGGTTTCAAGTTTAATAAAATTTCATTTTTACAATATCTGTATTTAGAGCCAACTGTGAGTTGACAATGATCCTTTAAGGGCCACCTACAGTTAACCCAAACGTGCTAAGAAAAAGTCTGATTCAACAATATTAGAAGATCATCTGTGTTAAGCAACCAATTTTTGTCAATTCCTTGAGTCGTTGATGAAGACAGGTTTCACTGTACGTCAGAATAATTAAAGCTCTAGCAACAATTCAAATATCTAAATCAACTACTTGATAAACAACAATTGTAGCATATCCTGCTGTACAGGTGAGATGGTTAGAGACAGTGTTTATGCCTCTGCAATGTCTAAACTATCTGTTCCTTATTCCTAAAGGAAATGCACAGTGTGTGTACACTGATTAGACAGCTTCTGTGTGTCTCTTTTCTTTGTGTAATAATTTGGAAAGGAAAAGCCAAATCCTATTCTTAGTTATGTCAGCATAAAGCCAGAATAAAAAAGCTGACGTCTATGTTAAGATCAGAGTGAGAACAGAATTTGTCTCTTCATCTTTTTTAAATGTATGAAAATAGTCTATTTCCACAATATTAATTAAAACTGTAAAATTCACATTCACTTACTTTCTTATTTTGATCATTATATGCAAAAACTATATGCTACAAATAAAGCAATTTTTTTTCAGTATACAGTATAAGTAAAAAAGGAAATCAACTTTCTTTTGTAGTTTAAAATTGGACGGACTCTAATGGCTTCTTTACACTTGAAATGTTGCAGAGCTTTATTGGTTCACTAGTGGGTATGGAGCTCCTACCAGTGCAGTTAACCTACCTACCTGAAAGGTGAAGCTAGCTAGACAGAATTCTTTCATCAACTTAGCACTGTCTACTCTAAGGCAGTGGTTTTCAAACAACAGGTCAGGACCCAATCCTGGGTCGCAGACCCTCAGGTACTGGGTCGTGGTTCCCTCTGCTGCTGCTGCTGCCGCCAGAAGACTGGAATGCATTGCACAAAGATGTCATTGTTGGGTTGTGGGCATAAATGATTTTTTTCAACTGGGTCCTGAGGAAAAAATTGAAAACCACGGCTCTAGGGAGTAGGCTGGATTAACTATGGCCAGATCTACACAGGCGGTGAAATTCAGCTGCAATCAACGGTTGTTACACAAGCTGTGCAGAATAGCTTGCTTAATTCCAGTTGACTTCCTAATTTACCTTCAGCGCAGAGTCTTCACTGCGCTGCGCTGACAGAAAATGCATTCCTGTCGATGCAGCACTAAGCCACTGGAGAGGGAGGTTTTATTAAGTCATTCTCCAGATCAACACAGCGGTTCTTCACTGACCACTAAGCTGATCTGGAAAGATCGATCTAACTGTGGCGACTTGGCCGCTGTCAGTGTAGATGTGGCCTATGTCACTCAGAGGTGTGGATTTTTCACATCCCTTAGCAGGGCAGGGGCACCATTTCAGAGTTTGGTAGTGGACAGGGGAATTTTAACTGTGATTCCAGGAGCTACTTAGGCACTAAAAACTCTAGGTTTTTTTGCAGATAATAACTTAGAAATTGGCTAATGAGCTGACAGAAGTACTGTAGCTAATATCTATATAAAGAAAGAAAAAGATAAAAGCACCAGTTAAAGCCATATTTTAGTTTTATATATTAATGTATATGCAAATAGGAGATAGTACGGTAAAATATTCCCAACCCCAAGCCTTGCGATATAAATTTTGGAGCCTTAACACAGGCATCAGAAACATAAGTTTGAGACTTTGTACTCTATCTTTAGTAGAGATAAATATAAATAAATAAAATCTGCTTACTTTCTCTAACAGGCACACTGTGTTACTGCCATTATCTACTCTATTTTAGTCAATTGTTTTTCATGCTACTACTTAATTTTAACATACGTGATTAAGTTTTTTCTCTCTTTTATTAAGAATGAGAATTTATTTTTCCAATTATTTTGGAATTTACATTTACCAGTCATAGTGATGTATGTGATTCACTACCATTTGACTCCACCATTACTACTGGAATCAGACTTGGAACCACATTTATTTTATAAATATAATTAAAAACACAATTTGAAAATGTGTGATCTCCCTCTGCACAGTGTCTAAAGTGATGTGTTTAATTAATGTTTGTTTTTTAAACTAACGCAAGCTAAATTTACATTCTAGAAGGATTGGTTTTGATTGTTGTTTGATTTTCCAACCTAAATGATAAATGACAGAGCACAATATGTTAGTAAAAGAATAACGATAATTACTCCAGCCAAGTTCGACATTTTAGAACTCACGACTCAAAGAATTAAATTTAAGTATAAGAAAGAAATAAAACTATGAAATGCCCAGACCAGTGAAAAAACTAAAATAAAAGCACTGTAATTCATAACTAATTTAGAAAATATAAAATTACAGAGTATGTGAGCATTGCACATTTTGACAGGAAGTACCAAGAAGTAATAACAACAGCAACAATACAAGTATGTGAGAGAGAATGTGTCTATTGGGGGAAGAGTATGTGTGTGAGGAGACATGTATGAGGGAGATTGTGTGTGAGAGACTGTGAGTAGGAGACTGTGCATGTACACACGCGTGTGTCACGAGTGAGTGTCACTGCACTGTTTCTTTAAGCCAAACACTCGGGTGCCTGACCACTTGTACAGTACAGCAGCAGTTACAACACCCACTCCTGAACCAGCGGCACCAGCCCAGACAGGATCCCTGTCCCCACACCTCAGGTCAGCAGAGATCCATTCGGCATGGCCATCTCTAGAAAAGGGCGAGCTCCCCCAGCACCCCGCCAGCCACGGATCAGCTTCCCAAAGAAGGGGAGACTGCTGCAGAGGACCCGGGTGGCTGGAGAGTGGCGGCTACTGGCTAGGCACCCAGTATTGGGGAGGAGGGGTGGGTATAGATGGGGAGGCTAAGGCAAATCTTTAGTCCCTGCAAGTTCCCCCCCTCTCCCAGTGCTGCCCCTGTTTGTAAAATTATAATATTGGTACACAACTTGGTGGGGGAGGGGCTGGTGCCCCCTTCAGTGGTACTCACAACCCACTCTGTAACTTTCCTATCTTCAAAGCGTCTGACGAAGTGGGATTTTCTCCCACGAAAGCTCATGCGATAAATAAATCTGTTAGTCTTTAAAAGTGCCACAGGACTCTGTTGTCTTTCTACAATAGACTAACACGGCTACCCCTTTGGAATTTCACAACCCATAGCTATGTAGCTAGTCAATTTAACTTTTGAGTGCAGACCTGGCCACAATCACAGGCCACATACAATTCCATATTCTGAAATATTTTTGTTTGTTTTTTTAAAAGAAGGCACATTGCAGTAAGCTCCTGAATAAATGTATTTTTGGTATTTTAAGCAGGGTCACCTATGCCAGTAATAAATTATTCCAGTAAACGAGTTCATTCCATTGCATTGTCCAAGTGCAGCCCTCTGCTCATACTGCAAATTCAATTCTAGGAAAAGACTATTTTCCTCATTTAACAATGTTTTCCTGCATTTAAAATACATGTATTTGTTTTACTTCAGAACTACACAGCCTCAAAACTTGTAGATAAACCTGTACAGTAGCCAACACCCTATATCTTCAGATCAGTGAAGAGGGTATTTAATCAATATTAACCTATTCAGCAGGTCTCTTTTTCAGGGGTGAGCCCTACACACTTACCCGCTAACACCAATCAGCTCTGGTTGTGAGTAAAAAAATTCAGATGACAGATGTTAGGAGGTGGGAAAGCAAAAACACTACTCTGTTTCTATTTAAACAGCCTTCCCTAGATACTGAACACTTACTCCTTCTACCAGAGCCAGTCTCTTGAAAGATGTCATCCACTTGGGAAGGCGATGCACTGCTGCTGCTTGCTGATTTGTTCATAGACTCCTCCTGGAAGTGAGCAAAATGGAAAGAATTAGGATTCTTCAGAGTCAGTCTCTCTCTCACACTCACTCACCGACCCTGTACGGTGCCACTGGTAAATTATATAATTAAACCAGTAATCTTCCAACAACACACCTACAAAAAATATTGAAACTCAGCTTTTTCAAGTTCATCTTTTTCAAGTTCATCTTTTGCTACAAACTGGACTATACGGTACATACGCAATGCATTTAATTATATTATTAAAAACAGGAATAGAAAGGCAGGTGATTCTCTTGTAATCTGCTTCTTCCTCAATAATTACTTCCGGCACTAAGGGCCTACCAGGGATTTACAAAGCAAATTAATACAAGTTTGTACCTCATCTGAGCAAGAAATCAGGATTCAACATTTAGCTTCTTCTGGTCTCCAAAAGAATGAGGTGTGACACTGGTGAACATGTGACCCGCTAAACAGCAATTAATCTAATCACTAATCTCCCCATCCCCATTCTCTAATCCTGGTACACTTCTTCTTCCCTCCGTGTTAAAGAAATCTCATTCATTACATAAGCCTGTTCTCATCAGGAGCCAACCACTGACTAATTGAATGACAGTGAAATAGACTTTGACTGTTACTAACACCTTTCAGCTAATGGGCAGCTAAAGTGTCAGGCGTCTCTGAATCAATACCATGGCCCTCACCTAAAACTTGTAGCCTGTCTGATGGAAACAAGCTGTGGTATATCATAGGAGTCTGACAAAGGCATACAGGGATGAAGAAATGGTTGTGAATACTGCTAATTTCTGACATAAATGCTTTTAACAAAGGAGGCTTGCAGTGACCTTCTCTACCCTTGGGCTATGTCTACACTGGCAAGTTAGTTCGAATTAAGGAGGCTTAATTCGACCTAACTAAAGTCATGGCTACACTAGGCTTTAGTTAGTTCGAATTAAGGGCTTCCTTAATTCGAACTAATAAATTCGAATTGGGTATTCAAACTAAGGGGTTAATTCGAACTAACTAGTTCGAATTAATCAATGTGGCCATGTTAATTCAAACTAATTTCTTAGTTCGAATTAACCGGCCATTGAAATGAATGGGGATCGCTAATTCGAACTAAGCAAGTGCTTGCTTAGTTCGAATTAACATTCCAGTGTGGCCATCCTAGTTCGAATTAAGCTAATTCCAACTAAGTAAAATTAGCTCGAATTAGTTAGTTCGAATTAACTAATTCAAACTAATTTTAGCAAGTGTAGACATAGCCTTGGAGTTTACAAATCAAACAAGTGACTCACTCTCCAAACAAGCAAGCAACTTAAATGATCTCTTAGGCCTCGTCTACATTGAAAATGTTGCATCGAGCTCCACGGACCGATGCCGCAGGATTGATTGAGTGGCCAGTGTAGACCTGCTCAATTGATTCCAGAAGTGCTCTCCCTTCAATGTTGTAACTCCACCCCTCCAGAAAGAATAATGCTGCGTCAAAGGGAGAGCATCTCCAGCTGAAGCAGATGAGTAAACATGCTGTGGTAAGTGGGAGTAAGTCAACAGGAGATACAAAATCTATGTTCAGTAGAATGCGTATCTCCTGTCGACCTAGCGTGGCAGTGTAGACCAAGCCTGAGTCTCAGAGAGTCACATGAATCTCAAGCAGGAAAATCTCCAGTAACTGAAACAATGCCATCTTTGGTTATGAAAACTCAGAAGGGAAAAGTTGCCGGAAATATCGCATTAACCAAAGGCATCAGCAGGGCCAGAGAGTGTCACAAATTACGATCAGGTGATCAATACATTATTCTGAATACACAGAAAAACCTGAGAGTTAGCTACCCGGATGGAATTTAAGAAGTAATCTGGTAACCTTTACTAGATCTAAAAGAGAGTTCCAAAAAGTTCTCTCATAGGTGATAGGTATAAACTTTGTGAAAAATAATAATTGCTGCTCAAAATTACATTTTTAGCTTGAAAGCAACTATTGGTGCAGTAAAAAACAAAAATAACCAACCACCTTAGGGCATTATAGATATATTTAAGTTATTCTTTACTGGACAGAAGGATGAATTTAAGATGAAGACATATGAAGCCTGCTCCTAATGGTGTTTTTTTCAACTAAAAAGCTTCATGCTCCCCTTTGCTTTTCTGAGTGGAGAGAGCCAATGGCTGTGGGGCAGGCTAGATGCCTGAGTGGCAGAGGGTGGCACTCTCTTCACTCCTTCTTGTTCCATTTGTGAGACTACAGGGGTTGCATCTAAAGCTGGACAAAAATTTGGGATTAAGGAACATGAACATTTTTGGCAACTACAAAGTCATTCTTTCCTACAGATTTCACAAAGGATTGATTTTTATATTTATTCATAATATTCGTGAACATTTTTACTGAAAATATGTTTTAAAATATTTTCAGCTTTTCGTTTCCCATCCCTTTTTCTTCCCAGTCTCTTCTCCCTCACTTTTTTCCTGAAGGGAGGAAGAGATGAAAAACAGCTCAGAAAAAAAAAAGGGACGTTTTTTCATTTTCTAGCTTCATAAAAATATAAAACTCACGTAACTGAAAATTTCTTGTGAACATTTCCAACTCTGAAAAAGGCTATTTTTGGTTGAAAAAAAGTTCAAGAATTCTTAAAAATTTCTCATTTCATTTTTGAGGCCAGGATGGATTCAGAGGCAGGTCTCAGTCAGATACTACCTGTCCAAACCCGTAAGGCTAGGCAGCGTAAATTACAGCTGACAGTTGTCCCTAGCCCATTCCTATGTGTACTGGTGGAGTTTCGCCACTGAGCTTAGTGGGAGAGAAACTGAGCCCAAAGTCTATGGTGACACTTTCCACTCTCTGCTGAGGAACTGCACTTCTTTTAGAGGCGCTTCTGAGGGGCTGCCATGGCCAGGAAAGTATCTGTTCAGGTATCCAAAAACCAAGATGGAAGTGGCAGACAGCAGCACTGGAAAGAAGAGCTTCTATGAGAATGCTTATGGCCACTACATGCAGGATCATCATCATCATCATTTTTTTTTAAGAACAACCTGTAGGGATGGACCTTCAGCTACTTCTGGGGAGAGGCAGACCTTACTTGGAACCAATGTAAGAACTCCAAGGAAACTACTTATTTTGAATAATGTAGGGAAGAATGGGAGCCACAGATACTTCATATTTCCCATAAATTTTATAAATACCAGCTGTGTTTATATAACAAGCAATCCATAGTCATTATTTTAAACTGCCTCTTCCCCCTGCCCTCTTCATATGCACTGAAAACGTCAGCTATCCTATTGCACTGTGATTTCTAGAGTGGTAAGCTTCTGTGGCAAATTAATACCAGTGAATCATGTGCAGTAATTATTTGTGATACTTGCACAGAATTTGCTTATGTCAATGTCTTTGCTGTTGATTTCTAATGCCGACAATATTAAATCACACAAGCAAAGGAGGCATTAAATCAAAATCCTGGTTCCAGACACCTTCGAACAATTTCAGACCGAGATCCAAACAAGTATAACCTACTGTCTACTGAGAAAGCCACATCTGCTTATGGGTATAATGTGAGAGGAGTGCCTGAATGCGTCACCACCATATTATCAGCTAAGTGTATATATACGGCCTTGTTAGAAACGATTTCGATAATTATGTAAAATACCCAGGGCTTACATTGTCACATACTTATTCAGCTATGTAGAGGAGCCAGGGTCCCTTACCCCTCTAATCATACTGTGACTCTAGTGGGAGGAGGGCAGAGCGGGGGCTGCTTGCTTCACATTGATCTTTGAACATATATAGCAGGCAGGGTGGGACTCCACACCTCCCTTCTCACCACTATCAAGCTAGATGGGTATATAATAAACTGCCCCACAGAAAAGCTGAGGAGTTTTAGTCCTTCCCCAGAATAAAGGGAGAATAAAAGAGGAGGGGTAGAATTGTGTATTGTCTCATAGTTCGTTCTCTGATCTGCTCCTGAGGCAGTGTAGCTATGTGACTCTCTTCAAGTTAGATTGTAAAGTTATAATCTAACTCCCCCCTGACAGTAATATAAATAGGTTAGCCCAATTCACTCTCTGTGCAGTCACCAGCATGGAAATGTCTGGGTCATTTAAAGACAATAAGAATACTAAGTCCCTATTACTTATCTATGTCGCAAACTTAAAAACCAGAAAATAAATATGGTATTTTTAACTTCTTTAACACAGCACTGTGTCTGAGATCTAATCAGCGCTGAGCTGGGTACCATGATTATCTCATTTGTTTCATCGAGTATTTGGTTAATTCAACTCAATATAAGATTTATCTTTTTTGCAATAGCATTGCATGGTCAATTTACTTTCACTTTATCTGCTGTATCCTCCAGAGCCTACCCTATGTGATATTTCAGTCTGTGCTGTTACTTTCCAATCCACAGTCGTGCATTTAATTATTCCTTCCAATGAGAATGGATTTACATTTATCTTTATTGACTTCTGTTCATTTCTCCAAGTCCGAGATCATGATGCATTATCCTGTGGAATAATGCACTGAGTTGGCTGCGAGGGGCCATGAGTTCTAGGCGTAGGTCTTTCACTGACTGTTATTACTATTTTGTTGCCCTTTACAATTAACAACAAAGCCTCATCCTGCTACTATTGTATGCCTATTTTAGGGAACAGATAACCGAGAGGTTACTTCAGGCAAAATTTTGAACAAGACTGAAATCTCATCCCCCTTGTCCCAATGTCCTTCAGAATGAATACACCCAATTATGTGCTTGCACAACCCACAATACTGCAGCGATGCTCTATCAGCCTCTTGAAGCTAGACCTATAAAGCTTTACAACACTACTGTCTCCATGCTTACAGACCATTCCTTTAGCGTAAGTGACAGAGACTCACGCTTTAAGCACCAGATGCAGGTGCCATGCTCAGTCTTCACAGCTGACCCAGAACAGGGACCCTGTTACAATTGGCTATGCTTTCAGTAATCTCTAGCTCAGTGGGTTTCAAACCATGGGTCGGGACCCAATACTAGGTCACAGACCCTCAGGTACTGGGTCGTGGGGCTCCCTGCTGCCATCACCGAAAAACTGGAATGCATTGCTCAAAGATGTAATTGTTGGGTCGCGGACATAAATGATTTTTTTCAACTGGGTCCAGAGGAAAAAAGTTTGAAAACCATTGCTCTAGCCTACATTCTGAACCCAGAACAAGGAACAGAAACCATGAATCTTTATACCCAACATTCCACTCATGTTTCCCACAGGCTTCTGTAGCCCACATGTCAATTGTGCATTGTCTCCCCCTTTATCAGCTGATTCACACAGGGGATAACAGTATCCTTTCCATGACCAGTGCTCCAGTAACTGATGTGGAAGAGGTTGGGCCTGTGGATTTTTAAGTTCTGGGGTTCAAATCCTGTTAATGAACCACATGGGACAAAAGTGTGTGGGCGAGGAAGAGTTACTGTTGGATTAATTTTCTACAGCAAAACATTATATCCAGAAGTTAATTTGGATGTTGGGTTAATATTTGTTTAATTGTTACATTTTAGGGTTTGTATTTTGGTTAATGGGAGTTGTTTCTTTAAGAAGATGATGGGAAACTTATTGTAGAGCATATTTAGAGACTGAGCAGTGTGTCCAAGAGTTTGCCAGGGCGTCCTTCCCAAAGAGTTGAAAACTCCGCTTATGTAATTTCCAATAAGAGCAGAACTTGATTTAATTAGTGTAATTTTCTAAAAACAGCAAAAGTTATTCTTGAAGGTGTAATGTTAACACTTCTAGGGGACAAGATATATCTGGACTTGAATACGCTGGAGTTTTGTTTTGTTTTGTTTAACTACAGGTCATCAAAGCTCTACTTGAGCTGTGCTGGATTCTAAGTTGTTCCCATCTGAAGGCTATGTGTGGTTGTCATAAATGAGAGGACTTTGGTAGGTCCCAGTTCCAGCTCCCACATCACAAACTCACCCCCCGAATCGTAAACTTTTGTACAGTGCCTAGCATAAAATCGGGCCATATTCATATTTCACAGGCTGTCAGAGAGAGCTCTTGCCTGGGGACCAAAATTGTATTTTTTGCAATACATTTATAAGCCTGCTCACATTATAACTGTCATGAAGTTTGAGGTCTGAGTCATGATTTTTGAACTTTTGGGGGCTGGCAATGTAATAATCCAATTCTCAAATTATAACTTTAAAAAATAGGATTAAATAACACTGATGAAATGCTTACTTCAGTTCATTAGTTCCATGAATCAGTAGAAAGACTAAAGTCTGAAAAACAATTGAGGAGAAAGTTTGGGCTCCTGTTGTCTTACCTCTGAATCCGAACTATCCAGTTCAGCCAATGTAGGGGCTTTAAGGAGTCTCTTTCGCTGCACTGTCACTTGGGTAGTGCTGACACCATTCACCTTTGCTTGTGGTGTCAAGCCACCATTCACTACAGAGCTGTCTGCTAATTTTCTGGAGGCCTCTGGCGTGGATACATCTGGAAAAAGAAACAGAATTGTTGTACTTAGATCTTAGAAGGCATACATATCAGGGCAATCAACTTATGATGCCCCTCTCAGCTTTTACTGCCAAGGCAGTGTGCCCAGAGAAGAAACCTCACTATGTAGGGTTATTTTACTTTAGCAATACATTGATCAGAAAATTACAGACCATGGTGTGTGGTATGGACATGAGATGAGAGAATGAGAGCAGTGGACAAAATAGCAGTGCACTTTGGTTTTTAAACTTCAGTATGAAAAAAAGTTCCTTGTTTAAAAAAGTAAACATCCTTCCACCTAATGATTTGCTACCATTAGTTAAATAATCAGAATCCAAAGAAACAGGTATGCACTGCTAAAAGCCAGACAGATGGATCTCCAGTGAAGACCAAGACCATTCTACATTGAAATTATGAGTTGAGACACAAAACAAACACAAACTATTCCAGTGAGTGTATTATTATGCTTCCCCGCATGTACGAATAGCAATGACAATGAGTTAAATATCTTGTCTAAAATGCGCATAATCCCACATTTACTTTAAAATTTATATTAAAAATGAAAAAGTATGTGTTTGCTCAAGTCTTGAATGATGTAACAGTGGAGTCATGGGACCCAATTCTGTTTTCACATACATAGATTTTACCTAGATGAACTTCACTGAGTTTAATAAAGTTGCTCTGGATATTCACCAGTGTGAGATCAGAATGAGTCCCATAATATGTAAGCATGAAGTCTGCTGTGCCCAGTCTAAACACTAATTTAGCTTTTGATGCTCTTGCTGGGGGAAAAGGGGAAACTGACATATCTGTTTTCTCCCAGAAAAAGAGCACAAAAAGGGTGACGCTTTAATACATTTTAAAATGTTGTGTGTATTTGGGAGGAGTAGCATTGAGTAGAAAAATTTACACCTGTGGTTTGCATGTTTGCCTAAGCATATGGCTTTTCTATCTATGCAGTTATATGATCCCTATCAGTGTAGTGAATGAGTACCTCACAATGATTTGTCCTCACAATACCATTGTGAGTTAAGGAAGTATGATTCCCGTTTTACAGGTAGGGACCTACGGCAAAGAGAGATTAAGTAACTTGTCCAAGGTCACAGAGTATCTGTGATAAAACAGGAATTGAATCCAGCCTCTGTGTCCAAGACTACCACACTAACCACTGAACTATCCTTTTTAGTCACTCGTGTAGCTGCACTGTTATAAATAACTAGTATAGACACAGTTTATCCTGGCACAGCATAATTTCTTTTGAGTTAATTTTCTCTGCACTAGGGGAACTGAACTGGTGCTACTTCTCTGATGGCTAAAGTTACCCTGTGTAGATAAGGCCTCAGTTATATTCATATGCCTGTTGCGGAAGACTCTCATTCAGACAAATTTTTACTTTAAACAAGAATCTGAGTTAAATTAATCCCACATTTTAAAAAGGTAACCAGGTAATGGTTAAATGTTGGAACTAGGAAAACAAAATGGGGGCAGAGGGAGGGGAGTATAGCGTAATTTCTTTAAAAAATTCTAACTGCAACTACAGTAGTGAGAAAAGGGACGATCTGGATTGTGGGAACACTTCAATCCTGCGAATCTGTATACTACACTATTATTATCACCTCCCATGTTTCCCCCTACCAAGAGTCTCCCATCATAGGCCCCAGAACTTCTCTACTCCACACATCTGACAAAGTAGGATTTTCTCCCACGAAAACTCATGCGATAAATAAATCTGTTAGTCTTTAAAAGTGCCACAGGACTCTGTTTGTTTCTTTGCAACACGGCTACCCCTTTGGAACTCCACTCTTTGGCTATGTCTACACTTGGCCAAATAAGTCGACTTAGCATGTCCACACTAAAAAATTAAGTCGCCTTAATGTGGACCTTGCCAAATCGACTTAGAGCGTCCACAATGGATGCCTAAGTCGACTTCTAGGGGCTAGGTGGACCTGGGACTGGTCCACGCTGGCAGGGGGGGCACCCCTTGCCAAGTGCCAGGGGCTCAGCATTTGCCCCATTGTAGCTGGGTACAATGGGGGCTGAGCAGGACAGGGACACTGGCAGGGCATAGGAGTGGGGTGGGCAGGGCTGTGTTCTGTGGGCAGCCCTGTGCCCACTCTCCCCTCATTTTATAGTAGTAGTAGTTGTTGTAATAGAAAAAACACCCCTGCTGCTAGTGCTGCCTCTTGGGCACTGAGAAACCTCATGATCACTTTCATACAGTTGTTCAGGAAACCTCAGGGCTTCCCAAATTAGGTGGAACCCATTAACTGTAGCTAGAAGCCTTGGTGTTTGCCTAAAATTGCACAGAATAGCTCGTAATAGCCAGAGAACCAGGAACAGCAGCAAGAACAGGATGGACATGTCCAACTAGTCTCCCCTTGAAACCCCTCTTGGGAACATGAGACTGACTGCCTGAAAAGTGGGGAGAAGGAGAAAGGACCCATGTGTCCATAGCCGTTGAATATGTGAGGTAGAAGGTGATGTATGCAGGTCATTTGCATCTCTCAAACACAACCAAGTAAGGGGTGGCATCCAGGTCCTGGAAAAAAGAGTCTCTTAGAGTCAGGGAAGAGATGTGGGGAACTAAATATTCAGGACCTACATTTTATAGATGAACATTTCTTAAATGTTTATGTGAACTCTTGAGACTAAAGCATGGGACATGTGCGACATGTATCATCTGTGCTGCCTATCCACACATACAAAACTTAGAAGAGTTCTATTTTTAGACAAGAAGCCCACAACTGAAAGAACTATGTAAACCAGTGGTTCCCAACCTTTTTGGCTCGAGGGCCACAGATATCATTTTTACAACCTGAATGGTCACCAGTCTCTGCCAGCAGGCCGACCCCACAGAGCAGCCAGATGGAAGGAGTTCAACAAGGAGACTGCCTCCTCGCTGATCACCTGTCTCCCTGGCTACAGCAGGAAACTGCATGCATCTCGTAGCCCTGTGTGCTCCACAGGGGTCTGTAGGCAGTGTGCCTCCCTTCTGCAACTAGAGGGACAAAAGATCAGTGCTTCCCTCCCTCTGGCTCCAGCAGGGACCCCCCAGCCTATGGACCTAGATGGAGCGCTTAGCCATGCTATCTGCTACAGATAGAGGGAAGTGTTGATCTCCCATCCCCTTGGCTGCAGCAAGGAGCCTGCACTGGTCTTGTAGCCCCATAGAAACATGTTCTACTTGGTTCCTTAGGCAGCATCTCCTTTCTACAGTCATCAGGAGGAGAGCTACAGGCCACTTTGAAAGCCCCCGTGGGCCACAGGTTGGGAACCACTGCTGTAAACATTTTGTGTACAAGTGTTTACTGATTTACTGCAATACCCTGAAATATAAGTGAAATTTCAGGTGAATCTACTAGAACATAATATATCAAATTTGTTTTGAATAGCTCTTAAATATGACTTGTCATTCATCGCCCCATTATATTTTAAAGAAAGCAAGAGAGAATTGTTTCTGCAAGTTGCAGCCGGTTCACACAGGTCTCCTTGCAGTTCAAATCAGGCACAGACATCAGCTTTGTGCTCCCACCAGCACTCTTTTGTTTCTCTAACTTAACCCACCACCTGTTCCTAGTTCACATATATACAGTTTAGCAGCCCCCTGGACCTCACTGTTTCCCAGTTACAAGTTCGGGTAAGCACAGCTTCTCCTAGGCTAGCTGTTTGTGCGCCCCCCAGCCCACACTTTCTTTCAATGAGCTTTTAAGGAGTCTTCCTTAACAAGCTTGGCAGCTGCTCCTCCTCAGCTCACCTTGGCAGGGTTTACACAGCCTGCCCCAATCACTTTAACTAGGGCCGCAGTAGCGGGGGCTCCACCAGCCTAGCTGCTCCCAGCCCTTAGTCACAAAGTATAAAGAAGTTTGTTGGGTGTTTTTTTTTTTAAACCCACACAGCTAATTTGCAAAAAGATGTTTATGAATAAAAAGACTGAGTTCAGTTGACTATGATTCACATGGTCAGACTATTAGTTATCTGTGGACATTTGGATAACTGTTGGGTACTTGCAGAAAAAAAAGCGAATCCATAGTTTCACAGATTTCAGCAGAAATGATTTGCCCCAAATTCTAACACTGTTATTTGTTATCCTCCACTCACAACTGTCGTTCTCCAGTTTAAAATGTTTCAATAATCTTAACAGGAATCAGAAACGTCGCTATTTGTTGATTATCTACACCGCTCCTAGAACAATGATAGAACAGTCAAAGGCTATGTCTACACTTGCTAAAATTAGTTTGAATTAGTTAGTTCGAACTAACTAATTCGAACTAATTTTAGTTAGTTCGAATTAGCTTAATACGAACTAGCATGGCCACACTGGAATGTTAGTTCGAACTAAGCAAGTACTTGCTTAGTTTGAATTAGCGATCCCCATTCATTTCAATGGCCAGTTAATTCGAACTAAGAAATTAGTTCGAATTAACATGGCCACATTGGATAATTAGAACTAGTTAGTTCGAATTAACCCCTTAGTTCGAATACCCTATTCGAACTTATTAGTTCGAATTGAGGAAACCCTTAATTCGAATTAACTAAAGCCTAGTGTAGCCAGGGCTTTAGTTAATTCGAATTAAGCCTCCTTAATTCGAACTAACTTGCCAGTGTAGACATAGCCCAAGAGAACGGTTCAGAAACAACCAAATTAATACTTATTAATAATGAATGCCTATGAAGAAAATCAGATTGAATTTGCGAACAATTAACTGAAACCAATTTGGACTAAATTCAGAAAAATCAGAAAAAATAGCCATAAAAACATTTCAACCAGTTCTAGGTCACACAAATGATTGTGTACACTTCTGAAGTGATTCAGCTGATGCCCAAGCAAGCATGTTATCTCTAGGGGGTCCTGGAATTAATATTATATTACAGTAGAAATTAAGTTTTGCCAGACAAATAGAGGCAGCAGTATCCATTAATGGGGTTACAAGTCACTTGATTCCAAGATGAAACTAGCTGAAGCATTAGGATATTACTGGCCAAGTGGAAACAACAAAAAACTTTGGATTGATTAGTTGACTATATAAATCATAGTTTGTTCATTTTAAAGTGACTGTTTAATCCTTATGTGATGCTATATCTGTATCTGTGACTAGTCTTGAGGGGACAGAGAAAGAGAGCAAGACCAAAAAAAAAGCTAGGATAAACTGAAATTTGATTACATTTACATGTAAGACTACTTCTCTTATGAAACAGAGAATTAAGTAGACCATGGATTATGTACTAATTAACCATATGGTACTTCTATACTAAACAGCTTTCATTGACAAATGATTGGAACAGAAACCTGGACCTGATTTCTATTATAAAATATGCTCCTTTGCCTTAACATTTTTACAACATCTTAAAGCAAAGGCAGAAAATAAAATAAAATGGATTCTCGGGATTAATACGGATTTGTCCTTCTTTAGTTACATTGTTAGAACACTGGAAAGACTATATGATGAGTAATTGTAGCACAAAGATATGCTTTTCATTATGATAGGTGACTTGCATATTTAATTTAGACAAGAAACCTAATTAATTAGTATACTGAAAAATGTATCTTTTTAGGTGTGTGGTACCATGGTCGTTGCCATGCTATAAAACAGTGGTTCCCAACCTGTGTTCCTGGGGGCCAAAAGTGGCCCTTGGGGTCTTTCAGAGTGGCCCTCGGCTCCCCTCCTGCTGGCTGCAGAAAGGAGTCATTGCCTAAGGACCTGGGTGAAGTGTGTTTCCACCGGGATAAAAGATAGATGCAGGCTCCTTGCTGCAGCCAAAGGGATAGAAGATTAGGATTCCCCTCCCACTGGCTGCAGCAGGGAGCACTGCAAAGCACACTATCTAGGTCGGGTCCATAGGTGCAAGGGTCCTTGCTGGAGCCAGAGGGAGGGGAGCAGAGCACTGATCTTTCATCCCCCTGGCTGCAGAAGGGAGCCACTATAGTGCGCAGACTAGAGTGGTTTTCCTGCTGCATTCAGGGCGACTAGAGATCAGTGAGCAAGGAAACAAACTGCTTTTTGGGGGTGTCTGCTGGCGGAGCTTGGTGGCCTTTCAGGGCTGTAAAAATGATATCTGTAGCCCTCAAGCCAAAAAGGTTGGGAGCCACTGCTAGGAAGTACAAACTAATAGATTATCAGCCTCTACAGAGAATTCTCCTGACATTCAAATGATGCGCAATACTGCTCAACATCTCACAGGTTTAGGTCCAGAAAGAACAAACCTTACCAAAGCCTGGGTACAGCAGCTTTGGAAAACAATGAAAGCATTAACTTTGTAGATACACAGATGATTTCTGCAGCAATTATTTCTTTTCCTTATTTGTTTTGTTCGTCTGTTCGATTTAGGGGAGGAACTTTTAGGCCATGTTCAACATAGGTCCATGGAAGCAAAAGTAGCTTTAAGCTACCTTTACGAGTGCTGTAACGAGTGCTGTAAGCTACCACTGGCTCTATTCCTCCAGCTGGGAATAGGGAAGTCTTGTGCAAACCCTATTTCCCCTAGGAATTCCCCCTACTCCAATGGCTGAGAGGAATGGCACATACCACCCACACTGGCACCATCAAGTTCCCCTAACACAAGGAGAATCTTTCACTGCTTGGCTAAACCAGCTTCACAGCTGCTTTGGACTAACAGAAGAGCAGAAAGCTACTGTACCAAGGCCAAGAACCTGTTCTTCAGCATGAAATTTGAGAGGAAGGTTCTGCTTTGCAGTGAGAATTTACATTGTTATGATCTCTCTTCAGCTTGGCAGACAGCAATGAAAACAAATATCAAGAAAAAATGTGAAAATAATAATTTCAAAATGGAAGCAAATTTAAACCCCTCATCAACATAAAAAATGCAAAAATTAAACAAAACCATTTATCTGCTTTTTATTTACATCCCAAACTATCTACTTCATTTTGTGCTTTCTCATCTGATGTTTCACTTCTCTCAGAGAATGTTTTGATCACCCTTGAATTTGCTTCCAAAGACAATGTATAGGATCATTCGGACAACACGGCAGTATCACATCTCTCTGTGTGAATCACATGAATGTTAAAGTACATTTAGCAAATGGATAAAGAAAACAGGAAGAGTTCTTCAGTGGTCAGTCAGAGAAAAATAAAATCTAAGGCATAGTTTAATACTGTAGGTTACTATCAAGTAGTTTGTATTTAATGAAGATATTCTGATGGTTGATTAATGCAGGATGGTTAAGCAAAATATTTTGGGATTTAACTAGTCTAGGAAAGGAACATGTCTCAGATTGATCAGGGAACAGGAGATCAAAAAGGAGCAACTTAACTTCAGACAAGAAGAGAATAAGCAAATAGACACATGTAGAAGAGACAGTGCTGGACATCCTCCCTGCTTCACTCCTGCCACATTGTGTTCTCTCTTGCTCTACCTGCTCATTCAGCTTTATTTGGAAGGAACAGAAGAGTTGAAAAATAAAAATTTGACTGCTTACACTAATATCTGACCTTACGTGCAAGGAATTTCCAGATCTTAAAAGGACACATCATAGCACATAACATGAGCACTGGCTAGGGGAACATTTTGCAGCCACCGGAACATGTTATAAATACATCATGTAGATGCTCATGCTAAACTCTGCTGCTGGATTGTGCTACCAAAGTGGTGTGCTTCTTTACATCATGATAATAAACCTATGGTCTTTCTAGACTATAAATAGGCAAAAATATTGGTACATATTACTTTCTCCAATGGGAAAACCCATAAGAGGAGATTGTCAAAGGAAAACTCTGAGAATTCCAGGTCATTCCTTGTGTGATCGGGAAAGAGAAAGACGGAAGATTTTGCTTGCCCACATAATGAGGGGATGGATTTACTCAGAACGTGCTGCATTTATCCCTCCTTCCTATACGGTTTTTCACTTTCAAGCGTCTGATGAAGTGGGATTTCTCCCATGAAAGCTCATGCGATAAATAAATGTGTTAGTCTTTGAAAGTGCCACAAAACTTCTTGTTTAACTATAAGAACAGGATCGTTTATGAGAAGGCCCCATGATTGCACCAGCTCTGAGTCCTACCTACCTAGCTGCGTGGAAAGGGTACAATCGGAGTGCAGAGGTTCTCTCCTCAGTGCACTCGTCTCAGGGGCTGATGTGGCACATTGCTATGAGGAGAAAAGGAATCTACAGGGTTGTGAATAAGGGTATTTGGCTTCACACCTCATAGCAAAGTCCTTCAGAGAGGATTCAGGAGAACTGCAGGCACCTTGCAGTTGGCTATGGCTTATACCCTTTATATCAAATAAAATGCACGAGAGAAATCTAACGATCTAATACATTCCCATCCCATCCCATCTGTAAGTTGAATACTACAGCAGCGATGGGATACTCAGAGCACAAAAGGTAGTTTTCCTTCACAGGGCCAGTCTCAGCTATAAGTCCTGCATCTTCATTAGAAACTTTAAATGCTTCATTTAGGACCACAGAGATTTCCTCCTCAAAGAGAGGGAATACACATAGAATTAGACAGAAGAACATGGGTTTGTTAAGAATGAATAAAAAATTCCAAGATGGTGGACCGGGAGTGATTTCCACAGCTTTGTTAGAAGCTTTACAGTCTTCTTTTGCATTTTTACACTGTAAAACTTAGAATCATAGAAGAATAGGGATGGAAGGGACCTCACGAGGTCATCGAGTCCAACCCCCTGCTAAAAAGCAGGACCACTCCCACTAAATCACCCCAGCCAGGGTTTTGTCTAACCGGGCCTTTAAAATCTCCAAAGACGGAGATTCTACCACCTCCCTAGGTAACCCATTCCAATGCTTCATCACCCTCCTAGTGAGAAAGTTTTCCCTAATATCCAACCTCGACCTCCCCAGCTGTAATTTGAAACCATTGCTCCTTGTTCTGTCCTTTGTTACCATTGAGAACAGCCTAGCTCCCTCCTCTTTGGAGCAACCCTTCAAGTAGTTGACGGTTGCTGTCAAATCTCCCCTCAGTCTTCTCTTCTGTAGACTAAATAAGCCTAGTTCCTTCAGTCTCTCCTTATTGGAGCATATAAAACTAAAATACAACGTGCAGAGATTCCAAGGTACCTAAAAGTCACTTGTTTTTCATAGGAGATCCACAGTGCACTGACAAATGAGATTAAGTTATATTCATGCAATATACATATACGTGGGTGTTTCTCTGGGCAATGTGTGTGTATGTGAAATGTTAATGGAGAAAATTTCAATGAAAGATTTAATAGTTTTTTAATAGTCTCAAGAAATAAAATATTGCAGAAGACTGTCAAGTCAAAAAGTGCCTTCCCAGACGCTTGACTTTTACACATTAGAGTACTTATATTTACTGGTCAATACTAAAAGATTGTAAGATTTAGCTTAAAAGCAAAGCTTCAGGTGAAAAGGTTGATTAAGTAAATAATAATCAAATCAGACTTTTATGATGCAATAGTGTACCAAGACCTTTTCTAAGGTTTAGGGACAGCTATGGATCACCTTATTCTTCACAAAATTCAGTTACAGGTGAATTATAGTAATTCATCATGCATGAATATCCATATTTGGTAGCAGAACTATAGATAAAATAGAAAATCTAGCTGAGTCTTTACTTTCACTGACCATGGCTTAGAAGAACCCCTTCCAGTTTCTTTCTTGTACATGAGGGTTAAACAAATAAATGAATGGAACAAAATTTCACAGAAAACACAATAACCACGTCAGGTGTTATAGCACCTTTTACCTGACAGGTCAAAACTGTAAGACATGCTAAGAGGCCGCATTGCTGAAAAAGGAAACAAAAACAACAAAAAGAAAACAATTCAGCTGTTAGGAAAGCAAAGGAGTAACAAAAAGAAAACATTAGGTTCACTTGAGACATTTTGGATTCTGATGCACAGGCTAACAAATCCAAAATGTGTCTAACACACTTTTCTTTACTGTGGTATAGCTGCAGGTTTAAACACAGCAAGAGCATCACTGGTACTTGCAAATACAGTAAGTATAAAAAGATATTTTAAAAGACAACTGTAGAGCATTGGTTTTGTAATACAATGAAACCAATGCCAACGTAAGAGATGAACATCTTGAAAAACAGAATGCAAGGTTTTCGCTTCAAATAACATAATAACAAAAAATTATAGCTGACAGAAAAAAATTAAAAGTTCAGAACCACATTTCTCATAAATTTCAAGTAAACCGAAACAAAGATTCCTAGGTTTTTGGATGCTTAATCTTCCATCATTATAACTAATTAAGAAAGAGATTTTGAAAAATAAAGATTGGGTATTTGGTTTCCTTATGAAAAAAAGGAAAAACCTAACATTGTGTGTATGGCTGAATCCTCCTCCTTGGGAAAAGTTGCCCTGTTCTGGTTTGCCTCAGTCTTTAAAATGGATCTAGTATCTTGCTGTCATCTTTCCAGCCCTCTAAATAGTTTGTTCCCATTTGTAGGGCAAGAAGCAATCAAAGGTTCACTGGGTCTGGAAAGTTTATTTAATCTATATATGTGTTTATTATTAAACATTTGTGGATTAATTTTATCACTCATGAAAATGAGACATGGCTACAAGCATCTGCTGTGGCACAACTGTTCAATACAGTTCGGTCAATGTGGCTCCATTCTGTCATTTAACACCTGGACCAATCCTGAACATAAACTACTAATGGTGTTAAAGTTGTCCACATTTCAAAAATATCCATTGTCTGTTAGGGATTGGGATAATGCCATATTCATTCTTACTGGAGAGTATGTTAGCAGGTCAGAATAAGCACAAGGTGGAAAATGAATACATTATATATGCAAAAAGCTCCGCACCTATTTGTCTGAATGTTGATTTGCCAGCCTGCTAAACGTACAAGTTTGTATGAATGATCCAGTAGCCACACATCCCCTTAAGATAAATATGTGTTTTAAAAGGCAGCATAGGAACAAACCTTGTTAACGGGAAGTAATGAAGATTATGTACAGTAGGTGTCCCACACAGATCCAAACCTGGGAACAGAAGTACTTCTCTCTTAGTTCAAGCCAGAGGCAGCAGCAGTTGCAAAAAGAATTCCCAGGTATATTAAAATCTCTGTCCACATAATTTACAGCCACGTTTTAAATCCTTTTCCCTCAATGGCGCACTTTTTACTCCTAACTTAAAGTGAATCCAATATGCAAATGAAATACAGAAGGGAAGAACTGGTTTTCTCCAAGGCTCCATTAGCTCAGCTTGTTCATACCAGAAATAAAACCTTATAACTAAGGGAGATACGTCTTCTCTCTCTCTCTCTCTCTCTCTCTCTCTCTCTCTCTCTCTCTCTCTTCTTTGGTTTTCTTTACTTTTATATATGTATATGAGCGTATATAATATATATAAACAATTGACTTCTATAGACACAATCATACTGGTCACTCCTCTGTTGTAAATATTTCTCTGTGTGTAATTCATTATGTATAATATGATTACCAAGATTAATTACCCATTCCAAACAAGGCTTCTCTGTGCTTTAAATATCAGAACAACTCCTGAACACGTGTCGTATACTATATACTTTCATAGCTACACCCCAAAACTTCATTTATTTTCACTACTGTCAACTATGTCTGTCCAGATAGTTTAAATGTATTATCCATAATCATCACCACATCTTTCTCCCATCTATGTTCTACGTTGTACTTCCATTTAGATTTAAAATCCTTAACCCTTATTACCTTAAATTTCCCTACACTAAATTACATGCAATATTTATCTATCCATAAGCCAGGACTATTTATAGCCTTCTGAATGTGGCTGCTCTTTTCCTATCCCCAAATCTACCGAAAAGATATGAATTTTGCTGTGAAGAAAAAACTGATATTTCAGGCAAAAAAATCTATTGTATCAGTTTCAATGTGAGAAGGGAAAAACACAAATATACTTCCAACACAAGAAGCAGCACCTTTGAATGAGTCATAAAATTTTGTTTTACTTTCTTCATGCTCATGACAATGTTTACACAGGTGCCTGAGAGAAAAAACTAAGTTTGTATAATAAACTCATATCCAAGCATGCTCTAATATTCCATTTTTGAGCCACATAACTGAGTAGTGAAAAATCTGAGCGGACAAAGAGAACTGCCACAAGACCTAGCCCTATACTTGCCATGCTTTTCGGCAGCCTGCGATGAGAGATGCGCAAAGTACCTAAAATACCTTGCGTATCTCCCACCGACTTCCTAACTACCCCTTACACATTGTACTAAACAAAGCCGACCAGAAACGGCGTCTGGTTGGCATAGTGCTACTCCAGTTATGGAGCTGGAGTTACAACTTCGGTTCCATGTTCGATCGAGTGCATCTTAACAGATCACTCAATGGAACATGGAAGAGTGCACTGACGGAGGTGAATCTGTCGCCGTCAGCATAGGCATAGCCTTAGTTTTACCTTGAGTGCAGGGGACTGGAATAGAAGACCTCTTAAGGGGCCTTCCAATCCAATGATTCTAAAACAGAATTTTCCATTGGAGAATGTATCAGATGTTATATGCTAAACCAATGAAAAGCAAACCACTTGGCTTGAGATTTTGCCAAGTATCCATAGTCTTTCATGTAAAAAGGAGCCTGAGCAGGTTAAAAAACCCTCAAAACTGTTAGGTGTGGCAACCAAAACTTAAGTCCACTGCAGGCTCCAAATGGTCTGCAAAACAGTGTTCAGAACATCCTGCTGCTAAAAAGCATCCAAGCGTCACCAAACACTCCCCTCAAAACTGGCTGAAGCAAGAGTGATAATATTTTCCCTGCACACACAAAATGAATAAATACAACCCACTTGATTTTGGACCACTGCATAAAAAAATGCGTCAGGCAAAAATATGCTGCTGAACAGCACAACAGAGAATACAGGTGTATATTGCTCTTTTGCCTTGTTAGCCACAAGATGTCGCTCTTTCTCCACACAAATCCAGTATCAAAGCTTCTTTGTGACAGTTAAAATACTTTACTCTTAAAGAAGGGAAATGAAAATGACAGTTTAGGTATTTGCAGCAGGTATTTGCAGCAGGGATTTGCTTTGCTTTAGCTCATTGGTTCTGAGACAAAGTAGAGATTAGTGAAAAATGTAATACTTCTAAATAACTTTACAATAGCCATCTGATTGTTTAATGTGCAGTGCAGAAACAAACTGCTTTGAATCTCTTGCTTATTGAATCTGAATGCTTACAGGAGCTCCGTAACTTATACAGTGAAGCAAAGATTTGCATCTAAAATGATTCCAAAGCTCTCAGCTCAAAATTCAGCAAAACATAAACGCAGATAATCAATAAAGGATCCTGAGATTAATGAAGCTGACAGCAGGAAACAAAAGAATACAATGATTTTTTTTAAAAAAACAAACAAACAAATGTATGTGTAACACATTAAATTGCATATGAGGAAAACAAACTTCCATTCCCGTCCATGAGACGATCTAACGTTAACTCCCTCTGCACAATAAATATTATTGCATTGCATATTGCATTATTAAACATTATGGCACTTAATATCCCCTATTTATGACACCAGAAACCTGAAGCAATCAGTTTAAATCACACGTCATCTTTTTTAAAACAAGAAAATAATAATTCCAAGGTATTAAACTCTTCTAATCATAAAGTTACCAAAAAGCATTCATAGCCCTGGCAAAGCCTGCAGGCTCTACCACTTTTGAAAAGATGAGATATATTTTCTTCCCCATTTTAATTCAGCTCAGTGCAGATCTGGGGCATAACCACGGTTGGGCCCAAGTGGGCCAAGGCCCACCTGCTTGAAGATCAGACCCACCCACTGACAGTGGCACGAATTTCTCTGCTGCGCCTGTGGGGTCTGGCCGGTAGAGGGTGGCCGGAGCCACAAGCACCACTGGAGCAAAGGAGCTGGCATTGCTCCACTTGTGGCTGCGACACAGCCAGCAGCCGCAGCCGCAGCCACAAGTGTAACGGAGGCACCAGTGTTGCTCCACTTGCGGTCGCGGCTGCTGGCCAGGCCCCACGGCTGTTGTGGAGAAATTCGACTGCTGCCGTGTGCTATGGTGAGTGGGCCTGATCTCACCTTCTCGTCATGTGACCGGAAGCTGCCGGGCCCACCCTAAAATGCCAGGGGCCCAGTCAGAAAACAACCCCTGGCTACGCCCCTGGTTCAGGCATTGCCAATATTGTTCATTATGTGGGGCAGTATTGTGTAAGTCCATTTGCTCAAAACCAGGGTAAGCAAAAGCAATGTACTCACCTAGTCTGCTACGCCTGATCTCCTCTGGTGAGACAGGGCGCAGCTTTCTTTCTGCCTTGATTTCCTCCAGGATCCGTTCATGGAGGCTGCGTGGCCGTGGTGGAGTTGGTTTCAGTTTTCTTGCAGAGGCCTTGGATATAAAAAGAAAGAATATTTATGGTAAGCATTGTTCCTGGAAAGTAATTTCATAAGGATTCTTTTAAATAGATTATTGTGAGGTGATTTTACATGCATTCACTTATAAATACTGCTGAGTACGTCCCTCAGTAAATTTTTCTAACAAAACATTGGACGGACAATTTTACAAGCAGCTAAGATAACAGTTTCACAAAGATATAGGATAACTGCTAAGGATAAGTGTTAAGGTTTCAGGATTTTACAATGATCTTCTTATACAGACCACAAAAGTTAAATAGCTCTTGTGTGAATCACATAAGAATAAATGTCCAGCCCATAAACAACAGATATAATTTGTACTACAGCATCATTTTAAAACAAAACTTTAGAACTATCCCTGAAACACAAACACATTGAAAAAAGCCAGCCTTTCACTGGAAAGAAACATACAGGATTACATACAGGATTTAATGGAGGTCGTGATCGAATGAAATCCAGGATTATTTCATGAGCACTCTTTTTTAATCGAGGTGGAATATCCCCATTGACCTGAAAGTAGGAAAATGAAATGAGTATTTTATGTTCACATTTTTGCAGTGTAATGAGATCATAATACCCCCCCGAAACACCTGTAGAGTTTTACATTAAATATTTCCTAAAACTGTCATCACTCTCAAAGACAACAATCTGTATGCAATTCATAGACAAGATACTGGAGATTAAGCATTTGGGTTTTACAAATGGATGTAGAATGAATGGAATCACAATAATGTCAATTAATAAAATTTAGGATTAACCTTTGATGCAAAAAAGGCCTTGAGCTTTCAGTGTATTTGTGGGAGAACACTGGATTCATTTGTCAATACTCCTCTCTGAAGGGTACTGAGAAGAAGGTAATGAGGCAACCTAAGCACCATCAAGGGTCCTGAGACTTCCTTGATCTTTTTTTGCTTTGTTTAGGCCTGAGTACCAGCACACAGGCTGTGCTAGTCTCACTCACTGATGATCTGTCCTGGCAATGAATAAAGATCAAGTGTCCATTCTCATTCTTTCAGGTCTAGCAGCTGTTATCAAACACAATGTCCAGGTCTGCAAACCCTACCAGGAATAGATGGTGCTTCTTTGGAGTGGCTGCATTCTGAATTTCTTGGCCCTAGGTCACCTTAAAAAGTCTATCAATTTACCCATACTTTTAACATATTTTGAAGTATAAACAGAGCTTGGCAGTGAACTATGGAGTTTGATAACATATTTAAAATTAACACTTAGTAAAACTAAGTCAGCAAAAAGTATATACTGCAAAAGGAGGAGTTAAAGAGAATGTCTCTTTGTACATAGGAGTTTTTCTTGTCTTCAGAGCTACAATATCAATATACATTTCTTTCTCAGATGTCTCAGATTGGAGATAAGGAGAAACACATACTTGGCATCACAGAGCAAAACTCTGTAATATATTGTCATACAAGAGATATAATAAAGCAGCTGGTCTTATGCAAGGTACAAATCAGAGCATGCTCCAGCAAAAGAGTGGAGCAGTCTGGGGGGGGGAGGAAGAGGACTCGGTGGTTAGTTTTAAGCAAAGGAATGCCGCAGTAATCCTTTACTGACGGCATTCCATGCACATTCTGTGAAATTCCTTACTTTATTCTGTCTTACTGCCATGAAAAAAAGTAAAATCCATGATTTTCACAAGCCCTGATTTGTTAGTCAGCCAGAAGACAGTAGTCAGAGAAATGGTATAAACGACAGATGGCTTTCTGTACGTGTATTGTACAGAAACTCAGACACCCACATTCTGGACCAAGAGAAACAGACAACCTCTTCAGCAGTCTCTCAGTATGTCTCTGTAAAAGATTCACTGCCAGTAGCTGCTGCCTGCTTGTCCCTTCTGTCCTAAAGACTCCTTGGCTAGGGTCTTTAACAGTTTAGGTTCCCCCTTGGCTCCTTGCGCAGGCCTGGAAAAAGTCTGCTACGCTGGCGAGAGTGAGGCATATAGACATTTCCCAGTTAATAGCTCCCCCATCATTCCCCTCCATCATTCCCATAAGGATCCTTGGTTTTTCACTGGTGTATATGGTCTATTGTTTTCCTGTTTGTTACTTCCGGATAGCCTCCTTGATTTAATTCCCTGAAGTCAAACAGATTATTAAGTAGATAAACTGAGGCACAAATATTATTTATATTAAAACAGAACTCTCCCATATCCTCCATAATCAAATATATTAAAGAAGAAAACATTTAATTTATTGACATTTTATGATGGGGAGAATATTATTTTTAAAGCAATTATGTTCACCCCTTTTAAAAAAGAATTGATCATTTTCAGAGAGCTGCACAATTCACATGATTGATAATGAGAATTAAGTCTTCTTCCTCCAGGTCATTGGTTGAAGCACTACCAGAGGATACGTCTACAATTACAAGTTAGGTCAACTTAAGGAGGCTTAAGTCAACCTAAACTACTCTGCGTCCACACCAGGTTTTCCTTAAGTCAACTTAAGCATTTCCTTAAGTCGACTTAAGAAAAAGTTAAGTCAACTTAACAACTCCTCAATCTAGCATTAAGCATTAAGTCGACCTTATTAGATCGACTTAAACCAGTGCGGATGGGGATTAGCGCCTAAGTCTGCCACATTAAGTAGACTTAAAGTGTTAAGTAGACTTAGTAAGGTGGAAAAGGAGCTATGTCTACACTAGAAAAGCTAAGTCGACTTTTGTCAAGTTGACTTAAAGTCGACCTTATTAAGTCAACTTAATAAAGTTGACAACTTTTCTAGTGTAGACATAGCCATAGTTAGTAATAACTGAAAGCTGTTAACATTTGACAGCTGCTTGGTGAGCTGATGATCTCAGGCCAGTCCCAATGAGATAACTGTCCATATCACAATGTAAAACAAATAATAATCACCACTGCAGCTCTACAGGACATTTCACCTGGAGACCTCAAAGTGCTTTGCACATTGAATTTACCTTCACACCACTTCTATACAATCAGTAAGTATTAGGATACCTACTTTACTGCTGGAAAAGCTGAAGCACCTAATTTGTTCAACTGATTTCCCCAAGATCACACAGGAAGCCTGTGGCGAAGTAACTGATAAATGTAATCAGTAGCCTCAGAAGTTAAGGTCAAAGCTGAGATTCTGCACCCTATGGAGAGGCTTTCTATTGCCACTGTAAATGCTCTATTTTTTCCATAGTCAGATCAACTTCTGTTTCCAAAATGGACACTCTTTCACAAGCATTTATTCAAATGCGATTATAAGAACTGGTGGCTATGAATGCCCTTACAGAAATGAAAATCTTGGCTGTGAATTAAATCGATTAGGTTAGATATGCAGTGTATCAACATACCTGTGGCCAGGGCTGTCCCTAGGAGGGGGTGATCCCCCCGGGCCCCGCGGTTACGTGGGCCCCGCGCTGTCCCACTCCCAGCAGGGCAGTGCGGGGCCTGCACCGCGGCCCCCCCACGGCCACACTCTTCCCTGCTCCCCGCTGCCTTCAGCGGAGCTGCCTTTGGCGGAGCAGGCAGGCCCAGGGGCAGGGCAGGTGGCTGGGACCCACCTCTGGGCTGGCCTGCCCCATGCGACCAGGGCCAGCCCTCGCCTGCGGCTGTCCTTGGCCAGAACCGGCTCCCGGCGGCGGCCTTGGGTCCCTGGCTGAGGTACTGGCCGCAGCAGCCTCAGGTCCTGGCTGCAGTCGGCTCCCCCCACCAGCGGCCCCCCTTTCCAAGGCCGGGGCCAGCAGCCTCACCCTCCCCGCCCAGGCTGGCTCCCTGGGGGGTGGAGCAGCTCGACTCCCCTCCAGCATGGGGGGACGGGGCCCTGCCTAGGCCAGTTGGCCCTGGGCCCCGCTCCTCCCATGGGATAGCGCTGCCTGTGGCACATAGAAAAAAATTGTTACATAACTGTAATACAGTTCAGATACCAGACCAGAATCAACCACACACTGCTGTCTAAACAAAGCACTGTCAGAATCATTCCAACTCTTTCTTTATAAAAATCAAAATGAAAGGAAAATGTTTACATTTAAAATTCTGATGAATTATGCACATTAGAGTACCTGAAAACCAGCAACATTACCTATTAGAAAAAAATGTGGCCTAGGTTTGTAAGTTCTACCAGAAATGTAAACATCTACATAGCAAAAGCACAGTGAGAAGAAAACAGTCAAAAAGGCTTCCCACCCTTGCTTTCTGCCCACCACTTTCACATTCAATAAACACATGATTTGTAGATTAATATGTTAGCTGCAAATGGCAAATCTGAGCTTGAATGATTGTGATGCTGATAAATATAATCTTGTATTTATAACATACCTGAAAAGCACATTACAAATGACATTCACAAGAATTACTTCTCTCACCATTGAAATGAAGAAAAACTAACAGAGTCCTGTGGCACTTTTAAAGACTAACCGATTTATTTATCGCATGAGCTTTCATGGGAGAAAATCCCAAATGAAGCTATCTCAACACAGCCATACTGTGCAACAGTTTATAAAAAGCAAAGTATAATACAGTATCCAATTGACAATCAATTCATACTATGTTTTGTATGATCCATAGAACAATGGTTCTCAAATTCATTGTCATACCCCCTTTACCCATAATGTAATCTGTCCATGACCCCCCACCCCTAGAGCCTCTGTCAGAAGCTGGGGCTAGAAGTGAAGCCAGGCTAGGACTGGGAGTGGAGCTGCAGTCAGGAACGGGGCCCAGTTGGACTAGAAGTGGAGCTATCACAGGCTGATCACATGTGTGATACGCTACAGCATTTCCGAAACCGCCATTCCAGGACTCATATGAGCACGTATCCATGAAAAATACCAATTTGCACTGCTAAAATTTTATATGCAAATACCAAAGTAAAGTACGAGAGAGAGCTCTGAAAAGTTTTCATTTCATCATCTTCTCCTTGTTACTCGCATTATTAATACAGCATATCCTTTCTGTAAACACAATTAAGCTACAAGATTGTATATGTTGTGGCAGATGACCGGCACCCTGGTGGTGGGTCCCACGCTTGCTAGGGCTCATGGGTCAGGGTGGCTCCCCTGACCTTCTTGGTTATTGCCCTTTGGGCTGCCTTCACTAGAGTCGCTCCTGGGGAGGAGGGAGGTTTGGGACCCAGGCCCGCCCTCTACTCCGGGTCACAGCCCAGGGGCCCTATGATATGTAGCTATATGCTGCGGACCGAGTCACAGTTCCACAATTCCTTCCCCTGGGCTGTTTCCCCCTCCTCTGCCCCTTTTAGAGTTTTTACACCCCATGTCCCCTTTGGCTTTTTTGGCCCTCTGTTTTTACCTCTATCTTCCTCTTCTCTTCCTCGGTTACCCTCTGGACACTCCACAGCACTGGCCGGTGCCTGCTCCAGTTTGTGCAGCCTCTGTTTAGGGCGGGGAAGCTTTATAATGCACGTGGCTGCCTCAGGTGCTCCCAATTGCCCTGCAGTGGCCCTGGTCAGTCACTAGGATACACAGCCTTCAACATCCTGGAGCTTATATACCTCCCTTCTTCTACTCTGTACCTGCTGGCTGGCCTCAATATCTCACAATATCTTTTCAACATGTATGTATGATAGGTGAGTCAAGTAGCAACAAGTATAGTTAAGGTTGCCTGACACGTTCCATTAAAGACTCTGTATTCAGATTCCCCTTGTGCATATGCATTATGATAGTTTTTAACTACCTGATCACATAGTATTTTTTTCCCTCCAGGACCCCCTGCCTCACTGAGTGCAGAAGGAGGACAGTGCCCTGGGGAAGAATCAGGGGCGTGTTGTGAAGGAGGCTGTTCTCTGTGCTGCCTCATTTGCTGAAGTAAGATGTGTGGTGAAGGAGACAGGAACTTCATGAAAAGAACGGTTGATCTCTAAGGCAGCTAAATGCCATATTGGAGAACTGCCTTCTATTTCTGCCTTTGCCACAGAGTTCTTATGTGATGCTGGCCAAGATACACAAACCAAACTTTCCACAGATAGCTACTAATTGTGTGTTCCTCATTTTCTCGGTATCCTGCTGGAGACACCCATGTTCTGATCTGCAGAAGTGCTGAGCATCCACAGCTGCAATTTAGGTCACTGAGTGATCTGCTCTGAACATAAAAAGTTCTGTAAAATGCTAAGAATCAGATCCTAAGCTTCTTATACTGGGCACCAAATTAGTTAACCTTTCTGATCATTTTGGTTTTAATCTGTATGCTCCAATTCGCCATGTATAGAATGGGGATAACACCACCACCTGCATTTCACAGGGTATAAAGATGATAAATTCATTAATGTTTATGCAGAACTGATGCTCAGATTTTTAAAGGTATCTAAGCGTTGCTCAGTATTGCAAGGCCTAGTGATTTAAATGGTTAAGTCCCATTTTCAAAAGTGACTTGGCTCCTACATCCATTGACTTCCCATGACGCTTACTTAAATTTGGTTTAATCGCAATTTTGCCAAGTCTCTGTTTTGAATGATGGAAAGAAAAATAACCTCACTTCCCCGGCTGCTTTTCATTTCAGATTTGGGACTCTTTAATTTTGCTTCCCCTTCAAGAGAGACATGACAGCTTTATCTGTTGGGAATATATATAGCTGTGAGCTAAGATTAAGATTTTGTCACGGTTATTTTTAGTAAAAGTCATGGACAGATCACAGACAACAAACCAAAATTTACAGAGACCGTGACCTGTCTGTGACGTTACTAAAAATAACTGTGGGCAAGAGAGTTGGACAGAGGGGAGGAATGATAGCAAGAGCCCAATAGGGGGGCTGGTTGCTCATCAACTGGATCAGCAGCTAATGGGAGGAGATAAGGACGGGGCTGACTGCCAAATAGCTCATCTATGGCTGGAAAGGGGAGAGCTGGACCCTAGTCAGCTGTTCGGCAACCTGAGGGCAGCTGCTGCCCCGCTGACAGCTACTCCAGCCCTGTCCCAGAGGTAGCCCAGAAAATCCCAGAATCCGTGACTCCTGTGACCTCCATGATAGAATCGTACCCTTAGTTGATGCATGACAGATAACTAAATGGTGCTCTACTCAGGAGATTTAACTGAAGTTGTAAGGATCTGTGAACCCTTCAGGCTTCAGTAAATTTCCTTTCCTTTCAAACTGCAACCATATTATTATACAACTTTCTGCACAGCAGCAAAACACAAAATTCTAGGTGGAAACTTTATAGTTTTTTTTCCAGCATGGAGGTACCAGCAAGTTTTAGTCAGACAAAGCTAGCAGCAGTGTCAGAGACAGTCTGAAATGATTCTGTATCTGCAGCAGATTCTAATCCTAATTCATTTTTATGCCCATGTGAACAAAAGTGGCTTTAGACAAGCAGCCTAGTGTTTTTCACAGATGAGAGGGGCAGGACAGAAATGGATCCAGAGTAGCTTCAAGACCAACTATATGAAGAATATCTTTGGAGAAGAGGTAGATGCTATTGAAGTCAAATTAGAGGCTCCTTGACAAAAGGTGAACTACAACATGATCCAGGGCTCCGTAATTTCTGTATTGAATACCTGTATTATGTCAGAAGTAAAAGGTCCCTAGGGCTATGCCTACACTTAGGGATTTAGGTCGACTTTAATAAGTCGACTTTAATAAGTCGACTTTAAGTTGACCTTATTAAGTCGACTTAGAGAGTCCACACAGGACTCCTAAGTCAATTTAAAATGGGCCTCATTAACTCGATTTAGAGAGTCTATATTAGACTCTTTAAGTCAACTAGTTAGGTCCAGGGAGAGACAGCCCCGCATGGGGCTGGCTCTCCCCGAGGCAGCAAGCCCCAGAGTGGAATGGGGGAGAAGGGAATGTGGAGCTCCCTTCTGCCCCGGACCGCTCGGCTCCCTTCTGCTCGGGACTGCTCAGGTCCCGGGCAGAAGGGAGCCCTTCTAGCTGGGACCGAGTGGTCCTAGGGAGAAGAAAGCCAGTGGCTCCCCTCTGCCTGGGACCTCCTAGCCAGGATCACGCTCCAGCTGCCGGGAAGCCTCCGGAGGCTTCCCAGGAGCTGGAGCACGGCAATTGCCAGCACGGCTGCCCTCCAGCTCCCGGGAAGCCTCCGGAAGCTTCACAGGAGCTGGAGCACGGTCCCAGCCAGAAGGGACCCCAGGGCTTCATTCTGGCCCGGACCTCTGGGGTCCCGGCAGAAAGGAGCCCGTGCTCCCTTCTAGCCGGACCCCCGCAGGTCCCAGCAAGAAGGAAGTGGCGGCTCCCTTCTTGCCGGGACCCGTGGGGGTCCTGGAGAGAAGGAACCCCCGCGATCCCTTCTTGCTGGGATCGCTTGGTCCCGGCTAGGAGGTAGTGCGGGGCTCCCTTCCCTCCTTGCCCTAAGTCGACTAAGTTGAATTAGGGCATCCACACTGCTTAAGTCAACTTAAGAAGTCGACTTCAGCATTAAAGTCAAATTTATAGTAGGTTTTATAAAGTCGATTTTAAATTTCCTTAAGTTGATTTAAGCAGCAGAATTAAAATAAAATTAAATTAATAATTAAGAATTATGTCTTAGGCTTTATGGTTATGTCTACACTACAAAACGTTAGGTTGCAATAGAAGGACTGGGAGATTTCAGGATAGATCTAGAGGTGGCTTTTGGCTATTGGGGGCCCTAGGTGAAGGCCCACTGTGGGGCCCCCATAGGCCAGGGTGGGCCTCCCTCTGCGACCCTGCACCACCCCGCTGCCCCAGCCCCAGCTCCTCCCATGTGCACCCCTGCTCCTGATCGAGGCAGATGCGGCTTTTGGGGTAGGCGAAGCAGGCAATGGGGCCCCTTGCTGCTCAGGGCCCTAGGCGTGCGCCTGCTTCACCTACCCCAAAAGGCATCTCTGGATGTATCAAGGAGTAGATGGTCCTAATACAGAAAGTGCCATAGACCCATTTTACAAGCTTCTTTTAGGTAGTCACTCCTGAGTTGTACATGAGTTGGGAAGTAGTTCACTGGTATTTGGAAGGTAGCCTCAATATCTCAGCCTGTTCTCTTAACTCCAAGGCACTGCACGGAAAGAGTCCTGCCCAGACCAGAACTTCTGAGTCTTTTTGACAACTGACTTCAAAGGAATGTATTGATTCTCACAAGGTATAATTCCTGAGCTTTAGATTGGAACCTCCAACGTCAATAATTTAAATACATCTGATGAAGTCTGCAGATAGTTTAGGCTTCCCTCTTTTATGACAGTGTGAGATGCAAGTCTCATGAATTACACACCCCTGAAAAGCATCATAGCCAAGCAGCTCTAAAGTAACATATACCTTTACAAAATTATGTTATGATCCGTCAGTAATCTCCTTCACAGTATGAACAGCCAACAAATCATTTCTATTGATTGGAAAGTAGGCAAGACTGTTAACCTGAATTTTAGTGGTACTAGCAAGTCAGCTTAAAATCAGTTTGGTCAAGCATATCAAATGTAGGTTTCCTGTCTCCTGAAATTTTTCAGTTCTTGCTACCTGAAAGTGAGGTGCACAAAATTTTGATGGATTCATTTTTTTTCTTAATTAATATTCTAAATTTAGGATACGGTAAAAGCAAAGTAAGAATAACGAAGTACATGAATGAAGTAATAATTCTGAATTTCTCTGAAAAATACAGTGAAAATAATGGCGACCATATAGCATTCTTTTAACTCACCATAACCTTCCTTAAAGTGTATCGTTTGGATCTAATGTCATCCATTAGCATCTCATAGGGTGTGAGCTGATATTCTATTGGAAGTGGATTATACTGACGCTCCTGAACCTTCTTAAGCTTAACACCATTCCGCAAATCTCGCATCACCTGTACCCAAAAGCGGGCCTGAAGAGCCAAATGAGACAAGCAAGGTTTCAGAACACTTATTATTACACACTCATTACTACTGAATATATCAATGCAGTTTAAGCTGGCTCATCACATCAGAACACCATCTAATCAACTAAATACATTTTATTTTTACAACAATGAAGTACACTGGATTTGAAAACCTGGGTCAAAACCCATCTTAAACGAGAAAATAAATCTGGTGAATTATTCTAGTCACTAATAGATATCCCAAACCTACCAAGTAATTTAATTCAGCATGATCAGCTTTCTTAACTCAAGAGATGTTTGAGGTCAGAAAAAGAAAGATGTTTGAGATCAGGTGCACTGCCAGAGTCGCATAATGAATTTGCATGCAATCTGATCACACTTTACTTATTTCCCTCCCTCCCTCCCACCCACACAGGCTATGGTACCAAGATACTATGGTGATAAACACCTTATTTTATATGTTTAAAAAAGCAGTTGTTCCCAATGGAAATTGAATGTAAACTCTGGCTGTCACATCATTATCTGATAAACTCTTTGAGGCCCAATCCCTTACATGTCAGTGGAATCCCACTGCCTTCATTGGCTATCCCTGTAGCTGTAAGGGCATGCCCATGTAGATGCCTGTGACGCTGTCAGGATTTAGGGTACCATTTATGATATTATTTTGTATTAATATTTTAGGATTGTTATAATCCATAGGAACTGTGCCATGTTTGGTGTCAATAGAAAGGTAATAATTTGTGGGGAATGATTATATAGTTTATGTGTAGGATTTGTATTCATATTAGAAGTTAGGAATATGATTGTTATATTTTAACTTGTGTAAGGCTGGGGAAATTCCCCAGACTGAATGTCTACCTGGCCATTGTCTCCTTAATGGCCCATTAAGGAAGCTCCCCAGTATAATGGGCTGAAGAAGAAAACCTGTTAAGCCACCAGGACTTAAACATGTGACTCAGCTCCAGTTTGATTGGAGAGACCTGCACACAGCAAGGAGAAGACCAGAGGTAATAAAAGGCAGCAACCCCAACTCCATCTTGCTCTCAAGTCCTCAGTCTACAGCCAACACCCATCTCTGGAACTATTCCTCTGAGACTGAACAAAGGATTGAGGCCCACCCTGATGCTGGGTGTTTACCAGAGGAACAAGCCTGCAACTGCTTTTCATGAACTTTAAATCATTTGTATGTATGTGATTCGCTTTGACCCTTTAACATCTCTCATATTTTGCTTCTTTTCTTCTTATATTAAACCTTTAGTTGTAATTGCTAAAGGATTGGCTACCAGTGTGGTATTTTGGGTAAGATCCAAACCCATATTGTTCTGTGTGCTGTGGCTGGCCCTTTGGGGTCAGGAGAACCTATATCTTTAAGGGACTGTGTGGCTAGGTGGGAGCCAGAGGAGCTGGAGTGCAATAAAGGGAGCTGTTTCTATTTTGGGCAGATTTCTTGGTACCCAGTGTGGAGAACCAGAAGCCCGTTTGTGACTGATAGGGAGACTGGTTTAAGTACCACCCATCAGTGTGTGGGGAGTTTGGCTCCCGGTTTTGCAGCTTGCCCTGATTTTTGCACGTCCAGGAAGGTATCCCAGGAGGCCCCGGTCACAATGCCTTTACAGGATCAGGATTTAGACAGAATGTGCTGTAAGGGGACCCTTAACTTCATACACATCTGGAAAGGTTCTAACCACATTACTGGTGACAGATAAATAAAAAGCAATAAATTAATTAAGAAACAACTAATCACATTTTTCTCATGCACAGAGCTGTTTCGCAGAATTTTTCAGCAATCCTTCAATAGGTATAACTATTGGTAGACTTCTTCACCCTTAAGAAGCTCTCCCCACTCAGTTTCATTTTGTTCCTTTTGGGCATTCCAGCCCTTAACAGCTCCACATTGTGGAGACTCTTTTATCCACTTGAGGAGGCTGGAGGCAAGTTTCTCTGGGACTACTTATTGCTCCACCATTCACTGGCCATAAGGGCTCCTAAAAAACCAACAGGATACATGCTTTCCTTCAGAAGCTCTGTATAAGTCCTCCACTTTGTTCCTTGGTGGTGGCTCCTGGTTTGGAAACTCATAGCTCATCCTCAGCTTCCTGCATGGGCAGCATTATGAAATGTTGCCAATATAGCAGTGATCTAAATTTCACCTTCTAAATTGAAAAAAAAATTCTCATGAAAGCTGGGCAGAATTCTACTAAGTTTCAAAACTAGAAGGAAATAGCAAGCAATTACATGTGTGGTATTTTACTACTACTGATGGTTGTGTGAAATTTCATTTGTTTTCCACTTTTTCTATGAGTGAGTACTAATTCATACTACAGAAACAAAATACCCTAATAATGCTTGTTACAGAAAGCAGGTGACAGTGAGCAACCAGCCTAAGAACATCAGATTTTTCTCATCAAAATGTAAGCTACTGAAAATGATGGTAAAATTACTACAGCCTTACCCAGTCGGCATTTTTCAACTCATCAAGGTCTGTGCTGGATTCATCACTCCTTTCTTTGTCCATTTCCTGAATCTTCTTCAGATTCTGTCAATTAAAAGCAATATGGTAAATAAGCTGTATGAGAACATAACACTGTTTTGAAATAAAGAAGAAAAGGTTTACTAGAGCATGGTTTCCTCTGTGTCTACTCATCTTTCATAATTTACATAGTGGATATTCCAAGCAATATTATGTATATAGCAGATTAGAAATGAGACTTCCAAAATAGTTAATGAAAGTGTGCCTGTCTATATAAAAAAAGGATTCATAAATGTTGGAGAGTTTGTGAAAGAATAGGGACCTTTCTGGAAATATAGTGGGAATAACATGAGAAAACAGTATTTGGGAGGAAAACAGCAGCAGGGCTCCCCCAAAAGGGCCTGCCCAGCTTTGCCCCATCTCCCGCATCCCTGTCCCCTCTCAGGGTGCGTCTACACTTAGAAATTAAGTCCACTTAAGCAAGCTTAAGTCAACTTAATTTACTCCGTGTCTACACTGGGCTTTCCTTAATTCGACTTCAGCTGCTCCTTTAGTCAAATTAAGGAAAAGTTAGTTCGAATTAATAACACCTCGTTTTCACTTGAACTAGCACTTAAGTTGACTTTATTAAGTCGACTTAAGCCAGTGGAGATGTGGAGTAGTGCCTAGTTGGATCTTTTTAAGTTGACTTAAAATGTTAAGTTGACTTAATAAGGCCAAAAAGGGGCCATGTCTATACTTGAAAAGTTAAGTAGACTTTTGTTAAGTCGACTTAATAAGGTCCACTTTAAGTCGACTTAAAGTTGACCTTATTAAGTTGACTTCATAAAGTTGACCTAATTTTTCAAGTGTAGACATAGCCAAGGTAACTAAAATTAGACTACCCATAGAACTCAGACTAATAATATTAGGCTACAGCCCAAAGGAGGTTATCGAGCTGAGGAAGGACTCACTGATAACACAATAGCTACTAGCAGCCAGATGTCTGATAGATTATTTTTAAAAAAGGAGAGATTCTGCCAACATTCGTAGTATGGAGAAACCAAGCCTGGGAACTTTTTTTAACGGAAAAAAATGACAGGTTTATATGACGTAGACTTTAAAATGTATGGATATCATTTTTGGAGTTTCAAGAAAATAAATACACAAGATAATGATAAGAAGTTGACCAATCACAAAGGGATCTTTTAAAGGTCACAAATACAAGTTATGAATAAGATTTATTAATACTTGTGTGGAAAGGTCATGTATCTTAATAATGACAAAATAAAATTTTTTAAAATAGACAATGGTCCTCCTTAATGTAGGGGAAGATTAATTACTAAACAGACAAACTTTTGGACTTTGACTAGAATAAGAACAGGGATTGAATGCCATAGTAGGTCACAGAGTGAGTTCATTGGATCACCCAACATTAAAACATTAAATTAATGGACTCTGTCCATTTGTGGGAACAGTGTCATATCTTACACACATTAAAGGTAGTGTAGATAGATAGATAGATAGATAGATAGATAGATAGATAGATAGAATATAATTTTTTATTTGTAAACTAATACTGAATTCCTTTGAAATGGAATCATTGAGACACAAACATGGAAACTCATTTCCATTTTTATAGATCATTTCAGAAAAGAAATGTACTTTAAGTTTTATATACATTTTCCCAATTGTTTATTCATGCACCTTCATGAAACATAACTGGCTCCAAACTTTTGTTCACTAAATTTCTTAAGTTTATGTTAGGAGATTAAATTAATAGGTCACAGATCTGGAAAAGTTTAAATTGTTTACATATGTAGCACAGAAATATTTGTATTCCCTTCTGAGCTGACAATATAATTAAGGCCTAGTCTACACTGTGGGTCTAAGTCAACGGGAGATACACAATCTGCGTGCCACAAAATGCCTATCTCCCTTTGACTTAGTTACTCTTACTTACTGTGGTGTCTTTACTCAGCTGCATCAACTTGAAAGGCTCTCCCTTCAACAGAGCGTTACTCCACTTGGAAGGGTGGAGTGACTGAGTCGACTGGAGAGAGCTTCTGGGATCAATTGAGCAGGTCTACACTGGCCATTTAATTGATCCTGCTGCATTGATCTGTGAGGATTGATGGATGCAGCATTTTCAGTATAGACAAGGCCTGAGTCAGCATAATACACTTGGGTCCTCCCTATAATGGAAGTAATCAACAAAGAATCTGGGTCTAGTTTTGGGTTCCAGAAAATTTTTACAAAAAGGAGGTTTAAAATATAATTTTCTGTTTGCTATACAGATCCCTGAAACTGCCACAGTTTTAATCTTTGGCCTATGTTTCAGAAGAATCTTTCAATGAAAGCAGTGCAGGTAGCTATTACAACTGATTTCAGAGAACCTATGTGACCGACAGCCATCTCATATGGTTCCTTGGAATTTTTAAAAATTGTGTTACTAAGAGGATGTTGGGGAGAGTACAGGAAGGTGCTTGCTTACTACTACCTTTAATGTGACACAACAGACTTACTTCTACTTTTAAGTTCCTAACATCATTGTTGGCCTGGTTTTTTTAAATTTCATAAATTATAGGCAGACTCTAGAAAATCAATACAGCTTCTATGAAACAAAATCCAATGGCCAAGTTCTGAAAATCTGGGTGAATAGAGGGTAGGGAAGGGCTTGGGGTAGATTTAAATTGAGAGGATATCTGGGTGCTTCTAGTTATTCTGACGCACTCCGATCTCACTCATTGGCTCAAATTCAGCTTGTCTCATTCATGGACATTGACTACTCCCTAGGACGACTTTCCAAAGGCATTTGTTTCTTTCAGTTAAAACATGCTCTTGTGAAGAATGAAATTTCTTTTATTTTTAACACTGATATTATCCATAGGAACCAGCAGTGTCATAGGCTATGTCTACACTTGCAAGTTAGGTCAACTTAAGGAGGCTTAAGTCGACCTAACTTAGTCCCTGTCCACACCAGGCTTTCATTAAGTCAACTTAAGAAATTCCTTAAGTCGACTTAATGAAAGCTTAGGTCGACTTAATAAGAACCATCGGTTAGGTTGACCTAACCCTTAGGTCAACTCCTTAGGTTGACCTAAGCACAGTGAGGATGCTTAAGTCCACTTTATTAGGTCGACCTAAGGCAGTTAGGTCGACTTACTAAGTTCCCATTCAGGGGAAGCGTTTTGTTAAGTTGACCTAATAAGGTCGACTTTAGGTCGACTTAACAAAGTCAACCTAACTTTTTGTAGTGTAGACATAGCCATAAAGCCTAAGACATAATTCTTCCAGTGCCAGTTTATTGGGATGGTTTATGCACAAAGGTAGCAATTTGGCATAAATGCTAAATATCTCTTTGTGTTATAAGATTTTAACCTGGTTCTCTTTACCACTAAGGATCAGGAAAAGAAAAAAGAGCTGACTAACTGATGGACCACCTTCAAAATATGGCACCCATCTAATTAGTCCCTGCACAATACAGTAAGAAGGGGAGCTTCTATTTGAGGAAGAACAAGTACAGGTAAATCACTCCATCATAGGGATGGAGACTTGTAGAAACAAAGACTACTAGCCAGAAAAAAACCCGTGACCTTGCACCCCAGGTGTTAATAAATATCCACTAGGGTATTCGAGAGACAGGGTGGCTGAAGTAATACCCTGTGACTGACATAGCTACAAATACACTGCATGTCTACTATGGTGCACATTTTTAAATAAAAAAGGATCAAATATCTTATACCCAATAGTTTTAAAAGAGTAGTCTGAGGAGATATCTGTCCTGCTGATGTTAGTTTTCAATAAATCTTGGAATACCAGGGAAATTTCAGAAGACTGGAAGAGTGCTAATTTTATGCCAATATTCAGAAAGGACAAGCCGGATAACCCTGGTAAATATTTGGATCTACATCCCAGGCAAAACAATGGACAAAGGCTGATACAGGCTTCAATTTACAAAGAATTAAAGGATAGGAATATAGCTAATGCCAGTCAACATGGTTTAATGGAAAATAGGTCCTATCAAACATCTGATGCGATTCTTTGATGATTAGAAGTTTGGTTGATAAAGGTAATTAGGTAGATGTCACATACTTAGACTTTTGTACAGTGGTTTACTTAGTGCTGCATGGTGTTTTGATTAAAAAATCAGCACTGTATTTCAATAAAGCGCATGGTAAATGGATTAAGAACTTGCTACTTGACAGATCTACTTGTCAATGGGAAACCAAGATAAAATAAGGGTGTTTCTAGTGGCACTCTGCAGGGATTGGTATGAGGATCAGTAGTTTTAAACACTTTCTTCAATGATTTGAAAGTAAATAGAAAATCAATACTGATTAAACATGCAGATAACACAAAAATGGCAGCATGCCAAATAATGAGGGCAAGGTAGTCATACAGAATGATTTTGGGCCAATTCAAACAAATTGTGCTTTAATATAGCAAAGTCATACATACAGGAACCAAAAAATGCAGCCCATGCCAGAATGGGCTATCCAGAACAACAGTGACTCTGAAAAGGTTCAAAAGAATCACAGTGGACACACATATGAACATGAGCTCCCAATGTGACGCCACAGCAAAAATAGCTAGTATAATCTGTGGGTGTTATGATACAGCAAGAGTCCTAGGGAGACTCTCTCAGGAACAGAAGGCAAGATACGCTCAGTGGATGTCTCAGCTCCCTATTACTGGGGATCAGAATGAAGCAGATTTATTAGTTTTAAGTCACAATGGCAAACAGACCCTCTTCCACTAATGGAGCTACAAAATAATCTGCTTTGGTGGCCCAGAAGGCAAACAAGAAAACAATGCCAAACAAGTTAATTGAGGGAGGAAGAGAGTTGGGGGAGAGATAGCAAGTCTAAATCCTATTGTCAGAATCTTTCAGGGCCACTTAGCACTTAGATATCGTAGTGATATACACTAAGAATTAATGTACAGAAAGTTTCTTGTTATAGGTTGCCAGATACTGTTTATCAGGTGTTTCAGTACAAGTTTCTAGTGTTTTCAGAAACAATGGAATACTATGTAATTTCTTTGTTACAAATATAGAAAACACTGGAATTTAGCAACATACACAAATGAAAAGTGTTCTGTCCTTACAAACGTTAGTTATGAAGGTTTCCTTTAACTATTCTCCATATACTCATGCCAAGTCCTTAGACTGAATTAACTATATCACCTCCCCTCCCCACCACCAATATGCCAACATAAGTGGGGGTAGAAAATCAATTTCAGTGACAAATTATGCAAACCAAAACACTTAGAATAAAATGGAGCATTTGTCAGAACTTAATTGAAATCTTAAATCCATATGAATAACCTCAGCTGCTGTATCCATTTGTGTTTACCCATGGGAAACAGACCAGAGGAAGATATTTTTGCTTTAATAAAAAGCATAACCCAAGCCGATTTCCATTTTAGGGGGGTGGAAATATTAAGAGGTTATTTTAGCTAATCCCAAGACTTCAAAACCACACAACAAATCTCATTCACATGCTATAGACTGGGCATACATTCAGAAAATTAGAAGACAGATTTGTAGGCTACGCACCAGAAGTCTGAATTTCAAGCATTTCAACGGTCTTCATTTTATAACAATGAAAACATCTGGCATTTTTAAAACATTTTTGGAGTAAATAAATATATGGATGTCTTTGCATTTATTTTTGCACTATTTAAGACAGTCATGTACTTTTGTCACTGCTGCTATTTAAAAAATATCCTCCTTTCTCTTATACAGTAGTGGAAGGGTCGGCAGCCTTTAGTATGGTGAGTGCCAAATCTTGCCTCCGGCCCGCTCCCAGTGCTGGGACCCTTTGCTGGCAGGGGTGTCTGCAGAGCCTGTTGTCGGTGGCAGATTTCCTGCTGGCCCACCCATTTCCTGCAGACTGGGCCCACCATGGCCCACATGGGAGAGAGGATGGGCAGGGCCACACTGAAGAAAGAAGCGGGATGTGGGCATGGTACTTGCAGCCAGGAGTGGTGCGGCTCTGGTCAGGGTGCCTGTGTGCTACACAGTCTGGCAAGTTGCTGATCTCTGAGGTAATGTATAATAATGATTTTACTGTAGTGTGTTACAAAGTTAGAAAAGCAGACTCAAACTAGTTTTTCAGAGACAAAGACCCACATGACACCAGCTAAAGAGTCACTGCCTGTTTGATCAGAGATTCATCATGCAGAGGAGTTGGAAACAAGCAACTGGTGGGTGAAACAAGCCCAGTTCTTGGCAACTATCTGGCCCAAGACCCAGCAAAGGCTCTTCCAGTACAAAGGGTCAAGGTGTAAAGAGGAGAGACAGTAACCTACTCCTCACCTCTTCTCCCCCATTTCTATTCATGGCAGCAATAGAGACAATCGGAAACACCACTGAACGGGGGGAGCCCTGCTGTAAGATTCTGGGTGAGAAATCTTTTCTCTTTCAAAATGTATTTAAAGCTTAGTAAAATTTAGGAATTAGATTGCAATTTTATCTTTTATTTCTTTTGTACCAATTCTAACTTTTATGTCTTTGTAATTTATAATAATTTAAAATCTATTTTCTCTAGTAAATAAATTTGCTTTATTGCTTTATCTAAACCAGTATATTTTGGTTGAAGTGTCTGAATCTCTACCCAGGGAAACTGGAGGACAATAATTTCCTTTGATGACATGATGGACTACTAATGAGCTTGATTTGTTCAGTTGTGGGCTGGAAGGAACAAGACGCACATAGCTGGGACACACGGATGGAGCTAAGGATTAGCAAGTGTCACCATGCATATCACGAGTACCAGCTAGAAGAACATTCATTAACCTTGCTGGAAGTACCTCTACATGCTAATATCTGTATGTGAGCAGAGCCCAGAGCAGGCTGGTTTTCACTAGCAAAGCAGAAAGCGGCATCCTGGGCTGGAAAGTTAAGGGGACACAGCAGTTCAGTGTTGTACCCTGGGAAAAGTGGTGAAGATAGCATTTACATAGTTTTGTGTAGTGATGCAATTAGTTTCAGAGCAAGCATACCATATTTTCTAAAAATGAGGTGAAACCCAGAAAAAGTGTATAACACACATTAGACCAGTGGCCTCAAAGAATTTTAAGACAATAATGGTACAGAATTTTTGTTTAATGTGCAAGTTTCACTGCTATAGAACAGTTAGCAATCATAATTAGGATGACATTAATTTATTATCTATATGACATGACAACAGCAAGACCTACTCAGACCCAGTTAGACTGAATGGAAAAATAGGCTCAAAATGAATTGATTTTACTGGACAGGAAAAAGGTTCTTTCCTTACTGAAGAGGTTAGTGTAATACTAAATCTTTCCTGCTCTCGGAGCAGACGTTCTTTATAGCACTGTATTTTAATAGCATTTCCGGTCAACATACTATTAAGATCAAGCTGGCTGAGCTCTTATAGCGTCTATTTTTCTAAATAAATGATGCATTAAACATTGCTAAAAAGAAACACACACAAAAGTTACTTAGATAGCTGCATCCCATTATCAGATGTAGTCATGAATATATAGAAATTATTAACAATTTCCTGTTTTATTAATAAACTCTTTAGAATCTTTAGTTGAAATGAAACAGAAGAAAATAAAGGGGCAAAAGAATAGACTTCTTTCTACTTATTTATTTAAAGCAGGGCTTTCTAGGAGTATATCTTTACAGATTAAATTCCAAAGGGGTAGCCTATTGTAGAAACTATTGTAGAAAGACAACAGAGTCCTGTGGCACTTTTAAAGACTAACAGATTTATTAATCGCATGAGCTTTCGTGGGAGAAAATCCCACTTCGTCGACGAAGTGGGATTTTCTCCCGCGAAAGCTCATGCGATAAATAAATC
>ML685766.1:24325435-24358089 GCA_007922175.1 Pelusios castaneus
GATTTATTTATCGCATGAGCTTTCGCGGGAGAAAATCCCACTTCGTCGACGAAGTGGGATTTTCTCCCACGAAAGCTCATGCGATTAATAAATCTGTTAGTCTTTAAAAGTGCCACAGGACTCTGTTGTCTTTCTACAATAGTTTTTACAGATTAAGAGAGACTAAAATATATATAGAGAGAAAAAAATGTGACTGTCTACTTTAAAAAGGCAATGAATAAAATAAAATGATAATAATAAAATATATGAAGTCATTAATGATATAAAGAAGACAGGTCAGGAGTATGTATTCCACTTGCCTCAAAGGAACTAGGTACATTGCATCAAATTGAAAGGTGGTATATTCAAATGCAATAAAAGGAAACACTTTTTCATACAGCATGTAATTAAACCAGATTTCACTGCCACAGGAAGTTCTTGAGGACAAGAACTTAGAAATATTCAAAAATGGATTGGACTTTTATAGGCTATCAAGAAGAGACAGAATGATCCTAATTAATTTTGAAAGGGATACTAACGCTCTTATTTCAGTGCTTAAACCACTGTCTAACAATTAGCCATCAAGATGAGACCTAATGTGGGGCTGATTATCCCACATCCACTTACTGTAGAGTTCCACACCTTCCTCTGAAGCATCTGGTACTGGCAACTGTCAGAGACAGAGTCCTGGCCTAGCCTGACCACTGGTTTGATCTAATATAGCAATTCCTTTCTTCTTATGTTTGCATAACAGAAGTTCCATTCTGCCACAAATAATTTTTCCTTGGCCTCTTAAACAGGAATGTTTAACTTTATTCTTTATCCCATAAACTCTTGGGAAAGATGTCTCCTTGTGTTATTACTTTTAGACATATTGATTACGTTTATACTGTATTAACATAGTTTGCTTTAGCTTAACCAAACGTAATTAATTTTGATTCCTTAGCTTAGCTATGATTATTATATGTTTCATAAGATATTGGGGAAGAGAGAATAAATGAAGTCACATCAGACATGTGCCAATACAGCCTCCATATTCTATAATGTATTTTACAGACACACATGCACATATATAGACAGATCCAATATAAGACAGTGCAAGGGGACATAAAACCTTTTTTGACTGGTGCTTGGGCTGACCATATTACCCATGAGCTGGGAAGCCACTATATTCTAGGCAGAGAAAGAACGTATGATGATAGCATAAAGTTTTTATTGGCACAATTTTAATGTAACCATACAATTTCTGTCTGACATAGGTATAAGCTATAAATAAATGGCAATAAGAAATATATATCACTCCATATCAATGTATATTTTCCTCATGCCTCTTTGTTTTCTACGTCCATGCCATTTTTTTAACCATTGAAGGGTTTCTGAAGTTATACTTTGATAAAAGCAGTCAGCAAGTATTATGTGGATTATAAAACTATGCCACCAACAAGAATAAAAAGGACCTATTACTACAGCTGTTTGTAAGATAATGATAACTGTGTCAACTTTCTGTGTGTTCTAGTAGCAGATGGACTTCAGTAGGGCCAGAATTTCATCCAACGAGCGGGATTATTTCCAGTTATTGAATGTGCTTTGGATCAAGCCCCAGCAGACTTTTCAAAGGCAAACAATATCTTTCATTTCAGACTTACTCACAGTATACACTGTGAGTAAGATCAGGTGTCAGGATTTGAAAACTCTAAATTACAGGGTGATTACAAGTTTACAAGTTTAAAACAAAAGTATTACTTCTATGTATATTGATGTATATATTTATTTGTGTACTTCCATAAAGTTAAATAAAAAAGAAATGTTTAAATATGGGCATATATTGGTTCCTAATCATTGTGGTTAGTTTTGTACCTAATCGGGGGTGGGGTGGGGAAAGTAATTAATGTGCAATACACAAATGACACTAATGAACATCTGTTATAGTAAGCATGAGCAAATGGAAACATTTTAACCCATCCAATTTAGCAGGAAGGAATTGTGGGTAAGCTCTTTGCTTTGAGTAGTTAAGGATTTGCTAAAGACATAATACATTTATACTTTCAGGCTAGATTATTCGAGAATTTTGGACCATAGTAAAAATTAAAATTGCCTGCTTCTCTTCCAAAAAAAAAGATAAAGTGTAGAGGAAAGGGTCACAAAACAGGTGGAGAGGTCAAGGTCGTGAAATTGTTATTAATACTGTATTGTGTGTATCAACACAGTACAAAATGTTGATTTATATATAACTATCCACCATTAGCTCTCTAAGTTCATCATCATTTATTCAGTTAATTTCTTGTGACACAGAAGCAGTGTGAATGCAGAGTGGGTAGCAGCCTTCCACGCCAGTTCAGGAAAGTAATCACTAGAAGCAGTGTGGAAGAAAGTATGAAGACATTTTCGCAAGACAGGGGCCTAGCCAGCCCCTGACTTCTGGCCGGGTCCCTGCAAGTGTAAGGTGGGCCCGGCCAGGGCAGCTTCTGGTCACATGACCCTGTGTGGGAGAGCCACAGTGCCCAGGCTGGCAATGGCGCGAACCCTGCCAGCAAAATTCATGCCGCTGCCAAGGAATAAAGTGGGCGGGCCTCAGGACCAACTGGGTGGGCCCCAGCTAACCCATGGCTATGCTTCTGGTGCAAGAAGCAGACAAATATGATGTCCAGCCTGGTGTCATTGATAGGGAGGGCAGGAAGGCAACATGAAAAGCATATATAATAATGTTAGCTTTCCTCTTTACATTATGGGTCTATCATGAAAGTACACCATCTCCTATCAGATTTCCATGATTAATGGTTACAGGATAAAACAGAAAACTAAATTGTAGAGACATCTTTATGAACACTTCAAAAATAATTTCCTCTTGCATGTGATTGTCACTGGTGCTAGGAAATAGAAAGTTTCTCACAGTACTCACATAGTAACCACATTAGCAATATAGAATTCTCTCCGACTGCTTACCTCTTTTGCACTTTTAATTTTGGCCAGGAATGTGTACAACTCCATTGTTTCAGCAAATAGTGCCCGGCATACTGCCTGATAGTGGTTTGGCGCCTCTGATCGGGTTGGTAGATGGGCAGCACACAACTAAAGAGGAGAATAAAATTGTTATAAGTCATAAAGATGCATTAAATAAATAATAAAAAGGCAGCATAAAGTAAACTGGTTCAACATAAATTGAAAAAATATGAAAAAGGTTAAATAGCCAAGCTGAAGCTACACCTTTATTCACTCCTATTGCACCTATGAATGACCAGGATTTCTAAACAACTAGTGATTTTACACATCCTTGTGTTGTAAAATCTAGGCATAATGAGGTGAGTCAAATACAAAATGTCACCCTTAATCCTTAGTTTCGGGACATCTCTCCATTTTAATCAAACCTTTAAATCTGTGTTTTAAAAGATGTTTTTCTGTAACATACTTGCACATACCCACCAGTATTAATATAAGTTGATGAATTTTAAGATTTAAAAGAATGAGGCCGGCATTAAAAAACCCTTAGAACTTAGCATGTCATAGTACTCCACAATTATTTCAATCAGATCCTCAAGCCTTTACTTCAGATCTTTTCATCCATTCAGAACTCTCCAACTGAAACGGTGATTTTGTACAGTAGCTGGGTAGGGTGCTCAAGTGATTCTGGTGCTTGCCTTTTCTCCCCTTATGATGGAATTCAACCTATCTTGATGGAAGTAAATGTTCAACGGTGTCCTTCCTGTGTTTAAGACAAGGGCTGACTTGTTCTGTTTTCTGGAAACCTACCAAAACGTACATTTAAAAAAAACTATTGTGTTTTTGTAAACTGGCAAAATGGTGAAATAATGGAAGTATTACCAAACTTTAAAAAGTACTTAACAGAACAAACACGTATTTCTATTTTTAACTGTTACTTTATAGTGAATGACTCAATCTAGAAAAGATTGACAAAGCATTCAATTTTTGCTCAGATCACTGAGAAGATTAGAGTGTTTCATAGGTCACAGAAAACAGGAATTATGTAAATATCAGACTCTTGCCAGCTCCTCTCTCACAAATAATCCTCAATTGAGCAAGAAACAGTCTGCATCAAGCTTACTTGGTGTTACAAGAAATCACAACACAAGGCTTATTTGAATGCATTCTATCAGTAGCTAAACCAAATTACAACAAATATTCACAAGTGACTGATCTGTTGAAGAGTGGTTGGCTAGTACATTTCTACAGTTCATGCACCTAATCTGGGCTGTCTGAAGATGTTCCTTGTACTAGTTTTCTGGGGTAATCTAGTATGGCTTCATACCTTTTAGGATGCTTCGGCTTTGATGCAGAATTGTAGCAAGCTGCTCTGCTTTTCATGCCTTTGGGGCAGACATGCCATTGGAGCACATGTCCCTTAACATTCCAGTTTAAACAAGATTAAAATCCAGCAATTTAAAATATATATTTTTCCTGAAAATGGCAAATAATTTCTATATCATTTTCAGGGTAACTGCACCTGCACCTCTCTCCAAGTTCCACTCCAAGAGTTTCCCACCAGGTTTCAGTCAACACCTGACTTTGTCCCACTCCCTTCTGACTAAGTGTTTTAATATTGCCTTACACTGTCGTATCTCCAGCAATTCTGTCTACCTAAAGGCTTGACACCTATGCTTTACTTTCTCTCCAAGGAATACATGCAACTTTTTCTAAGCAAAAAGAATTATTCTTAAGATAAAAGCATTACAGCGAAGACATGTAAAAACAATATACAGATATCAAGACACTAAACATACTAGTCACTCAACAGTTTTATGGGATCCAAGTAGGCCAAAGTCTTTCCAACGTGCCACTGCATTCTTTGGACAAAACAACCCTGGGAAAAGGGGGTGGGCCCTGGAGCCACAGGGGTGGGGCTCTGTGTTCCCACCCCACCCCTGAGACAGCTGGTACACCCCCAGGGGTGGAGTGGGCCAGAGCCTGCTCGCTCTGTCTGAGAGGGTGGGACTAGCTGGCGCGGCCTGTGCTCTGGCCTGACATGCAGCTTTCCAGAGCCTATGGCTCTGGGGGGCTCATCGGGGCCTGCCATGCTGCACGCCAGCCTCCATGCAGACTGGCTGGAGCAGAGCAAGGGCGGAGTGCCCGCGGACCCAAGGCCCCCTCCAGAGATGTTAGTTCCTCACCATAGTGGGGGAGAGAGTATTATAAATATTAAATTCTGCTATTATGGGTTTTTTTTTCAAAACATTTGGAACTGAAGAAGAACACAGAAGACTACAGTAATAGTTACAGACTACAGAAGCCTAAATCCTCCTCATGGATCTGTCCTGTCCACTGGACCTAAGACCTAATCTTTCTTACTTCTGCATGATATTATTAAGAATTTAACATTACCAAGGGAAAGCTAATCTATGTTTTTCTAATGTGAGAACCTTAAATAATCCTTTCAGATAGACAGTATTAATAGAAACATTTTAGCAATTAGTTTTTTACATCACTATGAATTCTTTTAGGTTCTTGTACAGGCTTCTTGTATAGAATCTGTTCATTTAAACTCTAATTCCACCCCACTAATTGCTTAACTATTTTTAGCTCTCAAATATAGGCTGTCCATGCAGATACTGCTGGATTGCATTTTATATCTGTTTGTACACTTCCCATATCATTGCAATAATAAATATTTTGCTTCTTTAAAGAGTGCTTTTCTGAAGTACCAGGAAAATTAAATTAAAACTAAATTTATATGGTCAACACTAACATTTTGAGGCCAAAGTGAATATGCATTCCCTTTGGCTTTCACAGAGGACTGATCCAAAATCCTCTAACTCTTTTAAAACTAGTAAATTCCTCCATAACTCTACTATAAATACTCAATAGGGACTTGACTCTGCAAACCTTTGGTCTTTGAGTAGTCCTTACATAGGATAATTCATGAGTAATAACATAATACTACAAATTTTATGTTATTAACTCCTTTATTCTAAATGCCCAAACCTATAATATTTCTCAAAATCATTAGTCAGCCCATCAACAAATTACTATTTATAAAAGCTAATGACTGTAACAGTATTGTATTCTACTTCATGATAACAGAAAAACACCTGTCATGTAGCACGTTTCATCTCTAATATCTGCAAAGCACAAACCAAGCCAAAAAACTGAAGTGTAACGTATCTATATGGAACACTTCACCAAATTAACAATTTAAAATTATTGGGTTTTTAATTTTTTTTAAAAATTTCTGCTCTATTTTAAACAGGGTTTAAATCCGTCATTTATGGGTGTAAGCGCTGGTATTCTTTATACTGTACCAGGAATTTTCCCCACTCCTATTTTTACACACTGAAACTTCATGCCATTGAGGCTGTGCATCAGATCTGCCATCTTTCCAATAATGACTGTATAGCTAATTAACAGATAAGGGCATATGGGAAAAGCTGACATTTACTTTATTAATGATGATGAAACAAACATTGTATGCCAACACACACACACAGAGAGAGAACAAAATAAGAGACACCTATTTCAACTTGCCCCTCAACCTAGCTGATGTCTTACAGCATTGGGACAGAGGGGTCTGATGGGGGATTTAAAGGATAAGAGGGTACTGTCATTACTGATCAGCTTAAAGACAGCATTCCATAGAAAGGGGCTGGAACAAATAAAGGTGTGAGGACGTTTGTACAAGACACTAATGCATGATAAAGGATGGCATCATTAACAAGGTGGAAGTGGATTGGGAAGACATGATAAGACTGGACAGGTAGGAAGCATGTATATACTATATGTTAACAGGCTTATTTGTATATACTGTATATTTAACCAACATCCCTTACCTAAAGTTTTAAAATTACTAGCTACATTTTCTGATAGACACAGCCCTGAATGACTGGTAGTAAGGTGCTGCTCTACTTCAATCGTATTTTGTTGCCAGATGTACACCCCGGAGTCTCTTGTCTAACCAGCTTGGCTTCCATGGCCCTGAATCCTTACTGACACTCATTATGTCATTAGGGATGACTAGTGCCATGAAGAGATTTAGAGCAGTACTTCTGCTCAGGAAAATTGCTCCAGCTATTATAGCTGGCCCATTATGTGGCAAAGTATAACCGAGATGTCTTGAGTTCTTCCCTCCCCATAGGCACAGTAGGTAGGCCCAAATGGGAACGAGTGATGTATATGATTTAAAATATCTTAAACTGGTTAAATAAAGCATATTTGTCATAGGATACAAAACAGATAAAATTATAAACAAAATAAACATTGAGTAAAATAGACGCAGCGATACAGATTTACAAACAGTTGCCTAGAAATAGCCATTACTTTTCTTCAGGGCCCTAATTCAGAAGCTCTAAAGTTAATATTTACAGAAGGAAAAGGGTAGGTTTTTACACTGGCTCTTTAACATAGTGAGTATCATTAAAGTAATATAGTTTTATTAATAAGCTATAGTAAATATAACAAACAAAGGAATGAGAATAATAATTCACTTCTTATTGGTGGGACTCCACAGTTCTGTACTATATTTTACAGTTAAAATAATTATGGTTGCAGATACTGTGTTCTTATGTAAGAGACTGAAATTCCTCTCAGTAGATGTAAGAACAATTTGCTTTTATGTTTTGTCCTGAAGTGTGATTTTTCACTGCCAGCCAAAAGACAGATTTCTAATTGCATAACAAAACACAAACCATTAACAATCTTCTTAACTTCATTGCCAATGAGTGACCACAGAAATTGGGCTTATTTTACTTTTATGAAACCTCAGTACACATGAAGAAACCAGCTCCCGTCGTGCTATAGCTCCTTATTTGAAAACTCATTGTCAAGGAAGTTCAAGTCTTCAACTTTGATTGTACTAATCAGATCGAAGAAAAAATCTCCATCTTTTATAAAGTCGACTTTTTAAAAATGCCTTTAAAATACCTAACTACTGAACCTATATTCCATCCATTCCTACTATACAAAAGGCTTCTGTCTAAAGAGACTTTATGGACAAATATGAGTAAACTGAGTTGACTGACAGTTCATTATTGTATCTCAATTAAAAATATTAAATACAGTACCATTGATCCAAACATGCACAATTGCCTTAATCAAAGGGAGCAGAGGGAAAGAAAGAGCTGTTCTGACAAACAAATGGAAACCAAGAAATCTGAAATAAAGGCACTCACTCCATCCTCTTATGACACTGTTATAAGGAGGAAAGTGGTACAAGAAGGTAATAAAATGTCAACTCTATTGTTCCTTTCAGTTTCCAGTGCTACATTTTTATTATATGATGCACTCCCTATGTGTGAGAAAGATCCATCACCCTTAGGGAGGGCAGATGGTATTCGTACCGCTTGCCTGGATTACAGGGAAGGATAGCTTTGAAGGACAAGGACCCCAGCCTCCCCTATTGGGGGCTATGCTAGTGAGATCTATCCAAGTCCACATCATGATAGTATCTGAGCACTTCTCAAATATTCATGGATTTACCCTCACAACACCCCTATATCTGTGAAGTAGGCAAGGATTATGTCTATTTTACAGACAAGTGACTGAGGCACGGACATCAAAACCTGATCCAAAGCCCAGTGAGCTCAATAGGATCAAGGCCTAAGCAGTTTCCCCAATATCACAGAGAAAGCATGTTTTTCCTAGTATGTCTGGCATTAATACAGGCATCACTACTTTGCTGGTCCACTTTCACTTCTCTTGGTAATGTTTATGGAATCCTTCGCTAAGCTGTGTACCATAGACCTCTGAGGGTTGCCAGCTTTTATGACTTTATCACAACTTGTGGTAACTGGCATTGTTCTTAAAAACCCAGCTTCTGGAGTCTATGAATACATGAGAATCTTAGTTTTTATTTAAAAAATTCAGTCCACATGGTTGTGGAAGAAAGTTTGAAAGTATGACTCTAGTATTCACTAAAGGAAAAAAGCCAAAAGGCTAATAAGAATATCCTAAAATGTGTTACTTTCATTTTAATCTCACTATTTTTTAGGGGTCTGACATTACTTTTGAATGTTTAGGGCTGGAAATAGGGAACTCACTGCAAGATGGTGTGACCAAAAGCTGGAAACAATAAACTGCAGCAGAACTAGAGAAATCCTCTCTTCAAGATGACCTGCTTTCAGATAAATTTCTTCCATCTCCTTAGCTAAGGAGTGTTGTCATTAACAGCAAGCCTATTTCTTCTAAATACTCCACTTTTAGCAGGACAGGCCATATTCATGACTGCAATAACAGGTAAAATTGTTATGCTCTCTGAGTGGGCTATTTATATCTTATGATACTGAGCACTCATTTTCTTCTCCTCTTCGGCCTACTCAAAAAGCTAGTCAATCTGAAAACAGGAACACGGTCAGTATTTTCATTCTCCTCCATCTCTCATTATCTTGCTTTTATCCATATCAAATTTTTTGCAAGTTACTTCGGCTGTATCAAAACCAAGTCCCATATATTTGTATAACAAAAACATCCAAATCTTTGCAGTCTGGGGAAGAAACTCACACCCGGATCACTGAAGAATCAAACTGAACGAAGCTGACCCCTCCTTTATCTCAGCTCCAAGGAGACAACTGGCTGAGAAGGGCTGTTCCTCTTTGCTTTTCTGCTTCAGAAAGGGCTTTTCCTCTTCAGCGTAGTAAGAGAAGAAAAAAAATATTGTCCCAAGAGCTGCACCTCCCACTTCTCCTTTTCTCCTGCTCCTTAGTGTAAGGCTGGGCAAATCAGAATGGGAGAGGCTGCCATATCTCTCCCCTCTTTAAGAGATTGTTGGGTGTGGGATGATCAGCCATTCCCTTCTTACTTCTTCACCTCAACAAAAGCGGAGAGTATTGATTAGTCTGTGAAAAGCCATCCACTTCTCCTCCTGGCTGAAAAAGGAAGTTGAGCCATAAAGTGCCTTGTTTCTCTCCTTCAGTGGGGGACACCAGGTGAAAGGGGGTATTCCTGATGTCTCATGGAAAGCAAATGTCCTCACATGGAGAAGGTGTCTTGGTACTGAGGACAGGACAAGTGTGTCATAAATCAGCATGAAGGAAAAATGGTACTGAGGAGGGTGTCTCACTGGGGAGAGGATAGATTTTCAGTGGGGAAGACTGCAAAACTAAAAGGTGTCTATGGACAGAGTGGCCTCTCTAGCATAGCCTGCTGCCTCTAGGGAAAGAGGAGAAGCCAATGACCCTCTATTTCCCCTGAAAAGCTACCACATGAATGTATTATATTCAGTCAGGGTTCTTATTATGAGCTTAACTACTTTTGTGTCACATAATCTAAAAGCCCAAATCTCCAATAATTATTTACTTATAAAAACTGTTCTCAGATATTCATCACAACAGCTTATCACTAACTGGTTTGTACTCCTGAAATCAAGGCAGGGACTCCCAATGCTTGACTTTCTAAAGCCACTGATAATGGCAGGGGCATCTTGCATTCACCTCTACAATGGAACAGAAATCCCCTCTCATGCTGTTAGTCTCTTTCAAAACAAGAGATAAAGATCACTCCTAGACATATATAAGGGGACTGAATCATAGGGAGATCATCAAAATGACAAACACCTCAACCCTGCGGGAAGGAAAATGTGCCAACAGTGATCTCTTGTGGAGCACCTTCCTGAATATCCTTAGAGAACAACAATCACTGATATGTAATTCTCTTTTCTCTAAATATATTCATTACGACAGATCCTCACTCATACATACTGAAGCTCCTAGGAGGCTGCCTCTATAAAAATAGACAAAAAAGGCGTAAGAACCAAAAACAGGTAATCAAAAATGCAGATGAGGTGAAACACTGCTATTTCAAGTTATGGGGAAGGACTTAATTGGGATGGATGTGGGAACATTCCAAAAAATGGTGGTAGGGTGATTAAGTGGAATTCTATCAATAGGTCTAGAATGAAGTTAGGATGTATCCATATCACCACCATATCCCTGAAGAACTTAACATAAAGCAGACGAGTCATTAAAGATTGTGGTTCACTAACCTGAAATCAGAGACAACAGGAAAATTGCTTTCCATGTAAGAGGCCTGACTGCAAAGAGCTGTAAAGGACCTTTTAGTTAAGAAGACATCAGAAGGCTTTAATCAGGGGAAGCTGGTCCCAACTCTGTAATAACCTGCACAACCCTGATAAAAGGTTGCCGAAAAGCTGGTCTACTTTCAGCATTTTCATTAAGGGCCAAATGAATTTTACTGGAGGTCGGGGGTGGGAGGGAAAAGGAGGGGTATCGTTAACTGAGTGACTGGGGATGAAAGCTGTTAAACATTTTTGCGTGGGATATGTAAGGGGATCAATATAGGCTACCTCCCACCGGTGTATTAATTCTTTTCCCTTACAGTTATTTGTTCTTCTGGTATACTGCTTCCAAGCAGCTAGGTAGACTGGAATTAACACCTGCTCAGAGATACCAAAACCCTAAGGAGCCATGCATAGAGGGTGAGGAATCTTGGACTGAATGCATATGAGTGACCAGCTTCTAAGTGGTCAACTGAGTCTAGACAGGACTCTCAGCCTGAAGTGATTGACCTGTGTCATATCTTTACAGGGTCAAGAACCATGTTTATCTCTGACATCAGGGGGCTATAAGGATACTGGAAGATGCATCTCTTACACTTTAAAGCTTTTTGAGGACAAATGGTGGGCTCAGCTGTCAAAGATACCCAGGATGAACACTACCATACCATGGCAATGTTCAGATCCTGGGTTCTGGTTTAGGTTCACTCTACTGTAACTGACATGAAGAATACATACACACACACACACACACGCACACACACACACAGATTCATATTCCCAATACATATTCCCAATATACACTCATTCTCCAGAGGTGGAAGATGAACAGAAAACACTTAACCACCATTAGCAGGTCTCACCATACAGATGTAAATTTATCTTGGAAGTGCACAGATACTATGGTGCTGCATGCTTTAGAAAATGGGCAGACAGAATTTCTGCTGTTGCAAGTGAGATGAAGCATTTTGATGTACTGAGTGCCTAGAATCCAGATCTAGTTGTGAACCTGAACGTGAAAACTTTCATAAACATAGCCACGTTTTTCTGAAGGGCCCTGCCATACTCAGAGCCATGAAAAACATACCCTAGACCGTGAAATCTGGACCTCCCCTCCATGAAATCTGGTCTTTTGGGGACTTTTACCCCACAGATTTCAGGGCGGAGACCAGTGTTCTCAAACTGAGAGCCCTGACACAAAAGGGGATTGCAAGGCCATTGTAGGAGGGAAGTGGAACTGCCTACTTCTGCGCTGCTGCTGGCCAGGCGCCCAACTCTGAAGACAGCACTGTCACTAGCAGCGGTACAGATGTAAGAGTGATACTGCCACTACCCTTCCACTAGTCTTGCATCCTCCCCACAGCTCCCTCTTGGTAACAGCGCTATGAAATTTCAGATTTAAATATCTGAAACTGTGACACTGAAGAGTTTTAAAATCCGGTGACTGTGAAATTCACCAAAATGGACCGCAATTTGGTAGGCTGCTACTTCTCTGGGAGCGTCAGTGCTAGAGAAAGCTTAGTGCTATATCACTAAGATCTAAGGACACCTGTATTCATCTCAATGAACTGAAGGAATGTGAAATCTTCTAGATAGTAATTTCCTTTGCCTTATTTGCCAAGCTGAGACAACTCCTCTGTCTTCTTCTGCATAAGCATGAACGTCCTCATCCAGATTGCCTCCATCATTTATATTACCATAGCACCTGAAGCTATGTCTACACTTGAAAAGTTAAGTCGACTCTGTTAAGTTGACTTAACTTTTCAAGTGTAGACATGGCAGAAGTGGCTCCCCGCTAAGAAGGGACCCTACGGGTCCCTTCCCCGGGAAGCCGCAGTCCCTCCAAGAAGGGAGTGGAGGCTTCCTTCTTGCTGGGACCCCTGTGGGTCCCAGTGAAAAGGGAGCTGCGGCTCCTTTCTCCCCAGGACCCCCATGAGTCCCAGCAAGAAGGGAGCCAGGTTCCGCTGTCAGGAGATCCCCCGTGGTTCCCCTGTCAGCTGGAGCGCTGGGGCCAGCAATTGCTGGCGCTTCAGCTGACAGGGGATCCCCGGAGGGTCCCCCGTCAGCTGGATCGCCAGTCAGCTGGAGCACCAGCAATTGCCGGCCCCAGTGCTCCAGCTGACAGGGGAACCTCCAGGGATCCCCTGTCAGCTGGAGCGCCACTCCCTTTTTGCCTGGACCCCTGCGGATCCCGGGCAGAGAGGAGCCTGGCTCCCTTCTTGCTGGGACTGCAGAGGTCCCAGGGAGAAAGGAGCCACAGCTCACTTCTTGCCAGGACCCGCGGGTCCCAGGGAGAAAGGAGCCTGGCTTCCTTCTCCCCAGGACCATGCCCTAGGTCGACTTATAGAATAAGTCGAGCTAGGGCGGCCACACTGTCTTTAGGTTGACTTAACAAATCGACTTAATTGTTAAGTCGACCTAAAGAGTGGTAGTAATTAAGTCAACTTAAGGAACTGCTTAAGTTGACTTAATGAAAACCAGGTGTGGATGTGGCTTAATCTAAGTCGACTTAAGCTTCCTTAAGTCGACTTAAATTGCCAGTGTAGACATAGCCTAAGAACCTAGCCATGGACCAGGACCACATTGTGCTAGGTAGGGTCCGTACAAACACGGAACAGTGCCAGCCCCAAAGGGTTTACAGCATTTCCACATAAGCTTTGCAGACTGCAGCATAAACGTCAAAGAGAGAACAATTGGCACTTCTAGAATGCTTCCAGAGCATGCTCTGCCAAGTGCCTTCAAAAGAGCTAAAGCGCAAATCAGATGTTTGACATTCCCACTCTGCCAAGGATTCCAAGTGCTACTGACACCAGGACAACACTACAGAGCCCAGCGGTTGGCACCAAACCCTTTAGCATGACTGGGGTTGAGGGAACATAAACCTGATCAGTATTTCCTGTCATTTTTAAGGGTTCTTGAACATTAATGGGATTGTGGCTGGAGCTCTCAGTGAGCTCCTCAGTGCCAGGAGTCCAGTACAGAGTAGGTCATCATAAAGAGTTGATGGGACTCTGATATGCAGGGTCAGCCTTGCGGGGGATGATGTGGGTGACTGCCTAAAACAGCATGATTAGGGGGAGGCTATGGTCAAGAGGAAAGAAACAGGGTGGACCTGGGGTGAAAGGCTGCAGAAGGGAGCTTGGGGTAATGGGGAAGGAAGGCAGTAGGCCTTGTGGCCATGCATGGAGGTGGGGAATCTGGGGAGGCAGCAGAGATCGGGGGTTTGGGGAATAACCTAGGAAGACAGTGAAGCCTGGCAACTGAGGGGTGGGGAGCCCGGGAAGGCAGCAAGCAGCAGGGGGCTGGATGGGGACCCAGGAAAGCTTGGGAGACAGTGGGGGCCAGGGGCCATGAGTGGGTGGGGAACCTACAAAAGTGGCAAAAGCTAGGGGGAAAAGGTGGGGGCCCAGGGAATGCATCAGGGCTGGGGAGGCAGCTGGGATCTGTGTGCCAAAATACAAACTCATCCAGGGCACCATTTTCCCTGAGGTCAGCCCTGCCAACATGGATCTAATTTAGCACTTAGAAGAAAGCGATGCCTGCTTGTTTGCCCCTCTTTCATTATTTTATTCATATTATGGCAGTGCCCCACAGATCTGGGGCCCCATTTGTGCTGGGTGCTATACAAACACAGAAAAAAGGATCTCTGCTCTGAATGGCTGTCAGTCTAATGAAACAAATAGATGAAGGGCAGGGGATGTGGGTACAAAACACAACCGAAAGAGGATGGTGAAGAATTGGCACATCTTTGTTAGTTCCAAGTAATGTAATGTTCTTCCCTCCCACAAAGACAAGAGTCAGCAACAAATACCACCTGAGTAATTCATCAAGGCACCAAAGGTATCGACATTTCTGATGTACCTGCCACAGAAATGAAAGCGCTGGGTCTCATTTACCACCTTGTGGAAGTGTTACTTTTCTGACTGCTGCTCTTGCTATTTACACAAGTGGACAGGTAAATCCCCATCTTCCTCGCATGTTTATGTGAGAGGCTTGGGGAGGAAAACCTGGCAAAGCTAACCAACCATTGACGGGTTCTGGGGACTTAGATGTTTCCATTAAACGAACTGGAATGGCCACCCCTGTTTTCTACACCATTGCATTCAAGCGTGAGAAAGGTTAATGTAAGATTTGATACTAATTTTTTAAAATGAGAGAATGTAGTGTTTAATTTTTTTTTTTTTAAAAAAACCCACCACATTTGCCTCCAATTACATGGCCTGGAATGAAAAATCAGGACAACTATTCAAGGCACCAAAGTCACATCGTTTTAATTAAACGAAACCTGCCTATCAAAATTACTCAGTTAAACACTTATGTTCAAAGCAGCTTTAAAATTCAGCTAAAGAGCATTACTCAACCTGTTTTGGATTTTTCCATCAAGTTAAGGTGCAGGAATTCCCATCTCTTTATATATAGATTTAAAATAAATAAAATACAAATACAAGATTTAGCTGACTGAATATTTTGTTTAAACTCCTATTATTTCTTTTAAACTCATTTCTTACTTTAAGCCATTAAAACATTTCCACTAACATAATTCCATAGTCTAGACATGAAAAGACACATTAAATCATGCTGACTAACACTTTCCTCATCTTCACAGTTCTTGCATGTACTTGTTTATGTGACTGCACATTAACACAAAATGGAAAAAAGTAGGAAAACATTACTCTGAAGCGAATTCACCACTGCCATATTTTTACCCCATTCTAGAACAAAATGTTATATAGAGCTATTTGGACTGGAACAGTTTAAATACAGACACATAAGTATATACCAACAAATGTATCAATATATGTCTTGTAAGCAACTCTCTCTCTCTTTCTCTCTCACACACGCACACGCACACGCACACACACACACACACACAAAAGGAAGGATAGTACATTTACTGTGATATAAAGGTTTGATCAACATGAATGAACTTGTTTTCTGTCCTTATGGATGGGATGTAGTATGAACTCCCTGCATCATCTAATATAGTTGTCATCAGCTTCTTAGGCAGACAGTGGCCTTGTATTCTCACAGGATGAGTGCTGCATTTCAAATTTTCTACTACGGAAGAGTAGTTGTTCACCTAAAGGAACCCAGGCGAGCCAAGAAGGGAAAATAAAATACAAGTTTTCTTTAGGGTTCTCCCTTTCCAGCCCCAAATTCTCTTTGTTCCAGGAGCAAGGGAAACAAGTATCTTGAATCCCTGTCTCTGTGTTAAATCATGCTTGTCTGGCTGTTTGAAAGGAAACAGAAAACTCCCAGATCATCTTTTTTTCAGGAATTAAATAATGTAAGTCAAAATCTGTGATCCCTTCTTCTTTCAGAGAAGAGTGATAGGAAAATCTCATGCCCTTCTCAAAAGATTTAAAGCAATCAAAAATAGAGGTTTTTCTTTCTTAAGAACACACAGAGACAGACACATTATATGCCCTCCCTACCCCAATAAGGCTTTAAGAAGAGACAGACAGCATTCAGTTCCTCCTTTAAATAAAAGCTTCAAATAAAAACTCAGCATTTCCTATGTGGTGTTCCTTCTGTGGGCATATGACCTTCTTTGGCACTGTTAGCTGCTTGGTTTCTCCAACCACTTCAAACCCTTAGCAACTAATTTTCTCTTTTATATGCTTCAGGCTGCCTTTCAGGGAGTCTAAAAAGTCCCAGCTGCCTCTGGGGATTGAAAATTAACTTTTCTGAACCTGTCATTTTCCTGAATCTTTTAGACCCCAAATAGCTAGTATATCTATCCCATACAAAGAGGGGTGCCAAATCCAGTAAACGTAGACAACCATTTAATCTACTGATGCCAGCTCATTCAGTTGCTCCAGTTAACATGACTGACTGAGAAGTCAACAGGATAAAAATGTTTACATAACTGTCCCTAACTTCAATTTCGCTTGAAATTGAAGTTATTAACTTTGCATGTATGTACAATCACAAAATGTAATCTTTTAAGACAGCATATCCCAGATGGTACAATAAGGCACGAGGTCAAAGAAGTCATATGAACTACCTGAAAAGTACAGTAATCTCTCTCTCATACACAAACAACTGCCTTTCGTATCTTATTGTTCTATTAAATGAAATTCACAAACAGAAATCAAGAAGACAATCTGAGCCCTGCATTTATGCAATATTAAAAACTTACAAAAGTCACCCTCCAATCATTTGACAGTTCTGTTTGTGTCCAGTTATAAAGTCATTTAATTATGCTGTAACAATGTTACCTTCCCCAAAATACTGTATTTCATGCTTTCATTTACATGGGAGTATAAAAAGGTGTCCTGTGTGCAGATCAGCTCTCAAGATAAATATGATCCTCTAACTTTTGGGTCCAAGGCGGCATCACAACTTAAGAAGAATATATAAGTTGGTTTAGGTCAATCAGAAATGCGTCTCACATGAAATTATTATATTCACTCCCCCACCCATAGCCTCTATTCAACATTTTTTTTTTGTCAGCCCACAACTATTTTTTGCAAAAATGTTTCACTTGTGGCAAATCAGATACAGCCCCTTCCTAGCATGCAACATGTTGCTATAAGCGATGGAGAATGGAAAACAAGATCATCCCAATAGAATAAGCAAAGGAAAATTAGGGGGAAAAAACCCCCTAAAAACTAAATTAGACAGAGATGGTTGTTTTGGAGGGTCAGTAGAGTTCTTAAATAAATTCAAATAGCTTTTCTCCGAATGTCTCATTTTCTGTTGATATGGTTACCAATGTTGAAATAAATACACCAGATGTAACAAACTTGCCTCTAGCCCAAAGCTTTATTTTGAATAATTAAAAAAGAGGAAGAGCTCAGTTGTCTCATTCCTGACTATGCCAGCTGCTGTTTTTAGAGAAAAGTATCTCTCTATAAAGAATATAATTCTTTCAGTGCCTGTTTCTTTCGGTGGCTAATATTACATGCATGCTGTTTCTTTGATAAAGTGATTAAAGCATTCTCTAAGGTTCCAGATTGGCTATGTTAGCATTTGAAATCCTGTTTAATCACAAGACTGGCACAGCACAATACAAAGCAATGAACACTCTCCATTCGAGGTACTTCAGTCCAGACCAGGAATGATCTCTAGGGATGGGAAGATAATTCAGCTCCCATGACCATTTTGTCCTTGGCCTTGCTGTTAACAGGGATAGTTGTTTGTGAGCTATGATAAAGGCTGTGTGTTACTCAATATTCTTACAGGAGTCAGATTTCATAATTTACAATAAAATTACATTTCGGGAAAGTTGTGGACATATTGGAGAAAGTCCAAAGAAGAGAAACAAAATATATTAAAGATCTGGACAGCATGACCTCTGAGGGAAGACTGAAAAAACTGGGGTTTGTTTGGAGAAAAGATGACTACTGAGGGACATGCTAACTGTTTATAAGTTCATGAAAGATTGTTATAAGGAGGAAGGAGAGAAATTGTTCTCTCTAACCTCTGAGGATAGGACAAGCAGAAATGGACTTAAATTGCAGCAAGGACAGTTCAGGTTGGACATTAGAAAAAACTTCTTAACTATCAAGGTAGTTAAGCACTGAAATACGTTGCCTAGTGAGTTTGTGGAATATCCATCATTAGAGATTTTTAAGAACAGGTTGGAGTAGATAAACACCTGACAAGGATGCTCTAGACCAGTGGTTCCCTGTGACCTGGGGGCCAAAAGTGGCTCATGGGGACTTTCAAAGTGGCCCATGGCTTCCCTCCTGATGGCTAAAGACCAGATGGAGCAGGTTTCCATGGGGTTAAAAAACCGGTGCAGGCTCCTTGCTGCAGCCAAGGGGATGGGAGATCAGCGCTCCTCTGCCTCTGGCTGTAGCAAGGAGCATGGCAAAGTGCTCCTCCTGAGTCCATAGGCACTGCTGTGGTCCCTGCTAGAGCCAGAAGGAGGGGAGATTAGCACTCCCCTCTCCCGACTTCAATACGCTCTGCCTGGGTCTCTAGGGGCTGGGGTCCCTGCTGTAGCCAGAGGGAGGGGAGCACTGATCTTCTGTCCCACTGGCTGCAGAAGGGAGCTACTGTCTAGGGACCCAGCTGGAGTTCATGGGACTACAAGATGTGCGTGGTTTCTCTGCTGCAGCTAGGGAGACAGGAGATCAGCAAAGAGGGAGAGGGGACTGCTGACAGAGACTGGTGGCCCATCAGGGTGGTAAATATTGTATCTGTGGACCTCGAGCCAATAAGGTTGGAAGCCATTATTCTCCTGCCCTTGAGTGAAGGGGACTGTACTACAAGGTCTCTCAAGGCCCCTCTCAGTCCCACAATTCCATTCTATGATTTAAAACACTTTAAAACTTAAGAAATAAATTGTCTAGTATATTGAATACTATGTCTCACCTTTGCTCCTGGGAGCATTCTGCTGATCATACTACAATAATGTTCTGCAAAGGGGTTTTTATGTCACCTTTAACTGATATGCCTGTTCCATATTATGCCCAGTATTTAATGCAAACTCCATAACAGTACTATGTAAGGTACCTGGTACATTCCCACTGAGATACTGTCATTACATACGTGTAAAAGAAAACGGTACAGAAGTCATGTATGCAATGTGGTTGTAGCAATGTTGGTCTCAGGATGTTAGAGAGACAAGGTGGGTGAAGTAATGTCTTGTATGGAGCCACTTCTGTGGGTGAGACCGATAAGCTTTTGACCCACGCAGAGCTCTATTTTCAGATCTGGAAACGTTTCTCCAGCATCACAGCAAAATGCGAAGTGGAATAGATGGTTTAGTGTAAGTAGTAGGTAAGTATTTAGTACATTCAAGGGGAAGTGGCCTGTTAACACTTCTACAGTCAAAGGATAAAAAGAGGAAGTCAGTGGGCTACAGATCATTGTAATAAGCCATAAATCCAGTGTTTGTGTTCAGTCCATGATTTTTAATGTGTAGCAGAATAATGAATTTTAGTTCCCAAGCTCATCTTTTGAAATGTTGTGCAGGTTTCTTTGGAGGATAAGGACTGATGGGTCACATGTACGGTGATAGCTTTGTGAAAACAAGTGTTTACCCACAGCTGATAGGATGTTTTATTCTTGTATCGTTTTCCTGTGTGAGTTCATCTGAGAGTGCAGTGATTGTCTGGTTTCACCCACATAGTTGTTAGTGGGGCATTCAGTGCACTCAGTGAGGGTACCACCTATTGTGATAGGTTTGTGCAGTATCCATGGATCTTAAAAGGTGTATTGTGTGTGGTGTTGATCACAGTAGCAATACATCTGCAGGCAGGAGTTTTTTGTGATGGTGCTCAGGAGTACTGAGTACTGGCACCTTTTTTTCACAGCGATTCAGCCCCAGGCCCCTGGCCAAGTACCCGCACTTTCTTTCTTTCTTTCTTTCTTTCTTTCTTTCTTTCTTTCTTTCTTTCTTTCTTTCTTTCTTTCTTTCACAAAAAAAAGCACTGTCTGCAGGTTTTGCATCAGTTGTTCTGGCTGGGTAGGGTGTTGCTTTAAGTTGGCGTGTCCCATCTCTGAGGAACTTGCTGTTCCACTTTTGCATTCTGCTGTGGTGCCGAAGTACCTTTCCAAGACCCGAAGAAGAGCTCTGTGTGGTTCAAAAGCTTGTCTCTCTCCCCAACAGGTGATCCAATAAAATATATTACCACACCCACTTTGTCTTTATATAGAAGTCATAGTAACAGTCAGCAGCAGAGCATTGAATTTGAGTTTAAACAGTCCACAATTCTGTGACTTTTTCCAGAGGATCTTAAGTCAGCAAAGTTAAAATATAATGCCTTAAGTATCTAGGACAGCAAAGACTACAGAGATGAAGAACTGTGGACTGATATACTGATTCTCAGCCAAATCCCAAGACAACAAGATCAGTAACTGTTGTGTCCAATTTGTCAAGGAGGATCTACTCCCATCACTATGCTGATAGTGAAACTGAAATATGCAGCACATCACGCTCTACACATCAATTTCACTGTCTGGACAGTGGAGGCGTTTGCTGGATGAACAGACATACTCACGGGCAGATTAGTTCAGCTTTGGACAGATCAGTCTGCTTTGTCTGGCTCAGTGCCACTGGAAGTTAACCTGGAACCCAGAGGATATTTGGTTCACTTTAGTAATTAGGACCAGCTATAGTCTTCTTTTATTCCCTTATGCGTCTCTATAACCAGTGGCATCCGAGCACATTATACATGTTGTGAACTGTTGGCAATGGTGAGGAGGAGCTCATGATGGAGAGGCTGTGGGGGCCAAACCTGAGTGATGCTGTGACCTACGTGCAACAGTATGCAATGCCACTCACTCAGTTTTACAACCCCTACCCCCGCACTATCACAATATAGAGGCTATGGGGCCACACCTGACTGGGTACATTGGGCAGTTAACGTGGCTAATGCCGATGTTCCTTCCCATTGCTCTGAGGACGGCCCCTGCAGCAGGGCTCCCCCAAAAGGGCCTGCCCAGCGTCGCCCCATCTCCCGCATCCCTGTCCCCTCTCAGGGTGCATCTACACTTAGAAATTAAGTCCACTTAAGGAGGCTTAAGTTGATTTAATTTATTCCGCCTCTACACTGGGCTTTCCTTGATTCAACTTAAGCTGCTCCTTAAGTCGAATTAAGGAAAAGTTAGTTCAAATTAATAACATGTCGTTTTAATTCGAACTGGCGCTTAAGTCGACTTTATTAAGTCGACTTGAGCCAGCAGAGCCGCGCCCGGAGTAGTGCCTAGTTGGACCTTTTTAAGTCGACATAAAACGTTAAGTCGACTTAATAAGGCCAAAAAGGGGCCACATCTACACTTGAAAAGTTAAGTCAAATTTTGTTAAGTTGACTTAATAAGGTTCACTTTAAGTTGACTTCATAAAGTCGACCTAACTTTTCATGTGGGTGGGCCAAATTCACCTAATTGCCCCTCTCCAGTGCCCCACAGAAATCAATCCCAATCCCTATGGGGAAAGCAGCTGGAGACCCAGGATCCAGTCTGTACAGGACTCACAGCGAAGCTTGCTCAGAGCTACACTCACACATTAAAATACTACTAAAACAAACATAACAATGAACTTTATTAACTACTAACTAAATGAACCTTATCCTAAGAAAACAAACTACAATTAACCAAGTACAATCCCTTGCATGAAAGATACCCAAGAGTCCCAAAGTCTGTGTGGAGTTCACCCAACTCTCAGCTACAGTCTCTGTTCCAGTGTGGAAGCTGGAGTGGCAAGAAATAGCTGTCCTCTTCTTTCTTTGCTGGGATCCTCTGTAGCATTACATGCAGGCTTTCTCTTCTTCTCTGCAACCAGTCCTCAGTCCCATATGCATGTCTGCAAGGTCTGGTGCAAATGACTCCTTTACATGGAGAAAACATCTTGTTCACTCCTGGCTCAGCTCCTCTCCAGAACACTGAGCACATAGTCTCCCCTCAAGGCAGCTCCTGCCTGCTGTCTGCTCAGGCTGCTGCTCTCCAGTCATCTGACTGATCACACCAGCAGGGTACACTGTGGAGCATGCTCAAATTGCTACCACTCTCTGCTACTGGAAGTTTCCAGTTGTTTCCAGTTGTGGGTCACTAATCTGCCCAACAACAGTAACCCACCCTCAGCAGGTCTCTCAGAGATAGCCTTTTCAGGCATATGGGTTACATAGACATAGCCTCAGGGATGGGGAGTGACGCTGCACCTGGGCAGGCTGGGCTGGAAGGTGGAGGCTGAAATCTTTCTACATAAAACTTAAGAATTCTGATTGATTTTGTTTCTCAATGTATACTGAATCAGCCACTTGCTAGCAGGGAGTATCTGCCTTACATACAGCACAGATCCTAGTTAGAGAGCTGCCACAAGAACAGCAAGCCTCTTTAATACCTGAGCAGGTCTACCTTGGCCATACAGTGAGTTGGCTACAGTGGCGAGCTGCAAGGAACCGGTTTTTGACTCTCAGGTGAGTGATAATTAAGCAAGGAATCACCTCACCTGACAGGGGATATTGAGGAGAGGGAAAAACGGAGTAAGAGGGTTGCTAGCCCTCCAGGATTCTCCTGAGTCTCCAGGAAATAAAAGATTAGTCTTTAATTAATTATATCACATTATGAATCCTCCAGGAATACAGCAACCAAACCTGGCAACTCTAACACCAGGAGAGCTGCAAGACATCAGGTACTGGAAGCAACTCGCTCTCTATCACTGACCAGAACGAAGAGGCAAGACTGGGTAGAAGGAAGGAAGGAGAGGAAAGTCTTGGGACCCTTTTAGGACTGACCAAATCCCAAAAGTTTTATGAGTTGCAATTTTGGTTGGATCGAATATTGTTTAAGATGAAACAATGTTTGTTTTATAATGATTTCCATTAACTTTGTACACAATTTCACAACACACTTGGACAGTTCTCATGGCACACCAGTGGCCGTGATACACTGGTTGAAAACCACTGATACACAGCAACCAGATATACACCAATATACAGAAACTGGATATACATCAGGGGTCGGCAACTCCATCACGCGTGCCAAACTTAGCATGTGGACCATGCTGTACAGGTTCCCCCCGCTGGCTCCACCCCTCCGCACCACAAGAGCTGTGTGTCATGGCTCCACGCCCCTGCTGGCCACACCTCCCCACTGGGGAGCGGGGCCTGCAGGGAAAAGAAGCTGCTGTGTGTGGCTCCAGTCCTGCTGGGGAGTGCAGCCAGCAGAGGAAAGGGAATCCTGAGCATGGGGGCAGGGCCATCAGGGAGAAGGAGTCCCCGGCCCCATCCCCTTTCGACCCCACCCCCAGCACCTGCTGAGAGTGCAGTGGGTGAGGCTGGCACGGGGACTGGCAAAGGTTGCCGACCCCTGATATACATCAATATACCGCAACTAGATGAGTGTCCAGTAGGGGAGCTCATCAGGCTTGCAACATTTGTGTTTTCAAATTTCTTTTCCTCTGAAACACCTAGAGCAGTGGTTTTCAATCTGCTGCCCACGGGCTGCCTACAGCCCAATCAACACATATGACATTAAGTCCATATGGGTAGTGTATATATATTGTATGGATACAGCCCATATAACACATATGCAGCTGCATATGCAGTCAACAACAGTAAATGGGTTGAGAATCACTGACTAGAGATTTGAAAAGGCACTTTAAAAAAAAAAGGATGTGTGTCTGTACATTATATATCATCATAAATTCCAGGCCTTATAGTCAAACGGACTAAACAGGGGACTAAGTCCAGAGGATGCCTACAAAATGAGTCAATTATGTTTGGGGTTTATGTATTCCAAAGAATCATCTTGCTAACCTTCTCCAAAATCTGAAAGCCAGCTCCAAACATAATTGGATGGTCTTCAGTGGACCAGAGTTGCTTATGTTTGGAATGCAGGGCAAAAATTGGCTTGCAATCTCACAAAAAATGGTAAGGCCAACTCAGCTTTAAACAGAAATTATAAGAAATTCCATATCTCATAGTAATCTTAACAGTAGGGAGTAAGCAGAATTATGGGTCTTTGAGTACCTGTGAAACTTAGTCTTTTATCAACTGTCAAAGGCAAAAATACATAACTCGTCCTATTTGATGAGTGCCTAAGTTACACTAAGTTAGGATGATGTTTGATGAAACATAAACATGAGATCAGTCATGTGAGAAGGACTATGTTTTGTTTAGTAAAACTGCTTTCCTAATGAGATTTATTAAACCATTTTTGATCCCTGGGTGTACACTGCCCCATACCAGTCATTAAAAAATGTGCACCCTACACAAAGGGATGTTGAATTTATATTCTTCATTTTTGTCTTTCATGAAAATCAGACTGAATTCTCTGGTGATGAAAACTGAATGAAAGAATTTAGAAATTTACCCCACTATGACTATGCACAGAGGTTGCATTATAAAGAGAGAGGGAAGAGCTGTTTTAAAGCATTTGTGACATTCCTGATGCTATCGAATTGCAATGATTTTCTTGTAAATTTGTTAACAAAAGGAGGGTGTCATCTCAGAATTCTCTCTTTAACCAGGTGTAGATACTATTTTAGAAAATATCTTGAAAGCTGAATGTTAGCTAAATTACTCCATATTTTATCTAAATTATACCATCTAAGTAAGGAGGTACATTAATACAGCAGTTCTCAACCACTGTGTTGGGACACGTTACTGTGTCACCACACAGCAGTGTGTCATGGAGAGCCAGGTGGTGGGCTGGTGTGTCCTGTAGGATTGCGCATGCCACCAAACGTATCTCAAACCACAAAAGGTTAAGAACCACTGCCTTAATATATTTCCCTCACTGGTGTTCTGCCTAATTTGAAATGCAGCATAAAAATGTTTTTAAGTGATGTTCTCATGGCCACAAAGGAGAGGTTACTTATTTGTACTGCAACTGGAGTTCTTTGAGATGTTGGCTCTATGGCGCTCTACTTCAGGTGCACATGCACCCTTGTGCCTTTGGTTGGAGATTTTTGGCAGTGGTGCCTGCTTGGTTTCCACATGCATTGTATCAAGCGTATTGGGCTGCAATAGATGAACTGCCCTTGGTTCCTTCTCTACCACACACTGCCACTGAGACGTAGCGGGTTTGCAGGTTTCTGTGATAAGAATGTCCTTTAGAAGACTGGACTAAGATCTGGTGGAATGGGCTATAAATCTAGGAACACGCAGGATTCCTGGGCAGGCCACCTTCCTTCAGTAGTATGCTCCTGAACGTGCGCTCCCTGTTCTAGAAGGGACGTGTGTGATGGGAGAAGGGAGTGAGGGTGGGGCAAACACTATCTCATCTGGGGAGGATGAAGAAATGTTCCTGTCTATTTCAGGAACAGCTGCCTCATCAGTTCTTTTTTCTTGCTCTTCAAATGAATCCCTGGTACCCATGGGAGCAGACAGACAATCTTCTGCTTGACCATTGTTTTCCATCTCCCACCCCACCTCACTTGGATTATGGAGAGGACAATATATCTGACTCTAAAATTTCTGTCCAAGGTTCCTTCAATTATCAACCTTGGCCTGATTCCTCTGGAGCTTTCTCCCCAACATCTTCCCCTTCTGTGGAAAGAAGGAGACCCTGGGGCACATTTATATAGGGTGCATCAGATTATAGTCCTTCTTCAGGCTTACCCAGAACCTCCTCCTAAGGTTCAGGTGGCATTTTTACCCCATACCTGCTGATTCATGTACACCCTATTCATAGCTCCAATAAGCCATTAGATGCCCTAGTCAACCTCCACTTGGGCAAGTTGGCCATCCACCAAACCAGGAGGAGGAAGCTGGATGTGGGGTGTTGTACTACGACTGTGAGGCCTATTTCCAATCTCTCATGAAGTTATGCCTTCAGGCAGAGTTCCTCTAGACTATGACCACTGCTTCCCCTGATGCCTTTAAGGAGCAGTGGGGCACTGCCCGTGGTTCTCTGCTTGGTGATCCCCTCTGGCTCCCTGATTTATCACTGTCACCCCTGTCCCTGGTTTTTTCATTTGTTGTCCCCTGTGATTAGTTTATGCCTGGCTCCAATGGTTCCTCCCCTTAAGCTGGGAGGAAGGCCTTTAGTAATAGGCACACCACCCAACCCAGAGCCTTAAAGCAGAGGAGGTGAGTCACCAGGCAGCATGCATCAACAACCCAGCTGCACTGACTTACCCTTTCAAAGTAGCCTGCAGTGACTCAGCAATCAGATAACTACCAAGCTCAGGTAAACTTGGCCCAGTCCCACCCCTACGTCAGGTGTTGACCTCCAGGACTACAACTAGGAAGTTCCTGACACAGTCACTACGGGTGGAGGACTAATTGGTAATGGCAAGTCAGGCAATGCTTGAATCCTGGAGACAATCATACACCAAGGAAAAAGCTCCTTTGGGAGGCAGAGTTCCCCCATGGAGGAAGGGGCAGGCTAGAGTCTTTCAGAAAAAAAAATTAAAAGTAAAAATAAATCTATTAATGAAAAAACTTGGTAACTAGTCTGCTAGAGCTAGTAAATTAAAGATTAACTAAACTAGAAGTAGAAATTGGTTAGTTAGCTAAATAAGCAGGCACCACCAGACTCTGTTTCAAGCTAATGGTGATTGAGAAGGAACTGAGGGCAGTTTGTCTGTATACTTGCAGTATGGGGCATAAGGATAGCTAGGGCTTGTGTGTGGACCAGACAAGCATTGCAGACAGAAATCTCTAGTTGAAGATGCAAGTGCAATGCAATTCTGATGTGAAGCACCCATAGGGACATTATTCAAAGAACTTCCAAATCTAAAAAATCTTTGAAGAATTAAACCCTACTCGGCATTCAAATTGATGAACCTCTCATGATATCCAACTGGCCCATTCTGGGCTGAAGTCTTGAAACAGTTTCCAAAGCTTTGGAACTGGTAAAATCCTACCTCCCAATTCAGCCTCAAATGCAAAACATAGCCTAAAATAGATCCAAACACTGTTTCCTCATTCACCTGTAGTTATGGAGCTTAAATTAGCATGGAAACTGAGATGAGACACTCACTCCTTTTCATCTGTAAATCAACACAGTCCCTGAATGGCTGATCTATCCTGCTTTCAGACTACTGGAAAACAAAAAGCATACTGGTCAGTACACCCATTGTAAATTTGCAATCATTAACATTCCATTGAAAAAAGTTAAAACTATTAAATTTTTTAAACAAATCTGGAGTCACTCTGGACTCCATCTTATGTCATACACTCCCCTGCATTTAATTTCCTCCCATTCTGTAAATTTCCCATCTTCAAAGTGTCTGACGAAGTGGGATTTTCTCCTACAAAAGCTCATGCGATAAATAAATCTGTTAGTCTTTAAAAGTGACACAGGACTCTGTTGTTTTTCTGCAACAGACTAACACGGCTACTCCTTTGGAACTTTAAGGTTGTTTCTCTAAAAACTAACAATTAAAATATCTGCTCTATGGGGTTTGAAAGCAATCACAATTTGTTCTGGCTGGTTTTGTTTATGAGTAATGATATATAAGTTGCAATTCAGACAGTACGATGAAGGATAAAGTATTGCTTGTTTACATCCTTTTCACACAGCATCAGCGAGATCACACGATACTGTGATCAAAGCATCCTCCTCCTCTCAAAAACACATCACTTTTCACAGGAAAACAGAAAATTAGCATACTGACATTTTTAGTGAGTTTATTGTTCACAAATAGAGCCAGATTTGTCCATAACAGGTAGGAAGCAGCAGTTCCACACTCCCTATTGTGCCACAAACCTGACCTAGCGAGCGCCACTGGTAAAGATGAGAAAGTTGTTCTATGTCCATGCTCTTCTGAGTCATGTGCTTCACTGATGAGGTGGCCAGTGGGGGCACAAACAGCTCTTTTTGTGAAATGGTGGCCTGTCTCTAGGAAACGGACAGAGCTCATCAACTCGCTGCACATAATTCATGTAGCAGCTACTAGATGCTAATTATTGCTGGTCAACAGCAGCCTCCCTTAAGTCTGAACTAGTAACCTAGAAGGGAAAAACTGCAACATATTAAACAATCCCCTAAAACACACAGTTCCCACTGCTGTCAGCCGCTTCTTCCATTTGTCCTATTGCCTTTTTGCCTGAAATGTAACAAGGCTTATTAGTAATCTATAAGGCAAACAAAATCTCCTCTGTAAGTGGATCTTTAAATGCTGGAGAAATAATTTGTACAGCAGTCTGGTGCATGAAAGAGGACATTACTGGACTCGAAATACAATATAACCAAATGGCTAGAGCACCTGTATGAAAGCTTTTTATACCCTCTTAAAATATTATCTTCCTCATAAGTGGGTCTTTGCCAGTTTGTCCTTTTCCCAGCTCTTACAAACAGATACCTCCCAGCTACAGTGAGGTGACTAGGGACCATCAGATATTGGGGTTCAAATAATGCCATGCTCTTACTGTGAGCCTTAAACAAGTTTTTATTTCAAACTGCCTGGAAAAGTAAACTCAAAAAAGGAAGGAGAAAAAAATGGAGGACACATGGACCCCCTTTAATCTCTTTAGTAGAGCCATAGGGCTAAGCACCTCTGAAATTATCTGATCAAAAACCAGTTGAGGGCACCACTCCACTCACACCTTCCCCATCTCATCTCTGTCCATCCTCCCAATAGAGTTCAACATCCTGACAGCCTGAGAGACTCATGTTCCAGAGAGAAAGAAAATAAATAAGAGGGGAAGGCAGTAATGGCCACAAGAACCCCTGGGATGGGGCCAGCACTTTGCACTGGGACGGGGGGAGGGGCGACAGGACATAGGGGAGGTCTGGTCAGCGCTGGGGAGGTTCGGGGCTCACAGACCAGCTAGCCACAGGGATGGGGAAGCGCTGGGGCCTGGCAGATCAGCCTGTTCCAAGTATGACTGGCTCTTAGGCTGGTGAGTGCTCATTATATTTTTGCTGGGTGTTCTGTAGTGCTATGTAGTCAGCTGAATGAAGACCAGTCACAGTGCAAAGTTTGTGGCTACTAAATTGTAAAAAAGGTGCATAAGAAAAATGGAAAAGTCTATAGAGTCTAATAAAAGAGAAAGTCAGACTCGGATTAATGTAATACTAATACTTGGTATCCATAAGGAATCAGACAAACAATACATTTCCAAATAAATATGAAGTTTTACAAACAGTTAAAGTTAAAACATGCCTTTCAATAATCTTTTATGAATATTTTACTAGTGAATCAACGATTTCAACACAATGCTCCCATAATATTTTTCCTATTAACCTTGATAAATTACATGTACCGGGGGTAATACAGGAATCTCATGGGGACAGAAAAGTCATTCCAAACCTTCCTTTCACTTGGCTGCAGAAAATGCAGTGGCCAACTTCTAAAACCCACTCAACAGTCACCACCAGCATATCTCTGTACCACACCCTAATGTATACAAACAAGATTTATTCTGACTCATGGCAAAATATTCTCATGCATCTGAGCTTGATTATCTAACCTCTCCACTCTAGGGTTCCCTTTCTTCCAAGTTTTTGCCAAGTGACAACATTCTTTCCCACCAACAGCAACCAGGAATGCTACCTCCCCTAACACAGTGGTTTTCAAACTTTTTTTCAGGACCCACTTGAGAAAAATAATGTATGCCCGCGACCAACCAAGTATATCTTTGAGCAATGCGTTCCAGGCTTTTGGCGGCGGCAGCAGAGGGTGCTGCAACCCAGTTCTCAGTACTGGGTCCCGGCCCTAACTTTGAAAACCACTGCTCTGTGCCCTGGCTCAGAATGTATTAAGCGCCCCAGAGCAGCACATGCTTCATTGCTTTGCTAAACCCGGACTAGAAAGGGCACATTGTTCAAGGATCCCATATGTCCTTATCTCCCACTGACATCAATGAAAAACTGCTGAACTTGTCTCAGAAGATGTACTGATCTCACAGAACTAGATCCCAAGCACATCCCTGACTGCAATCAGATAAACGAGCAAAAATTACTGGGTTTTGATTTGGGATTTGTTCAGGGCAGTGTAATGCTGTATTCTGGATCAAGCTGGGGAACACAAGGGATCAAATTCACCTTATTCTTGTACAGTCCCACTGACTTCACACTAGAGCTAACTACATTAGTAAAATGCTTTTTTTAAGCTCTGCTGCTGCAGGGGAATAGTCTCGTCCATGGCCAGCAAAATGGCTACAGCCTCTCCAGCCTCTCTCCCACCTAGCACACTACCAAAGCCTTCTCCTGGTGGGGGTGGGGCAAAGGAGCGTACATCAGCCTATCCCTCTTAACCCAGCGAGAGTGAAGGGAGCTTTATTCCTTCCTCCTTCCTAGTGCACTGCTTTTCTAACGCCTGCTTCTCTATGGTGGATTGTAGAGAATGGAGAAAGAGGGCACCATCCATTTCCACCCCAACCCTCTCAATAATGCAGTGAGAAGAAAGGTGTTTTGGAGGAGGAGAAAAAAAAAAGAGACAAACAGAACCCCTGGAGTGTGGGGAAGGGAGAAATAGAGACTGCTATGGGAACACACCCATCATTTTAACCAGGTCTACAATTGATAGCAATCATTAATATCTTCCTGTGTAAGGGAATGAGGTTAATTATTTACATAGAGTTTTTCTATCAAGTTTTACAGACATCCAAATCTTGTTGAAGAATTTCCTCTTCCTGCCTAACAGAAAATCAGAAAAGGCCAATTTCAGTGGGCTTCTGAGTGTCTGTTGTTTCTGTGGAGTCTGTTATAGCTGAAACAGACTTTGCCTATTGTATTATAATGAGAAATTCATTCCTGCTACAACTCTTCCAGCCTCCGCTTCCAAAGCTACTGTCCCAGTTTCTCGGGGCATCCAAGCTAAGATTCTGCCCCCAGATACCTTCTGGTCGTTAAACCTGGAAGTCCATTTGCACTCAAAGTGAATAATACACAGTGCTCGATCTTCATGAGCAATGAAGTTCCAGAGGGGTAGCTGTGTTAGTCTGGTTCAGCAAAACAAACAAGGAATCCTGTGGCACCTACAAAGACTAACAAATTTATTTACTGCGTGAGCTTTCGTGGGAGAAATTCCACTTTGTCAGACACTTGAAAATGGAAAACTTTCAGTATGGGAGGGAAAAATAAATCCAGTGAAGTGTGAGTGACAGGTTCAGGTCAGACTATTTCAGCAAATAAGCAATGAAGTGTGCCACTCTCCAGTCTATACGAAATGCTTCATTAACAACTATCTATGCAGTATATGGACTACAACATTATGAAGACTGTATTACTGAAAATATAAACAATGTGAAAATCCAGTGTCTATGTCTATTTTTATCCTCTGCATGACTACAAAGGAGATCAAATATAGAATTCTAAGAGCTCTGTCAAAGGCTCCTCAATGGAAATAAAGTATTAACCATTTTGAAATAATTGTCAAGAGCAGCAAAGATGACAACATAAGTAATTGTGCTGTTCTTAAAACACATAAGCTGTTACTTCCAAATGTCACTAGTCAGGTTTAGAACTGCCATCACAATTCTTAAAGTGAATTACTATACCCTGAGTCACTATGTATAAATGAAACAAACAGAGTCCTGTGGCACTTTTAAAGACTAACAGATTTATTTATTGCATGAGCTTTCATGGGAGAAAATCCCACTTTGTCAGACGCTTTGAAGATGGGAAACTTACAGAATGGGAGGACATTAAATGCAGGGAAATGTATGACAGGATCAGGTCAGGCTGTAACAGCAAATCAAAATAGATAAGTTTCCCATCTTCAAAGTGTCTGACGAAGTGGGATTTTCTCCCACGAAAGCTCATGCGATAAATAAATCTGTTAGTCTTTAAAAATGCCACAGGACTCTGTTTCTCTGCAGTAGACTAACACAGCTACCCCTTTGGATCTACTTTTAAGAACAGGCATTCCCTTCAGTAGAGAAGGGCGTGGGGGAAGAGGAACATAACCACAGGAATGTTGCAGTAATCAGCTGGTGCATGTTACCAAAACAATCTCTCTCATTTCAAGATGGGTACGAAAGAATTAAGTAGATGTCACGCTAAAAGATATAATATCCAGTTTGAGCACAGAATCAAAATGCAATGTTGACAGACAGTCCCAATATCAAATATCAGGAATGCTTGTTGATGATTTACTTTCTATTGTTTACTGTCAAAGATGAAATACTATGGCTATGTACACACGATAAACTTGTCCCGCAATAAGCTATTGTGGGGCAAGGAAAGTGCTATAAATATAGCGCTTTCGTGCGTACACACGTGCTGCTTCTATTGCAAAGGAGCATTCACCCGTGTGAATAGAAGAGCAGTGCATGGTGGGCACCTGTCCCACCATGCACTGCCCACAGCCAGCCCCCTAGTCCAGCTGCAGGGCTTCCGGTGGTGGCGAAGACCCCCTAGCTGAGCCCCG
>ML685766.1:24358489-24388792 GCA_007922175.1 Pelusios castaneus
TGGGCCAGCCCCCTAGCTCAGTCCAAGGGAGCCGCCGAACCCAGCAGCTCCCATAACAGTCAATTTCACTGCTCAGCTAGAGCAGTAAAATTGACATATTTGACAGCTCCAATATCCCAGAGTGGCCTCGATTGGCACTCTGGGACATTTCCAGAGGCTAACGCGCAAAATGGGTACACATGAGCATTACCGCGGAACAGCTGTTCCGCTGTAATGCTAACCACTCTCGATTTGAGTGGTTTAACTGTTGCGCGGCAAGAACGTGTTGCCGCGCAACAGGGAAATTGATCGTATGTACGCTACCAGCTTTATTGCGCGGTAAGGAGCCTTATCGTGCAATAAAGTGATCGTGTGTACATAGCCTGACAGTGTATTCAGGGCCGGATTAAGGCCCTGCAGGGCCCAGGGCTGCCCATTCTTGTGGCGCCCCACCTGGGGGTGGGGCAGCGCAGCCCCACCAGCGCTGGGGGGGGCAGGCGGACGGGGTGCAGAGTCTGCTGCCTGGCTGACTCTGCAGGGGGGAAGCAGGGGCTCTGGGGCTGAGCGGGCTCCGTGCAGCCCGGTGGTGCTGTGGGTGGGACATGGGGGGTTGGCTGGGGCCTGCTCCTCGCTGGCACTGGGGGACATCCAGGGCTGAGCAGGCTGGTGGCCCCGTTGCTGTGTAGGGGGTGGGGGTTGGCTGGGACCTGCAGTCAGACTGATGGTGGGGGGGGGCCCGGGCCCGGGGACCCGTTGGCCCCGGGGGGGGGGGAGCACGGCCAGCAGAGCAGCACTCACGAGTGGTGGGGACTTAGCACTGTGTTCGCAGCTGCCTCCCATGAGGCGGGGCTAAGGTGGGGCCAAGCAAAAATGGGCTGGGGATAGGGGGTGGGCAGAGTAGCAACGCTGCAGCCTTCGAGGCCAGTCGTGTGCGCGGCGCTCCAGGGACAGTATCTCCCCCACCTCGCCCCCCTTGAGAGTGTCGTGGACTGGGTGCTGCGGCTGGCTGCCGGGGTGGAGGCAGGGCAGGGAAGGACAGCAGTAGTGGCTGGGCTGGCCAGAATCAGGACCACCAGAGTCAGATTCCTGCAGGGCAGTGGGGCCCCCCTTTAGCCCAAGGCCAGGGGCTTAAGATCTTAAAGCCCCTGTGTTAATCTGGCCTTGTGTCTGTTATATTTACAAACAAGCATTACCTAAGGAAACTCATCTACCACACTGGCAGTATCATGTTTGAAGTTAGCACAGAAACCAGACTTGTTCCCATAGGCCTGGTCTACTCCTTAGGGTTAAATCAATATAAGTTGTCTTCTGTTGACCGAACCATGGAAGTGTCTTCACTTAAATTTGGCTCCTGCTGATGTATGGGCCTCTCTGCACTGATTTAGTAGTACCATCTTCCTAAGTGGCATGGAATCACAGTTGATGTAAATAGGTTAATGCGGTGTTAGCGTAGACATTGCATTGTTTACATTGACTTACTGGCTTTCAATGCCCCACACTGATAATACAATTGACACAAGTGCTCCTGGTGAGGACATGGCCCACCGATACAAAGAGCCAAGTGTGCACATATGCAAGCAATTTTATTATTATAGTGGCTGTATGTCAACACAAAAGTTAGATTGACATAATTTTGTTGTGAAGATGCCACCTTAGTGGCGAACCCAGTTTTTAACAACAAAGTATCATGTAAATTGGCCATTACTGTACCTTCATGACATCTTTATAGGAACGAATGACTTTGACTTCCTCTTTTTCATCATCCTCTTCCTCCATGCCTTCATCCAGAGCCTCATAACCTTCATCTTTACTCCCATCTACCTCCACTGTATTGGTCATGTGATCGATAAGCTGCTCCAAGGGAGGACTTAGTTCTCGTTCTTCATTCTCCTTCAAGCCATAGTCCAGTGCTTTATAAATAATAATCCCCAGTGATTCGATAATCTACAAGAAAGAAAGCAACATTATTATTAACATAATACAGCTGAACTAGTAGGCAAGTGTAAAAACACAAACATCTTTGAGCAACAACTGAAAAGTTCCCCATCTTATAACTGCTGAATAAAGACTGGCATTATAGGGTCATACAAATTACAGAGGGAAGTGACCCTCCACAGTACATCACTGCACTGAAAGTAAAACATACAGCAGGTAAAAACAAAATACATCCAGCAACATTTTTCATGTTAAAATTTGACCGGAAAAAAACAAAATTATTTAAAAATAAAGCAGGACCATTTTGATTTTTTTTTCTAAAAGTGCAGTATATGTATACATGCTTATTTTCCTTTTGTTTAAAAAAAAGGTGTGTGCAGGGGAACAGACACTCATGAAAAGATGTCTCATTCCTTCCATGGGTGGTAGAGAGTGGCAGAAACCAGCCAACTCCACCCCCATTACTTCCAGGGATGAATGGCCGAAGTTATGAGGATCTGCTTGACTCAGAACCCAGCTGAGCTCTGGTTAAACCACTGTAAACTGCTTTGCTTGCTACATACTTGGTGAAGAGACCAAGATTCCATATAGGAAAATCTAGTTTTTATTAGTACTAATAGTTCTTAGTACTAACAGTAATAAGGTAGCTTCTTGGGATCCCAACTGAGATCAGGGCGTTACTGTCTGCACAGTGCCTATTATGGCAGAATAAGAGTTCCTGCCTGTCTTAATCTTCCCTAGTAATAAGAATTTTTTTTGAATGCTCCAAAAATTCAAGTATAAGTTTTCTTTCTTTACATTCATTACTATTTATATCAGAGGCACTGGAACACCTAGCACTTTAAATACCTTTTAGGGAGAAAAAAGTCATGATTTCTTACAGCTAATGGCTACTGTGGTATTATTTAAATGGTCAGGCTCCAGTGAAGAAGTAGAACAGAAGATAATCATGGAAATATTTCCAAAAGCAGATATTTTCAAGTATTCCAATCCTAGTAATAGAGTTTCATTTCCACCAATCTGGTATTCCATGCATTTTTAGCTAAAAACAACTTTTTTTAAAAAGTAGCAATGCTCCCATCTTAAAAACCTTTTTTTAAGGTTTAACTGGAATGAACTGCTTACTTCACTACAGTAAAATATTACAAAGAGACCTTACTTAAGTGTAATAGGTTCTATTTTAGTAGAGGAATTAAAACAGCTTAATCATAATCATATCCAGACAGAAAATTTCATGCACCATCAATAGACCAGCAGTTTTATGTTTCCGTTTTCTAGTGAGACTTGGGAATGCATTATTAGAGAGCATGGAAATGTTAGCCCACTACTGGTGGGGAAATTAGTGGCAATTTGTACCTCAATTAGTAAGTAATCCTTCCTGAAATACAGAACTTTCCTATTTGTTTTTTCCAACAAAACAAAATATTCCTCAACAGAAAACGTTTTGAAAAACTGTCCATATTTCACAACGCACAGTTAAAACACCAGCACATTAAGGGCAAGAAAAAGGCAGATTTGTCCACCTATTATGTTTATTATATTTTCCAATATTTTAACAATTATCTAGAATAATACAGATTTTCCTATAGTGCCATGGTTCCCAACCTGTGGTCCATTGAGCACTGGTGGTCTGCGAGGGTACTACAGGTGGTTCATGGGGGGTGGGATAATGTAATAATAATATAATTCCGTGTACCTCTTATGTATCATATTCAATGTTACATTATTATTCACAATGTAATTTACTTCACAAACCTCCTTGTGTAATAGTTGAGTTTTTAATACTCGTTGATATATCAGTTTGACTCTCATCAGCTACAAGCTATGTTAAAAATGTTTAAGATAGCTTGCTTACGTAATGGTCCACGAAAGCTTTTGATTATGATGTAGTAATCCGCATAAAGGAAAAGGTTGGGAACCGCTGCTATAGTATTCTACGGCAGCTTTTTGAAAAAAGAGACATGGTACTCTCATGCACATGTCTGGTTTAGCTTAGAAAACTACAAAGCAAAGCTGAGCACTCTTATTTTGGAATAATTGTGAATGAGATATATTCAAAAAAGGCCCTTGGGAAACTTTAATAATGAACATATAAGCCAAGGTCTGGAAATGTGCAACAAATATAAGAAAGCAAAGTACATTTTATAAGTACGGCTCCCTTCCATTAAGGTCCTCAATGTAACCTCAACATGTAATACTTCAATAGCTGAAAAGCCACAATCTAAGAGGAGTTAAATCCACACTTCGAGGCACCCACTAGCTACATGTTAAAATCGATATCATTCAACAAGTTCAGTTACATCATTAGCAGAACCTCCCTACATATACTGTCTTAAATCCCTGCTGGAGAGTACACAGAAATGCTTTTGATATAGTAGTTTAGTCGTGTTCAAAAGGTGGAATCAGACTGAAATGCAGAGTAGTTTAACAACTGCTTAAGTATTTCTTAGTATCTGATATGAGTGTACAGTACAAATTTTGTCTAGCTTCATAAAAACAAAAGTCTAAGTAGTTTGATCTGTTCAGTTTTTTTTCCCCAAATCTTAAATTTGATGTAAAAAAATAAAAGCCTTTTTTGTGGGAAGGCTGCAGGTTCAGGACCCAAGAAGTACTTTTCTTGGAAAACACAGCAAAGCAGGCTTAAAAGGATAAATTCTCTCTCTTTGGTTAGGAACAGGGATTAAGGCCTTCAAAAGTACTACAACTAAAACTCAATGACAGCAGCTGCTTTCTTTGATGTACCAACACTGTGCTTGTTCCAGTCCTGTCATATGGTTTGTGCATTTTTATGTGCTAAGCACAGACTTCATAATACATGCTAAGATGGTCTGATAAAAAAGCCTAAACAGTAACAATTCAGAACTTCTCTCCTTTCAAATCCTTGATTTTGTCACACTTTGTGACGTTCTGTCTTTCAGTTTCAGCTTGTTAGGACACAGCAATGAACATCTTAACTGAGAAACTTTTCATTAAACTACTTTGCTGCTGCTGAAATCATGTAATGAACATGTATAACACTTGAACTCACGCTAATTTGCCCTGGAAGTTATAAAAGCATACACGAGTGCCATATGAACACCAAACAAAACCACAATATCTTTCCAGATTTTTGCACATTCATAAAATAACGAATAATGAGATTTAACACAATTGAGGCAAAATAATTCCCATTGCTATAAAACAGGAGAGTCCAACCTTTTTGGGTGGGGGGCCACATTGCAATTCTTTTCTCACGCGAGGGCCAGTGAGCAAATTTTGGATAGATAAGGCATAGAAACTTACATCACTATTAATAAAATGTAAATAGTCAAAAAATAAAAACCGGTTTACAAACTCAATTTGATTCTCTAAAAGCAGAAACATTTCATACCTGAACACCATTTCAAATAACATCCATCCTTCCTACAGCAACCTTTAGGTAAGTGCCACTTTCACAACTGTACACAAGTTTTCATGTGTTAATTGAACCACCTTTTGTGAAAACTTGAAAAGGACTTACCTTTACTTTTTTCAGGACACATGAGTGTGTACAGGTAGCAGGAGGTATTCCAGGGCAAGGAAGGGCAGAACAGGGATGGGGGGCAGGGTTAGGGTTAGGCAAAGGAGAACAGGGATGCCCATGTAGGTTGGTAAGGGAGAATGTGGGGTAGTAGAGAGGGCAGGGGTCTGCCGGCGGGGAAGGGATGACTGGGGAGCTTGGGAGAGCAGGGCAGAGATGGGGTGGGGTGGCAGGGGCAGAATGGGGAGTACTGGCACCCGGTGGTGGGGCACCAGGTGGCGGGTCCCTGTGGCCCCGCAACTCCCCCCTCCCCCGCAACCCACCTTCGCTGACTCGCTGCCTCCAAGGGACCCCCGCCACCCCAGGCCTTGCAGCCCCCCCAGCTCCACGACCTCCCTGAGCTCTGCTGCCACCAATTCCCCACCCTCGTGGCCTCACCGGGGCTCCCATGGGGCCCCACTGCCACCCCCCATTGGGTCCCTGCAGCCTCACCCGGTCCCACCACCACTCCCCCAGCAGCCTCCCTGGGATCTGCCACCAACCTCCCCACCCCCAGGGCCTCGCCCAGCCCCCCCATTGGGCCCCTATGGTCCCGCTGGGCCCCACTGTCACTGTCCCCCTCCAGGTCCCCAGAGCCTCGCTGTTGCCCCCTGCATCAGGCTCCATGGCCTCACCAAGCCGTCCACAATACCACGGCCATCCCACGGGGCATCTCTGAGCCCCACCGCTCCACCATCAGCCTTCCCAGGCCCCACCACCTCATGCCTCCCCAAATCCTGGGCCCACACATCCCTGGGTCCCTTCCTGCCGGCCAGCTCCCCAACCATCCCGGCCTCCTTCCCCACCCCCAGCTCTCCTACCCTCCCGTTCACACTCCCCGCCCGCTCCCCAACCCTCCTATCCCCTGCTCCCCAGCGGCCAGCTCCCTGACCCTCCCCCCAACTTACCTGGCGAGCTGCAGGAGCGTGTCCCGTTGTCCGAGTCGCTCCCTGGCCAGGCCTCCCCCACCCTGAGCCACATGCGTCTGAATGCGCTCAGGGTGGGAGATTTGAAAAGTTAAAGTCCCCAGCCTGGCCGCAGCTCCCAGGTGCCCCGCAGGCCACATCCTGGCCCGCAGGCTGTAGGTTGGACAAGCCTGCTATAAAATAAAATAAAATAAAATAATAAAGAGACATCTGTAAAGTGGCTCAGTACTAGTGTACTTGATAGATAGATAGATAGATAGATAGATAGATAGATAGATAGATAGATAGATAGATAGAGAATGAAAAACCCAATTTTACCTTAAATTAATGGAAATAATATGAATTTTGTTATATGAAAGATGAATTTAAGACCATTTTATTGTGTTTATCTAATATCAATGTGTTCTATCCATGTGTGTCTCTTTTTCTCCCAAACACACCTGCCCTCTCAAAAAATCTCTCCACTTGCCTTCATTAAAGATCTAATATTTAAGAACAGCTTGGAGTACAAGTTCAGCCTGTGGGAACAGCTTCTTTCCTGGTTTGAAGCCACCACTTTCAAAGAAACTGAGTGTGAAGGTGGAAAAGCATGAGAACGCTCCCTAGTTCATTTTTTAACAGTTATTCAGCCCTTGGTTGTTTATAGAGAGCAAATCTTCTGCCAGTTTTGAAGCATCAGAAACTAATGCTAAAATTCAGTACAGGACACAGAAAATGATGTGAGCTGGGCAATGTGACATTGTTTACTGTTGGTACTGGCAATTTATTGTTTCAATGAAATGTAATTATTTTAGTTTTATCAATTTGCAGCTCCTTGGTTTAAAGTAAAGCATCTAAAGAACACTGTGTTAAGGCCTTTGCTGTTTCTTCAGTCTATGAGCAAAAGTCTGTAATGCCTTATAGCTATATATATATTGGGCTTTCATATATACATACCGGTTTAGGACACATCTAAAAGGTTTAACTGAAATTAATAGGAACTTAAAGCGTCATTGGGTTTTTTGTTTGTTTTTTTCCCCGGAGATACATCAGTATTTTTTTTCCCAACCTATTTACTTTTCATACGTACTGGAATTGATGTGCAAACAGGCAGAGTCTGCATGCCATTCCCCCATACTCATCACATATGAAAGAGGGTAATGTCTGTAAACTCACCACCTTCCTGGAGTTTGCTTTTATTTTTTTAATAAAGCAATGAAGCCAAAGGCAGGGCTGAACTTAAAAACATAAAAGGACTTTTTCCCAGCAGAATTCCTGTCCTTCTCTATAGTTCCCATTTACTCAGAGAGCCACTCAGACTTTTGTATCCCTGTGTTGGAGCTAAAGAAGTCCAAATGTTGCCAACGTGGGTCAGCCAAATAGCTCTGAACCTCTCCACAGTGACCTAAAGGCTGGCAATCCAGTTACAATAATATGTGCATTTCTATTGCACTACTCATCACAAATTTTAACAGCATTTTACAAACAATGAACCCTAACAATAAATAAAAACAATAGAGAATATTTAGCACTTATTTCATCTATGGATCTCAAAAGCACTTTACAAAATTGGATAATTCTGTTCTGACAATGCTTCTTAGCTCCCACAAAAGGAGACTCTTTTAAAGGGGACTAACTATTAATTATAAAATGTGTGTAAGATACAATTGAAAACAGCAACTTAAAACCAGCTACTTAAAAACCAGCTATTAGTCCCAGTTCAGATCAGATATAGAACTATAAATTATTTTTTCTATTTATAACATAGTAATATATCTGCTTCTGCAATATCTAATTTTGTATGTCTGGACCGGCCCAAGGGTTTTTTGCACTCTAGGCGAGGTGCCTCCTCCTCCACATGGTATAAGAGATAACATATTAATATATTTTTTTAAATACAGTAAAACATTCTCTTCCAACAATTTGGTACCCCTTAAAGCCTGCCGAGTTCACCTCTCTGATTGGACTGGCCCTGTATATGTTACAAAAGGTGAACAAACAGTTTTATTATAATGCAATCTGAAGAGCTAGGGCAATACACAGTTTGGTTACTGCCCCAATGTTTAGTGTCCTTCATAATTCTCAATAGAAATGTCTACATTCTTATATAGGCCTTATTGAAACACCTCAGATACATTCATTAACAGATTTATCATCACAACACCCCTGTGGAAGCAGGATATTATTATCCCAATTTTACAGAGAGGGAAACTACCGAAATGAAGAAAATTTTCATCTTCTTCTAGCTGGGCAACTCGGCTTTAGAACACTTCTGGTTAATCAAATGACTTACTCATAAAACTATCCAGACACAGCAATGAATTATTATTTAACTTTTGGGCGGTACGGTTGCACCTTATTACTAAAAGTAACTTCAGTGTTAAAGGAAAAATTGGCATGTGTGCCGTGTCTAATGAAGTAAAACGTGAAAAAAAATTAAATGTACACACCCTTTCTTCTCTATAAATTCTCTTATGTAACAAAATTTCTTCCTCTTTAGGGATGGTATATTGACTAAACCACACATAGTCTAATCTACAAAAAGATATTTTAATAACCCGAGTAGTTCTCTTTCAAAATAGACTTATGGCATGTACTATGATTCGTTCACATTTTGCTTGGGCAATGTGTGCATACCTTAAATCTTATATACCTTTATATTATTATTCAGACAAAGTATACAGAGTAAGCACAAAAACTCTTAACAGATTTAAATTTATTTATAAGGGAGTCCTTAAGTGATCATTTTCAAAGCAAATTAAACATATAAACCTAAATCTTTTCAACATCTTTTGACTCATTTGCTTCTAAAAGAATTATATTGTAATTTACTTATAAATACATTCATGCTCTTAAGTAACGTACCTTCTTCAATCTCAAATGCTAACAATAAACATATGTTCTTTGTTGCCTTTTTTTTTAGCTACAAAGATTGTCTGGGAAGCATTGTTATTTACTAGTATAAATGGGAGCAGAATGTGGCCCATTATCGCAATCTTAATGAATAATTTCCTTGGTCAATAAAAGACGTGATTGGAATACGAACTATAATTATTTATCATTAATTTTTTTTCTGTATATTATACCCTCAAATTTAGATAGTCACTGTTCTTTAATGACCATCCCAAGGGTCTTAATATTGTTTTATCTTTTTATTTGTAGATCTTACATTCTTTCTTTTACTTTAATGAGATGCCATTATCATAAAGTCTCATTATAAGTTCTACAGAATGTTTTGCTCCTGATTTCAGCTTTTAAATATAAAATAATCTTTTAAACTAAGTGGATTAAAAAGTTACAGAAAATGGCAAAATGAGTGAAAATGACGGATCAGAACATCAGAGATATTTAATGCATTGTTTTTGTCCTTTTTTTTAGGGTAACTGCAGGGGTCAATCCATTCCAAAAAATGAGGTTCTCATTCTATTTTTATGTGACAAAGTATGTAAAAGACATTCTGAGGCTTGTTAGAGTATTACTTCACAAATTAATGATAATTTAGAGCAGCTTCAATCCAGTATTCATCTATGTACAAATTACTGAAACCAAGTTAAAGTTTATCACAGCAAAACCATCTAACCTGAGCCTATCTTAGTAAGAAATTGCTCTTCTCTTGAGCACGTTGCTATCTTTCAGTGTTCCTGACTTTACTATGTTCAGATAGAAAAACTACGTTTGTCCTTGCTGCAGAGGAATAGAGCTTAGCTTCCTATCCACTGAGGTGAACTCCCTAAGCAAACCAACAGAGAAATCAAGCATTTAGCTAGCTATCAACCATATAACCAGTCCCCCCCCCCCCACACACACACACACAAATGTCAAGGGTGTGGCTTCTGTTACAATTACTAATACTTAGAAGAGAGATAAAGTACACTTTCATCATGTTACCATTGTAAATTAAGGTCCTGTCTAGATTAGAAGGGGGTCCAGTTTATATCAGTTAAAATTGTTCTAGTTAAACAGGTACAAAGTTATCAACTTAAGCAAAACTGATGTGAGCAAGGGTGAAACTGACTAAAGCGCTTAAATGAAGCTGGTATTGTCATCTACGGTATATGGAAACAAAACACTCTGGAGAGGAAAATATGCTCACTTCTTACAACAGACTGTCTAGTGTAAAACCACCTCCACTACTTTGTGGAGAAGAATAGCTCCTTTTCATGGCAGCTTAATATATATAACTTCTTTACCAAAGAGAGTATTGGAAACTTGTAAATCTCATCTATAAAATGAAAGACAAGGGGGTGGAGATGAGGGAAAGATAAAGCCTCATGTTGAGATTCTTTTGTAGCCAGACACTTCAAGGAAATGTTAGAGTCACATGATGGCAATTATTGATCATGGAATGAGGGAACTGCCACATGGGCTATCATGACAGTGTCTCAGGGAGCTGCTAATACACCCTTTCTTTCTGCATCATGTAGAATCTCTGTAACACTGTTATACAAATAGAATAGTACAGGACAACATGGACTTTTAAAAAGCAAACAGTTTCATAAATATTCTTTCATGCACTTTTCCTAGTATATCCAAAACAAACATCTGAAGAAGCATTTCAATCACTGACATTCTGACTAATGCAGCCCAAGGCTAAGTGGCTAAGGTCAGGTCTACACTGATGTTGAAATTCTGTAGCAGTCAATCAGTTATACAAGATATGTAGAGTTGCTTGTGTAACTCCCGTTGACTTCCTAACTCCCCAGTAACATAGCACGTTCACTGTGCTGACAGTAAATGTGGTCCCATCGATGCAACACTATGCCATTTGAGGGCGTGGTTTCATTATGTTACTATGGAAAGATCAATCTGATGGTGGCAAATTTACCGCTGTCAATGTAGACGTGGCAAAAGTGAACATACAACATTAACTGTGAGCTATGTACAGGAATCTATCTTTTTGCACATTTTCCTGTGAGCTCTCATAATGGACTCCCTGGAAAGAGCAGCTTATGGTTGAGTAATTCAAGATGGTACCATTAGGCTTTGTTGGTTTGGCACCTGTTAATATGGTAGTAATAAAAAATATGTCAGTACTCTGTAAATCCAAGATTCAGACTCAAGTGTTGCGTGCAGAGGACAAAAAAAAAACTAGCAAGAAAAAAATATCCATCCACCGCAACCAAAAAATAAATAGAACTCTAGAAAAGGACTGAAAATTAGAAAGAACAGTACTGGGGCCTCAGACTTAAAATGGTCAGGACACATGAGGATCAGAACTACCTATTCTAACTATTCTTCTGAGAGCAGACTTAAATGGACGCGCAGTGGATTAAGTAGGCAGGGAACTGAGAAGCTAATAAGACCAATCAACCCCCCAAATGGGAACAGTTAAAAGACTAGAAGGAAGTGGAAGGAGGAGGATAAAAGGGGATACAGGATGAAGAGAGCTTTCCCTCTCCCTCTCCAGACAGGGGGAATTTATATCCACATAAATGTTGCTTCACAAGGTACTGATGAACTGGTAGAAGAGACCTAATGAATAGCATAATGGTGCCTATGAACCTGGAAAGTATTCAGCTTGTTTGAGTCAGTCCAAAGGGCAGACAAGGCAGCCCTGGGCCACAGAAGGTCTCAGATAAACTTCTAATTAGATACTATCTACAACTGTATCTGGATGCTGAAACTATAGGCCCGGGGTTCTCAAAAATAAAGAGTAAAATTACATACCTTAGAGGAAATGGCTGTTATAACAAAAAAACTGATTAATATAGTTTACCTTGTCCATTTAGTTGTCATTTCATCAGACTCTTCATTACATGGAAGAATTTAACTAAATGGTCTCTTTTGGTATTGATAGTCAAGGACAAAAAACAACAACTATTTTGCCTCAATCATACTTCTGAGAGAGGCATACAATCCTTATACAAAAACAGATTATTGTGAGTATGTTTCCAAGCCTCACAGGCCTAGAGATGTCAGACCTTAAGAATATCTTTGGCTTCTAATAAACAAAAATTATTAACGATCTAGAAAACATGATTTATGAAGGAAGACAGAAAAATGGGTTTCTTTAGTGTGGAGAAGAGAAGATTGAGGGAAGACATGGTAACAGTTTTCAAGTATATAAAAAATTGCTTCAAGGAGGAGGGAGGAAAATTGTTCTCCTTAACCTCTAAGGATAGGACAAGAAGCAATGGGCTTAATTTGAAACAAGGGCAGTTTAGGTTGTACATTAGGAAAATATTCCTAAATGGCAGAGTAGTTAAGGTCTGGAATAAACTGCCTAAGGAAGCTGTGGAATCTCTACCATTGGAAATTTTAAAGATCAGGTTAGACAAACACCTGTCACAGATCTTCTATTACACTTAGTCCTGGCTTGAGTGTAAGGGACTGGATTAGAAAGATCCTTCTCTAGCATAGTGCAAAAGCACAGAAAAAGAAATCATTGTGGAACCAAGGAAACACAACAATACTTTTCAAACTGAACTTCAATATACTGTGAGAAGGTTGCTTTAGAGCAAAGAAGCTCTCTGGACACAGCCAGGTTAATAGCAGCAAAACATGTGCAAAGACAATGGTAAAGGTAAAAATACAAAGCTGCTGTTTGCTTTTTAAAAGTTCCACGACTACTTAGGTTGAGAAGGGGAGGTGCCATCAGTGGCCATGCTACAAAAGCTTTTTCCATCATTTCAAGACTTCCATGTTTTTGAAGCTATAACAGATCTTGTGGTGCTTTATTGGCAAAGGGAGATGTTATTCCAAGTAGCTGGTGGGAAATTACCATGTATACAACTGAAGGATTGAAATATATAGTGAGTGAGCAGCACTTCTGCTGGAGTGGCTGGCTAGTGGGAGCGAGCTGCTTCAGGAAATGTTTTCTGCTATGACTACTAGTGTTTGGGTCGGAATTCAGGAGGGAATCATCAGGATGTGTTAGTTCCACATAGTTTGGCCTGTTATGGCTGTATGCAAACAAACTGAACTCCACACTGTTCCCTCCTCCGTTCCCATTTCTGGACATAATTTCAAATGCCATTAGATATTTAGCAGAAATGATTTTGTCACCTCTGAATCGCATGGGCTACCTTTACCTGAAATGGACCGGATCTGTGAATGGAAAATATTTCCACCTCCCCTTCACACACCATTCATCTTTTCCAGGTGGGTCATTATATGGCTGCGTGGTTACAGAGCAGTGTACTTACAGGTATAGTAGAGCAAGGTTTAAGAAACAGGAAAGCCCTAACAAAAATCCATGCCACTTTTTTCATTTTCTGGTCACCACTTTGAAGCCCATGTGGGGGTGGCGAGTGGGGAGGAGGAGAAAAGCCACTGACGCAATACAACTTGCCATTAGCGGATACACAGGGCTATCCATGGCTTCTAATAATTTTTGCATTGGTTCACAAAATGGAAATCCCTCTCATTACTGTATTGTACTGTACTGTTTATTATATTAAAATGGAGCCAAAATGAATCACACTCAGGGGCTGCTTCTGTCCCTTTCATGTCTGCTGTAAGCTCAGCGGCAGGCTGTTCCTTGGGGATGGGAGAATCAAACAGCTCCTCTAGGTATGGCCCCAGGATGTGCTACTGTTGTGTCTGCTGCGAAGCCTCCCCTGGGACTGGTTTCAGCAACAGCCTCACTGGGCACCTGCTGCTGTATTCCCCGTGCTGTGTTCGTGGGCCAGCAAGGCACCATCCCAGCTAATCTGGTCATCACACATCACTGGAGACTTCATGAGCAGTACAGTGATCTCTGCTCCCAGTCAAATTCCTCATTAAAAGGGAAAGATGTCAGTTAGTTGCCTGAGGTACAGCTCTGGTCCAGGTTCTCCTGTATTCAGTCTTGAGCCACTTAATCTGCTTCCTGTATTGGTCACCAATCTAGTAAATTTGCAACGCTGCCAGCTTCTTTGCTGGCACACATGGTCATTCCTGGTACTCTTACTACTAAAGTCCACTGTTCACTGGTCTTGTACCAGAGATTTACCAAAATCTGCCGGTGCTCCTGTGCCCATGAAGCGCCACGTTTTACAAAAGACTTCTTCTGTTCAGTCTTCACTGTGAACACAGAAGGGTCTCTGATGATATGTTTGCAGTCTGGTGATCAGAAGCCAATGGAATTGATGCACAGAGGTGCTGCACTACACTAAAGGAGGGCTGGTTCTGCTTTTCTGGAATTGACTAGAGATTTTTGAGAGAGAAAGAACAAAGGAAATTGGAGCAGGGGGATTGTGGGATACATTTGGTGGAAACCCAGAACCCAAGTGAGGAGGAGCTGCATCTACACTGCAAAGCAATAGGGCTTGAAAACTGGGCCTTGCCTTGACTTGGGCTCAAACCCACTAGCTCTGCAGGGTCCAAGACCCTACATCCAAGCCTGAGTCTGGGTATATTTGTGTGTAGATGGAAGTGGGGTTTGGCTGAGTCTCAGGCCAGGCTTACACTGCTATGTAGAGCTGAAGTACAGGACTGAGGGGCACATGCTCTTTTCCTAATAGCTGTTAGTTGTGAGACCTTAGGCAAGTCCTTTCCCCTTTCTGTGCCCCATCTGTTAAATGGGATATTTTGTCCCTTTTGTAAAGCACTTTGAAATCTTTGAATGAAAAGTGTTGTGTAAGTGCACATTATATTTCTGCATGTCATACATGAGTATTTGAATTCAGATGGAAGTTGCTACAATCATCCTGTTTTCTCATGGTGGTTCTCCTCCCCCACTATGCACAAGGGAAATGGTCCTTGCCAGAAGGTAGTGATTCATTGTATCAGGTGATTGCCATGCAGAGTACAAAACTGCTTTTCTTAGGCTTGGTCTACATCAGTGGTTCCCAACCTGTGGTCTGTGGACCATTGGTGGTCTGCGAGGATACTGCAGGTGGTCCATGCGGTGGGAGAGAGGGATAATGTAATAATAATATAATCCCATGTACCTCTTATGTATCTTATTCAATGTTACATTATTATTTGCAATATAATTTGCTTCACAAACATCCTTGTGTAATAGCTGTGTTTTTAATACTCCTTGATATATAAGTTTGATTCCAGTCAGCCATAGGCTATGTTAAAAATGTTTAAAATGGCTTGCTTACGTTGTGATCCACAAAAGTCTTTGATGATTATGTAGTGGTCTGCATAAAGGAAAAGATTGGGAATGGCTGATCTAATAGGACTTCTTATCTTTAATTTTTTGACGAATTTTATTTACCATTTTATATTTTATATTTAACAACAAATACTTGTTTTCGATATAGATGCTGACATTCAAGGTGCCAGCTTTTTAGTTCTGAAACAAGCAAAACTCCCACTGAAATCATGAGTCTAAATTAATTTCTACAAATGTCAGTTCCAACAGATCCAAAACTAAGAGCTACCAGCTCCTATAATAATACAGTAAGCATTAAATTAAGACTTTGAGATGGAGAGCTAGAGCAAAGTACTTTTGCAACAAAACTGAAGGTTATTAGGTCATTTTTCAATTATAACATAGACCAAATATAATAATCTCACATGGTGGTGTCTTCACTATTTTTTGTACTTTAGCAGAAAAGAAAAAAGTCTGAAAGGACATATTTGCAGATACTGTAGTAATGACAGTCATATTCACAGACAAGCCAGACAGAGAGACTGGTAGTGACAAGGTAAGTGTATTTGATTTTAGCAAGTTAATAGCATGAATAGTTCAGCACCAGATCATTCTATAGTATCTCCACATCTCTGCTACTGGAGTCCATACTTCTTACATATAAGGCCATTCCAACTCTCCCAACTTGCAATCTAATAATTGTACAATTAACATACATCACCACTATGCTCCAATTTATCAAATGAAAAACAGCTTCAAGTGAATCATTAATAATCTTCACTCTATAATTTCCATTTTTGGGGAGTAGGAAGAGGGATGAGTTGTTCAACTAACATTTCTTGACAATTTCCAAAGGGGTAGCCGTGTTAGTCTATTGTAGAAAGACAAAAGAGTCTTGTGGCACTTTTAAAGACTAACAGATTTATTAATAAATCTGTTAGTCTTTAAAAGTGCCACAAGACTCTTTTGTATTTCTTGACAATGACACCTATAAAATAGAACTATTAAACTATTAAACTATTAAATATGGTTTATGAGGCTATATTTGGTCCTAATTGATTTTGGAACAGCATATAATTATTCTTTTCTCAGTTATATCTTTAGGCTGAAAGATAAAATTACAAGAGAAGTTACAGTGCAATTTCATACTGAAAACAGCAAGCATACTAGCCATTTTATCAGAATGTAGTGTGAAATAACAGGTTTTCTAACAACATTACAATTTGACACACAGGTGAATGAATGGGACTAATATTTTTAAAAACCAAGTTATTATATTAAAGTGTAACTGGGATTTTAATTTTCATTAAAATAGGTTTTGAAAATTATTTTGTTTCAGAACATCTTTAGGACACTGTCTATTGCTTAACTAAAGACCTGCAGAATGAAATCCTGACTCCACTGAAGTCAAGAGCAAAATTCAAATTAACTTTAATGAAGCCAGGATCTCACCTACAGTTCTTGAAATTACAGGTAACAATTTATGGACATACAGCACTCCTCTATAGGAATATTATTGCTATCTCCAGTAAAATATATCCCTTGACTGGTAATGCCTAAGCTGGGCAGCCTAAGGGTGTCTGAGGTATCAAGAAGGATGCTTAACTTTTGCCAATGTTCTTTGCAATTCTTGTCCAAAGCAACTAAACAAAACATTAAAAAATAAAATGTTTTAACAATTTGAAGCAATAGTCATTTAAGAGACTCCATTAGCTCAGCAGCCCTTGTGATGGAACGAGACCATGTAGACTATGATTTGAACAAGGAATTTGGGGGCACACAGGGTGCGCCTACACTTGTAAATTAAGTCGACTTAAGTTTGCTTAAGTTGAGTTAATTTACCCTGCGTCTACACTACAGTCTCCTTAAATCAACTTAAGCCAGTAGCTTAAATCGACTTAAGGAAAATAAAGTCGACTTAATTAAAATTAAGTCGACTTTATTAAATCTACTTTTACTTCGACTGGCATGCCCCCTCACCCTGCCCCTATGCCCTGCCAGGGTCCCTGTCTGCCTTTGCCCCATCGTACCCATGTACAATGGGGCAAAGGCTGAGCCCCCTGGCACTGGGCAAGGGGTGCCCCCCATGGACCTGGCCTAGGTCCCCCTAGCCCCTAGAAGTCGACCTAGGTGTCCATTGTGGACGCTCTAGGTCGACTTTGTAAGTTCCCCCCAAAGTCGACTTTAAATTTAGGTGCAGACATGCTAAGTCTATTTAGCAAAGTCAACCTAAATTCGACTTAGTTAAGTCGACTTAGCTAAAGTCGACCTAAATTTACAAGTGTAGACATAGCCACAGAGATTCCGGATACACCCCCCCCCCCCCGATTAAATTACTGACCGTATCTCAAGCAAATCAACCCAGATAGAAAACTGCGTGATAGTAGAGTCTCAATGAAAGTCAGCTACATGTGTGCTTTGTTTTCCAAAAATTGTCCCTGCTCCCCAACAAAGAAAAATAATGTTTTTCAGACTCCTAAAGCAAAGAGGAATGCAAAAACAAATATTAATAAGAAATGCAAAACTTTATATTATTTATTAACAGATAAAATATGTCCCCATCAACAAATTATTTAGGGTGAGCAACAATATTCTGTCTCTTCTACATATGTCAGTGCTTAATGAATGTAACTGGTGCAAGACAACATTTTCTCTCAGATTTCATTTGATACTATATCATTAATAATAATAAAGAATTTTTTACAATCCCATCTCAGTCTTTGATATAAATTCAACATGCTTTTCCATAATCAGTTTGTTTAATCACTTTCAGACCTGAAAAAAAATTCTTTGACTAACTGAAATGGATTTAAAAATATATAAACATACATGCTCATTCACAAAATGAATTCATTGTGAAAAAGCAAATTGTAAATGGCAACGGAATTCCTACTGCATGTACTGTTCTAAGACCCTTTATTCAGTGAGATCATGGCCAAAGAACACTTTTCAAAGAAGAAAAGTTAACATCTTGATAAATCAGCATTTGTCTAACATCAGTTTGACCAGTCTGCCAGACTTTTCATACACTAAGAAACCAACAAGGACTCCAGTGAAGACTGAGCTTACAAAGCAGTATTGATGTACAAGGTTGGTTTACAAGTAGCCAATTGTAGTCACTACACAATGTCCAGATTATGAGATTAAATCTCAGGTGGTCTACACCTGTTCTTCAGGACTTTGGGCTGTCAAGGTCAGATATCCTGAGCTGGTTGTAACTTGAACTCTGCCACTGTTGAGATAAGTGCAATTAACTAGAAAAGAGAAAGGCTTACTGTCCCTTGAGTATCCTCTCCAACAAAGGAGAAAGGGGGGGGGGAGAAAGGTGGCTTTAGTATCTGGCTTCCCCCCCTCCCATACACACAGCTCTAGTTAGCCCTTGTTAAATGCTTAATTTCAATTACACAGGGCTTCCAGATGAAACCAAGTGGGGAACAGGAGGTTCCCCAAAGCTTTAGAGAGGGGCAGGAGAAGACTTTTTGAGTTTCTTGCACATCCTTTTTGTCAATTATCACCGTTAATTAGATAACAGAAAACAACCTATACAAAGCGATCTTTCTACAGAAAGCAAAGCACTAAGAGGGTAAGGAAAGTAAGCCAATCATGCAGAATATAAGGAGTACGGGAAAGGAACAGATTCCATATAATCAGCTAGGACACTGTCAGAACTGCGGCATCTGGTCAGCTTAGCACAATGCACCTTAAACGCATGCTAAATATTGCGCTCGAAGAAGGGAAAGGAGGCTGTTCAAACAAGACAAACAGGAAAATGAAAAAAGCTAGGAGCCACCCCATAATAATAATAAACAGCAAATAATAAACTCCCTTCTTATTTAATATGTCTGAAATAGAGTATGCATTACACACCCAAGAACTAAGGCTATGGCTACACTAGAGAGCTAACTGTGTACAGCTGCAACACTATGTTCTCTAGTGTAGCCATTCTAGCTTAATGGGAGAGAGCTCTTCCTTTGACTTAAGACATTATAATTTAGATGATTTCTATACTACCACTTATGTTGGCATAATTTATGTCACTCGGGGACGTGACTGAACCATTCCCCTGAGCGACGCAAGTTACATCGACCTACATGCCGGTGTGAGGGTGCTGTGCCAGCAGGAGAGCTTCTCTCACCAGCATAACTCCCACTGCTCATTTCTCTTTTGATGCTTAACTTTTGCCAATGTTCTTTGCAATTCTTGTCCAAAGCAACTAAACAAAACATTAAAAAATAAAATGTTTTAACAATTTGAATAAAATACATCTAAGTTAATCTTTTATTTAATTTTAAAAGTATGTGTGAAATGATTTGGAAGCAATAGTCATTTAATATTTTTGTCTAGTCAAATCTGAAAAGCTATTTTAGCCAATTCTTATTTAATATACTACTGGATCTGTCTGGTTCTTTTTTTAAAATGAAGGGTGATAAAGCCTGTAAAAAGGCTGAGCCTTTATAATCCTATTACTCATTTCAAATTAATGAGCAGGGAGTGATTCTATATAGGGAACAAAAGAGCAATTATTTCTGGACATTTAACAGACTTAAAGATTTTAATTCAGCTCTTAATAAGATCATGCAGGGTACCTATGGACTTCTACATCTCTTCAAAGATGGATCAAGAGAGACATAACATTTCAAAGCATGCTACTGCTATTGAGAGCAGAGGGTCAAAAGGATAGAAAAAGAGTAGCTTTGACTCTTGCATACACTTTTACTGTGGATGATGTACGCATATACCAAATATTCCAAGTTAATTGTGTTTCAGTATGGCCACTATGGTAACATGCACCAGAGCAATACCTAGAGAAAATACTCTCTCTTGAACATATTCCACATGACTCAATTTAAAAAGTAGTTCTATTTAACTTTGTCTTATTACATTGCAATAAGGCAAAGGAAAGTAATTCCAAGTACATACAAGAGTCCTGGGCTATGACTACACTGGCAAGTTAGTTCGAATTAAGCTTCCTTAATTCGAACTAACTAAAGCCATGGCTACACTAGGCTTTCATTAGTTCAAATTAAGGGCTTCCTTAATTCGAACTAATAAATTTGAATATAATATTCGAACTAAGGGTTAATTCGAACTAGTTAACCAATTAACAAATTAACCAATGTGGCCATGTTAGTTCGAACTAATTGCTTAGTTCAAACTAACTGGCCCACTGAACTCAATGCAATTCGCTAATTTGAACTAAGCAAGTGCCATGAATGGCACTTGCTTAGTTTGAACTAAATTTTTCTAGTTCGAATTAAGTTAATTCAAACTAAGTAAAATTAGTTTGAATTAGTTAGTTCGAATTAACTAATTCGAACTAACTTTAGTAAGTGTAGACATAGCCCTGGGTACTAAAGTCCAAGAGAGACAATTAAGTAGCAAGAGATGTCAATTTCCCGACTGACCATTCTAAAAGCATGGAAGACAGTTATCACCAAAAGGGGTCATAGAATCATAGAAACTGGAAGGGTCCATGAGAGGTCATTGGGTGCGTCTACACTTAGAAATTAAGTCAACTTAAGCTTGCTTAAGTCGACTTAATTTACCCTACGTCTACACTACAGTTTCCTTAAGTCGACTTAAGCAGCTTGCTAAAGTTGACTTAATGAAAACAAACACTGAATGGGGGAATCACATCGTTATGCAGCTATGGGATGACAAGCAGTGGCCGCAGAACTTTCAAATCTCAAACCCACTTTTAAGGAACTCTGTGCAGAGCTCACCAATGCCTGCGGCACAAGGACACCAGAATGGAAGCAGACTTCTCAGTGGAGAACCACACAGCGATCAACATATGGAAGCTGGCAAATCCAGACTGCTACTGGTTGGTTGCTAATCAGTTTAGAGAGGGGAAGTCCACTGATGGCGTTGAGTTTTTACAGCTATGCATGGCATTAATGAAGCAACTAAATAGACAGGGGTACCAAAGCCACCCACAATGAACATGTAGGACATCATAAGACTTAAGAACTACAATGTCTCTAGTGCTCTGATTAAATTCTAATATTCAGTCTGTAACATTTACTTTCACTACTCTTGCAGAAGTGCAGCCACATGTGTTTTCTGGTTTTGACTTGCTCTCTTAGAAGGAGAAGATCAACTGAAACTACAGAGCTACAAAAATTTTCCATAGAGTCTAAAAATAATCCTATTCTTTTAGATACTGCGGCTAATGAAAAACGGAGCTTGTTGGTCAGTCACCCATAAAAGTATTACTTGCTTGTGTGTATATACTGAGAAAACATTATTCCTACCATTTACACTTTTATAAAGGATTTATATTCCAAGCTAGTTTCTGTCTGATTTGGCTCCTTCCCTTCTTTTGGAAAATATGTTTGGATTATTCTAGCCATTAAGTATAGATACAGGTGCTTTCTTCCCCTCTAACAACCACCTGGGGGAGTTGCTTAGACAAAGTTTTAAACTGAAATCAACAGACAATTGTTTATTTCTTCTTCTTACTAGCACCGTACATCCTTTGCAATAGGAAAAAAAAAATCAACTGATATATCATCCAAAAAAGCTTGTTATAACAGAAATCAAGTGCTTCCTACTTCTTTTGAATTCTTGTACCTTGAATATTTTATCAGGCAAGCCATTATGATTTGGTTTAATGATTATACAGTGGTAATAATGAACACAGCAGTGAGTAATCCACTTGCTCCTTGCCAGACAACGTGAGAGAAGCAGTTTTGACTTGTTTACTTTGAGAGTAACCAGAAGGTTCTATGTTTTGGGTTTGGGATCAGGAAAGTAAATCTATCTTGCTGACAACTGACTATCAGAGTCATAAATCATCCTACTGAAATTACAAAAGTAACTGTTGGACAAGTATTGGAAACTGCACATAGGAACAAGGGGGGGGGGGAGAGGGAATTTCCATTACTCTGATAAATACTGCCATGAATTTTTTTTTTCAAATCTGGGATTTAGCAAGAGTCTTGTTTAAAACTGCAAAGAACGACTAGACTCAAATGCTTTTCTCTCATTAGAAAAATGTTATGACTTGAGGAAAGAGGTACTTATCTAGGTGAGATTTGGGTATAATTATTCGGTCTTTGTGAGCTCAACTGGCTGATCATTTTGACTCTTAAGGAAATCCTAATGCACATTGATAATCAAAGCGAAATTTGGATTCAGTTTATCTTTATTACTTACATAGCACCCAAACTGATGTATGCATAGGTACTTTTCACAAACCCAGAACACAAGCCCCCTCCACATCCCAAGTATAAGGTAACCATACCAGGACAAATTATCCAGGCCTAACCTGAAAATTTTCTTTCGAAGATGAATGAGGTCCACGGATCAATGATATTAGGGGGGTCTGTTCTATGCAGCCTTGGAGGCTGACCACACCTTTTAATCTGTGATAGGAAAAGTGTGGCTACATCTCTGAGAAATCAGTAATTAAAACTCTTTCAAAGCGTGGGAAATCTCTAACCCTGTATCAATAAGGACAATTGTGCATTAACACTGAATTCCATGCTCTGCAAGAGGATTGTTCTATTTAATAAATACCAAACGTTGAGTGCCAATTAATAATCCCAATCCTTTTCCCCAGTAACAGCCCATTTAGGAGTATGGAGCACACTTCAATGTAAGGGAGTATCTGGTGATAACTGGCTGTCCAGCTTGCAGAATATGGAGAAGGTATGAACACATAACCAGATGACTGCTTTCCTGATTTTCCCATAGGAGACACATGCCCCTGAAATTGACACAGCTCTGAAGGAGTGAGCTTTGATTTTGGAAGATCAAGTTACAACCTTTGACTTGTATGCTTCAGAGATATAGTATTTTAGCCACCTGAAAACAGAAGATTTTGAAGCTTTCTTTCTTTTTGACAATAATAATGGACACACAAAGACTTCTGAATGGATCTGGGCAGTGAACACATACGTTGAGAGTTTTTTAGACATCCAAAGTAGGTCAATTTTTCTTTGGATTGTGATGGAACTGGCCAGAAGCATAATTTCCTATTCTCTATGGATCTTGGAATTAATCTGTGGTATGTAGGCAGGGTCAGTCCTGAGCAGCATGTTATCTTTATAGAAGGTACAGTATTTCCAAGGAAAGATCTTGCAACTCAGATACACTGTGAACTAAGGTGACTGCTATAAAGAAAGCCTCTGCAGTAGTTGGAAAGCGATGACATACTTTCATGAATGGTTCGGATGAAGAGCCTATATTGACATGAAGAACCAGGTGACGATCCCATGAAAAGATGTGCATTTCAGAAGGTTGTAGAAGAGATGCCGAACTCAAAAAGTACTCTATGTCTGGATAATATGAAAACTACTACTTGTCCGTAAGTTCTCCATCTTCAAGGTGTCTGACCAAGTGGGATTTTCTCCCATGAAAGCTCATGCAATAAATTAATTTGTTAGTCTTTAAAAGTGCCATAAGACTCCTTGTTGGTTTTACTACTTGTCTGATGCTCTAAGGATGTGAGACTGTAGAGGGGTGCTGGTCGCTCCTCCCCATTTGGGTCAGAGAGAGGACATACCACCTCCCTTCTTTCTTCCCTACCTCCCTTGTTCACCTGCTCACTCATCCACTGCTCACTGTCTATTGGCAGGGGGAAGTGGCCAATCAGTTGAGTAGCCTTCTATTGCCTCTGGCTCACAGGTGAGGTGGAGCGTGCAAGAAGTCTATTACCTCGGGCAGTACTGGTTCCTGCCAAAATTTGCTGACCTGGCTGCAGGCCACAACACAAGTGGACAACTGTCTGGTTTCCCTGGGCTCCTTCTTACCCTCTTTCTTACAGTACCTGGGCCTTAAGGTCACCATCAGACTCCCCAGGTAAACCCCAAGGTGCAGCCCCAGCAGGCCCCCAGTGCCACAGGAGTCCAGCAACTCCCCAGGCTCCAGGCAGCTCTGACAGCTCTTCATCAGTGCAGTGGTAGGGCTTGAGCCCCAGCACCAGGGAGAGAGAGATGTCCTCCTCCTCCAACAGCTCTCTCCCAGCTGAGTTAGAGGCCCAACCCTGCCTTGTGTACTTCCTCTTCTGCCCACCCACTTTCAGGAGGAGGGGCAAGACTGGCCTGGCTCCATTCCATTAGGTAGAGCATAATTGGGAGTACAGTACTAATACAGAAGAAGGCGTGAGGCTCTTGTCTTAGCAGCAATGAATAAACCACCACCATCCCCCCGATATGCTGTTAGTGCTATGGTGTAAACTGATTTTTCCCCTCAATTTATCATAAAACCATAGCTCAGCAGCACTCTTGTCTGGGTTAGGCTATCAATGACCCTGACGCAGGGTAAGGATGGAATCTTGAGGTCATTCAGGGCGGGGTAGACGTGGACCCTCCCCTGCCTGCAGGCTGCTGTTAACACTCCAGCACTTTTGTAAATGTTCACGGTGCTGTTGCTAAACCAAAGGGCAAGGAACTTTGCTGGCAGTGTTGCGCTCTAAGAGCTAGGTGTTGGAAGCATCTGAGAAACAGTCAAATTGGGCTATGGAGAGCAGTATCCTGCACATCTATTGATTTCATGAGGTGCCCTGTTCCATGGAGAATAATTTCGATTTTAAGGACTCCATCCTGAAGTTTTATTTCTTCATGGATCTGGTGAGATACTTGTGGTCAATAGCTACACTGTGACATCCTAAATTATTATTTATTATTTGTTGGAGATTCCGGGAGGATGCGGGGCACTAGGAGCAAAGGCCTTATTTCTTCTGTAGAGAAGGGAGAGGTTCTTTCATTCCAATTCACAGGAGACCTATGATGGCTGTCTTCATGCCCTGATTCCTCTTTTTCCTCAAGGAAAAACCCTTTGTCCATGTGATTTATTTATTTTATTTTTTTAAAGGAAGAGAGGATCATATGTAAAGTACCCATGTTCACATTCTTTGTGAAAGTATCTGGGAGTACCTCCGGTGTCAGATGACATTTCTTTATTTCGTTGGCCTGATTGCCCTTGCAAATTCTCATCACTGAAGGAGGGGGCTGAGATGACACCTGCCTGGGGTTGGCTGCCTGTGAAGGGCTTGTATAGTAAGGTTGTCACTCTCAGAGGTAAAAATTGCTTCCAGTTATGAACGTTGAGTCCTTGATCAACCAGGGAAACAGGCACATTTATCTTGGTAGGAACATCAAGATCAATGTTGACTGGTTCATGCTGAGGAACATTCTGGATTCTAAAATGAAAACGGACAGGAAGGGGTGGGAAATGGTGGGCCAAGATGTCTCTTACACCTGGCCAGTTCTACCACCTTTTGGCTCTTGGTTCCTCTCACTGCACTACAGCCATCTGCTGGTGGGAGGAGGTGGAAGTACAGGCAGTGATGAGGCACAGCTATCTGCAATCGAAGCTGGGTGCAATAACCTGGTGTGATAGTCTGTACCCCTATATTCACTCCTTTTACAGAACTACGATAAATTTTGTACAAGGTGTGCCCTATAAGTTATCATTTGAAAACTTACAATTTGCTGATCATTACTGCCCAGGTAAAGTATGTGTGGCAACATTATAGGGATTGCTCTATATGATATAACTAGACATGTTCCAAGCCTGGGGAGAGCGGCGACAAACCAGTTCCCCAGAGACAAAAGGCTAGCCAACACCTCAGCAAGGGTCAACAAAATCAAATGAACTGTCATCTGGTTAAATGGCTATTCTTTGGCAGGAAAGAGGGTGTGAGAGGAAAAATCTATATCTTGACAAAGGACAGCTGGGGGGGCTCCCATCCATACAGACTTCCTGTCTCCTAAACCTCAGCTGGGGATGATTCTCAAAAAGAAAATAAATAACTACACACAGAGAGAGGAGGTGTCCCAAATTATCCCTCCTTATTCCTCTACACTTGAAAACTGGTTTACTCTTTTGAGCAGTTTTCCTTCTCTCAGAAACAGGGGGTTCAGACTGAAAATTTTTGCAGGAGTGCATCCAAAAGGGGGCTTCCCTGGGTCCCACATTCTGTTCAATGAAGGTTCCTGGATGTCAAATGACACCACTCCAGGGAACCAGGTTCTAGCTCTGGAGGTTCAAATCCTTGGCCCTCTTGCTGCACTGGGAGATGTAGCTGGGTTGACTTTGCTGGCGGGGAGTGACCCTCAACCACTGCAAGGCTGCATAGGGGAACAAGCTGAATGTGGGACAGGTGGGTCTAATGCACTGTCTGCTCTGGATCCCTCTCAGTAGCATTCTGCCATCACAGCAGCTGTGGTGGAAAGGGCTGAGCAGCTACTCCATCATCACCAGTCAGGGCTGTGAACATGGGCTCCAAGGGCTGCACAGGAAGATTCACTATTCCTTTGATATGCTTCAACACATACTCTCCCTAGATGAGGGGAAAGTGAGGAGGGTGCCACCATCCGTGTCACTTCTGGGGCTGCTGTCTGTGGCAGGATTTTGCAGTTGAGAAACTGCTACTGCTTCCCAGGAGCTCTCCTGCTTGGATAGGGAGGCTGCAGGAAACTCAGTCGAGCCAGAGCATGTGTCGGGGGGTCTCCTAGGCCTCCACAGAATAGGCAGATCTTCATCCAGGCTTTCAAACAGCAGGAAAATGAAGAAGACAGAGTGTCTAGCTTTCCATCTCTTCTTAACCTTCTCTGTCTTGCCACAATCCATGTGGATGAAAACAGGGTCTTAGGGTCTCAATGACTATGAAGAGAAAGAGACTCTCCTCTACTGATAATGGCAAACCCTGACACCTTGGGTGCGACTTGACTATAACCTTGCACAGGATTTGACTTTTAAAGCTCATCCAGAAAAGACATGCGAAAAGGAGAAAGCAAAGAGTAGCGTCAACCAAAAACTTGCGGGCACAACATGGGCTGCCAACATACACACAATTCCAACAGCGACCGCAGGACTGGTACACTGGATGCTGAGCATTGAGCTCAGTCTAAGCAGACAGTTCACATACCAAATATCTGGAGGTGCTTTTTAATGCCACAAAGAGGATCATAAGATGTACATTAAAAACAAACATACTCAGTTGCCCACAATGGCATATAGACACACACTGAAAATCCAAAGGGAGGAAAATACAGCAGGTGAGCATATTCAAACCAGGGCCAACTTGAACTTACTAATTCACAAGGACCTCTAGACCCTTCCAAAGACATGCCTGAAAACTCACAAGTTGTTTTTAGGATCAGCCTAAAGCTATTAAAGAATTCTCATTGAATGCTGAGGCGCACTGGAAAGAATTCTGGAATAACTCTTATGTCCCAAACAAGTACCTGATTGCTGACCCAACAAAAGCTTCAAGCTATCTTGGAAAAATTGGTCCGCATGAACCATCTCAGAACATGGCAGAGGCTGTCATCTCTATCTCTTACACCACTGAAAGGTGAGGCCCAATGTGACTGCAGACACAAATCGCAAATTAGGGATCATATTGTAAAACACTGTCTGTCAATCATCTATTGGTATGCTCTCAGACTGTCAGCAAGCTACTCACTGGCTCACCAATCTGGATTTGGTGATTTGAAGTTTGTCTCTCTTGCCATACAAAAGACTAACAACAGCCTAGAGATTTTAAGCCTTTTTTTTCAATGTTGCTCTGTAACAAACAGGAGCTGATATACATCCCTGCCTATAGCTGAAGAGGGAGACAGTAAACTGGCAAGTTCCAGGAGGTACTCTCATTGTTTTTGCTGAATAAACTGGCAATTTCTCAGAAATGGAGGGAACCACATGCCCCCTGCCACTGACTGACTGGTCTGTTCAGCATCCAAGGTTGTACTGAGCAAACTCCAACCTTATGCATTTGCGGGCCTTGTTTAGGGTTACCAGACGTCCAGCAAAAGGAGGACATGTCCTCCTTTTTACCTTCATGTCCTCCGTCCAGCAGGCATTTTAAAAATACGTGATTTTGTCCGGCCTTTTACTTATGATGAAAATGTCAGTTTTTTATATGAAGCTACCATATATGCTCGTGTATAAGCCGAGAATTTTAGGTTCCAAAACATGCCTGAAAAGCTGGGTTCGGCTAATCCGCGGATCACAGCCAAAACCGGGGCGGAAAGCTGTGTTCCACCCAGGAGCCCAGCAAAGCGGCAGACTCGGCCAAAATGCTTGTTCCGCCCTGTCCTGCTGCGGCCAGGCTGGGGAGTTTCAAACCTCCCGCTCTGAGCGTGTTCAAACAGCGTGTGCTCAAGGCGGAAGGGGTCTGGCCCAGGAGCGGCTCTGCCGGCCACCGCTGCAGCTCCGGACCTCCGGGCAGGTAAGGGGGGCTGGGAAGGGGCCACTGGGGGGGAGGGGGCAGAGGAGTGGGGAAGGGGTTGGGGGGGCAGAGGATCGTGGAAGAGGCCGCGGGGGGGACAGAGGATCGTGGAAGGGGCTGCGGGGGGGCGGGGCAGATTATATTAATACTACATTTTCTCCATGTCCTCCTTTTCGTACTTCCCTGTCCTCCTTTCCATGCTTTGGTATCTGGTAACCCTAGCCTTGTTACAAATAAGAAATATTTTTTAGAGGGTTGACTCCTTAAAGAGTCAGTGGGACTGCTCTCTCTAAGCAGATTGATGATGCACATAAAACACATTCACTTTCTGTAAGAATCCAGCTGGCTGAACAGCAATTGGCCTTGAGGAAAAACTAATTATTTTAAGTACATGACTGGAAAACTAGACAAGCTGTTTAACCTTCACTTTCCTTTCCTTTTTTAAAAATGTTGTTGTGCCTGAAAACCACCCAACATTTTGGGAAAAATACCCTCTTAGCAGACAAGAAATTGTGATGTCTATTTTATTGTGTCAGAAAAGACACAGCTGAGGGAGGCTTATCACACCACGAAGAGTACCAAACGGCCTTCCTGCTTGACTGCAACTTCACTAGGAAAAAGAGTTTTTAGCTAATACCTAGTAACTAACATGAGGGAGTAAATTATAGACTCCTCTAGTCTTTACCTCCACCTTCTAACTTGTGTTAAAACTACAAACTGCTTTGTCTTCACTTGGATTTTACCTCCTGTTAGTTATCAGGAGTCAGGAATACACCTTTTTTCCCTAGAGAAAACAAAGTCTTTGTGATCAAGTTAAAGATAAGGCTGTAAGAAAGATGCGATGCTTTGGTTCCAGGGTTGTGGCCATGATTTGTTAAAGTTGCAGTTCAGGGCACACAGCCGACCTTCCAAAGCAAGGCAGCTTTGAAGAAGTGAAAAAATGCCACCTGTCCTGCTTGGTTCCTGAAGGCAAGCATGACAGAGGGGCGACTGGGCCAAATTTGAGCAGTGCTGTGACTATGTGCCAAATCACAATACTACTCACTCAAATTTGCACCAACAATAAAATGTAATAGTGTATATTAAAAGTTGTGGTTTCCGCAACAAAATTGCCGCCCACAATTTTCTAACAGCAATCCATATTTTCAGACTGAGAAAATTGCTTTGTCAGAGAGCTGCATTTATATTTATATATCTGAGGTTTTACTGCTCTGTAGAACAGTAGAGTTGAGAGGAACTTTACTTTTCTGAAACAAAATGCTGATGAATTACCTGATTTGATACTTTACTTATAATAACAATTACTTAATGCAGGTCATATGATTAGGTTACCAATCTATGCATTTAAGTCTAACAGGATATAGCCAATACATTTCATAAATTCATACACAGAACCAGACAAGCAAGTCTTTGTCTGAAAGCCAGACATCAGTAGGTGCTTCAATAACTTGGAAAACAAATATGCATCTAAAAGTTAGTGGCTGGCATATATTAATATCTTGCAATTAAGTATTATGAGTTTCTACTAATAGATTTACTTTTTCTGACATGAACCTCTCCAATGTACATGTGGGCAGTGCCCATTTCTTCATTTTTGAGCCATGATTTTTCTGCAGCTCTCAATGGCTATGTCTACACTTGGAAATTTAAGTCAACTTTAGCTAAGTCGACTTAGTTAAGTCGACTTAGTGAGTCTACACTTAAATTTTAAGTTGACTTTGCGGGGAACTTACAAAGT
>ML685766.1:24388892-24471506 GCA_007922175.1 Pelusios castaneus
CTTAAGTCGACTTAAGCAACTTGCTTAAGTTGACTTAAGGAAACTGTAGTGTAGACGCAGGGTAAATTAATCGACTTAAGCAAGCTTAAGTCGACTTAATTTACAAGTGTAGATGCAGCCAATGATACACAATCTGCACCATAGTTCAACTAGTATCACGATTCTTTCTTTCTAGCCATCTGATCGTCCCCAACCTGTAAATAGTAACAGTGGTAAAGATGCTTTGTCTCCTCCTCCTAATCCATTATCTTGGGACAACTCATCTCCATATGTCAGGGCACGGTGGTTCCAAAGTCATTCATGATTTCAGGTCCCCCAAGCACTAAGTTAATTATCTCTCTAGAATTTTATAACATCTACAATTGTTTTTCATCAAGCATTTGAAAGGACAGCGAAAACAAAGAGTAGATATATAGCTAAACAAGATGTCTATTCAGAATTATGGCAGATGAACATTGATTCCATGATCAGTTTTGACCTAACAGACAGATTTGTGTCACTGCCAATAGAATTTTTTTAAAAGTATAAAAATACTTTTTTGGATTTGATATTTTAACCAACCCCCCCCCCCCCCCAAAAAAAAAAATAGAGAAAAGTTACTAATATAGTTATTTACATATGACTATTTTAGAGTCTCATTTTATAGCTCTGAATTAGCTACCTGGAGTCCAACTTCAGTGTGTATTCAGCATGAATTTCATAAAACAATCAACTTCTTGTTACAGATCAGCTATTCTAACGAAAAATACAAAATATTCTCAATTATGTAAACACTAGATGAACAAACCACTTCAAACACACACCTTATTACAATATACCTAGCTAATTTGAAAATGTATTACGTATGAAAAAAAATGATGAATGCAACTAAAAAAAATAAGTTATATATGTTCTATAAAGAGTTCTTAGTTTATGTAAGGACTGTCCCATCTCATATAATGTGGAAAGTACCCCGGGCATTACAGATTCTACCACAAATAAATACTGTAAAAATAATATAATCTAAACCAGAAAATGGAATAGATAAGACAATTGCTAGTGGTGTCAGGTAGGCATAGCTTTTAGTTAAGAATGGTCAGTTAATTCTGAACTGGCTTAATACAACTTGTGATTGAATAAAAGCCACGAGACCTATTTCGTGAACGTAATAAAATGTGATTTCATTTTATATAACACTAGCTTCAATGGTTTGTAGTTTCTTATAAACTTGTGATCAGTCACAAGCTCCCATTTCTTTTGAAATAATCATTTCACTTCAAGAGAAGCCTTTTTCCCCAGCATAAATATATTTGGGCATGCCTACACATACTTTATTGGAAAGGCACAGAATTCTTAATCATTTCCTTCCTGTATAGCACTTACACATTACCGTTGTAAAGTTTTACAAAATTCAATCCTTTTTGTTTGTTTGCTAAAGGAGGCACAGGAATATTTGCTGCTCCTGCTTCACTACCTGCTACTACTTCACTATATGACAGAAATGAAACAGAAAATATTTTACGTACAAAGCCTTTCATTTCAGAAAATCCCAGTGTGCTTTACGAACAATACATTCAAGAAATAACTCACTCATCATTAAAATACAAGGGCTTCTGGGAAAAACATGAAGCCATTCATCAATTTGCAGAAAAATGACAAACAGATAAAGACATGAAATGAAGAATATCATACCCTACACCAAAGCTGCTGTAGAGATTTAGGCACTATGGCAAACGTAATTTATTCAAATAGGAATTTTGCAATCCTATGTGTGCACAGGATTTACTATAAGAATAACCATCATTTCAGGTAGCTACTGTTTTACTTTCAATTTCCATTCAAATTTTGTGACTAAGGACTCTGTGTTGTTAAGCCAACAATTTCTCCTAGACTTCACTACCTCAGCACTACAAAGGTTGAACCTGTCAAAATGCCGAAAGCGTCTGATGTTCTTTGTTACTATCATTTGTAAATGGAAAGAGATAAAGTGTCTAACACATTTTTTCCTTTTATATGGTAACTGGAAAACTTTTTAAAAAATTACTATCACAATAATTTTATAAAAATATAAATAGATTTGTTAAAAAGAAACAAAATAAGATTAAAACGTTAATATCAACTATCCAAATGTAATCAAACAATGCATGTCTTACTAGCTGTATATAACAGTGTACCCTAAAATAGCTTGCTGAAAGCAGAGCCCAAAGGATCGAAACACCACCTTTAAATGTGACAAATGTGGCAGAGATAGCATAGCCTGGGTCTCTTTTAGCTGCTGCCACAAAACCTACTAAGCAAGTTTTTTTTAATCTCTCAGGGGCACCTATATATGGTCTCTTCAGCAGTGCTGGCCCAAGGGTTTTTGGCACCCTAGGCGAACTATGACTCCTCCCCTCATGCCCGCCCCATCCCAAATTCAATATAGAAAAAATGAGAACGTCTAGAATGAACATATTAATACATATTTTTTAAACAGAGAAAAATTACTTTAATCTAATTTGGTGCTCCTTATAGCCTGGTGCCCTAGGGCCTCCTAATTACTATTACACTAAAACACTAATGCAAAAGAAATCTTTTACTAATCTACATCATTTAAGTTTCAGAAGTAAGATAGGAAAGTTATGCCGAATTGTGCCTGTTTCATTTCTCTTTTCTGCACCTTGTGCTCAGTAAAAAAGACTTATTTGAAGAATGAGAAAATGTGTAAACTGCCTTCTTTTAAAACAAAGAACGAATAAAGGAATTTACCACTGACAAGAAGCAGTTTAAAATCTCACATAAAATCTCAATATTACACTTTGAAGTATGAGTGAAGTTCAGAAATGCCTCTTATTATGTTAAATACTAGTTTAAATAAATCTATTGTAGTTCATGCTATGTTTGCTGAAAAGAAATGAAGTTTCACAAGTAGATCATGATTTTAATTCTAACACATTCCGCTTTAGTCTGAGCATGTTAGTATAATTTATTTCTAGGGCCACTATTTCATTCTACCCTCACTCCACACGACCCCCAATTTTTATTTTTCATTATCTGTATAGTTGTATTGCCATCTTTCAAGGTTAAATGTAATATATTTTCTACCATTTTAGTCACACTCCATTTCACAAACATTTTATTTCACTGCTTTCTCAGTGCTGTAGCAATAAAAAAGATGACTTTGTTTCCTTGGTCCACTTTAGTCTTTCTGCTGTCTGCTCCTTATGCTTGGCCCCGTCTCCCTCTTCCCATTCCTCAGATGAACTCCCTCCTCCTTAAAACATCCTTCTTTCTGTGAAGCCTTTCAATTATGATCTTTCGTAGACATTTCTACCATTTCAGTCTTGCACCCGTCAGCAGCTATCTTCATGGTCTATGTCAAAATAATCATTTGGGGACTTTGGGACAGAGGTGTCTCATGCACAGGAGCAGTTCTATGCATAATATCAGTACATAAATGCTAACAAAAATACTTTTTTCTGCACAATAGCATTGTGACATGATGATGTTCGCAAGAAAGTGAACAGCTTCAGGGAAAAAGCCTTTATTTGTTAACTGACATGAAATTATTTCTCCTTTTTCATGAAAAAATATTTCAGCAGCTGTATAGCAGAAAGGAAAGCCTTGTCAGGCAGCACATTCATCATATTTTGATACACTTACGTTGAAAGAGATTATGTTATCAACAAAGTGATGGATTCTTTTTTTTAAGATTGTATTTAGAATTCAGTGTTGGTTTCATGATTAAGACACTGGACAGAGACTGAAGAAAACTGGGTTAAATTCCTAGCTCTGCCACATACTTCTTATTTCACATTGGGAAGTCATATCTCTGTACTTCAGTTCCCAATCTGTAAAGTGAGGATAATATTTCCTTTCTCCCACCCTTTGTCTGTCGTGCCTGTTTAGGCCCTGATCCATTCAAGTGATTTGCACAATTCACAGTGCATAAAATAAAGTACACGAATAAGTAATTGGAAGACTGGGATCTTAGATTGTAAATTCTTTGGGAAAAGAGACCTCTCTTACTGTCCTATGTATAGCTTTGAGCAAAACAGAACATGAATCTCAACCGGCACCTGTAGTTTCTGCACATGTAATTAAAAGAAACTTTATTTGATTAAAATAAGACAGGCTTTAATTCACTTTCAAGCAACAGTTTTACTTCAATAAGGCAATGAAGTCCTCCTTTAGTTTACAAAATTTTAGTTTTCTTAATCAGCACCCACAAAACAAATCCCAAATTTTTTCTTAGGAGTCGAGCAATTTCTTCATTTTTCCTCCTATATCTGCAGCCCCCTAAAAGCTTTCAGTCTTCTAGGAAGAGAACTCAATAACGATCCTGATACAGTGAAAAAAAATTTTATTCTGACACTTTTTCCCTCGTTACAAAGCATTAGATATTATAGGTATTTCCGTTAAACACTAATTTGTGAATTTTTAAAAGTGTTACTGGTTTTATTTATATAAAGTCATTTTTGCCAATTTGTCCACTTGTATGAATCTTAAAGGTTACATAAAGAAGACAAAAATTCCAGAATTACATTAATTTCCAGAATTACATGAAAAATATTTTACATGAAATACATTTTTCTATAGCATAAATAAAAGCATACTGAAAAGTGCTTAGGCACTTTCAGTTGAATGATAAAAAATAATGGAGTTGTGGAATATAGCAAATTCCACTTTCTACTCTACTTTAATGGTGTGAAAATCAAATCCTGGCAAATAAATCTTATTAGAAACCATACTACCATCAGCCTGTAAATTAAAAAGAGAAAGTTCTTCTCTGCACCCAGTACAGGTTAGTTTCTAATTCAACTTCACACTCCATGGTCATATGACATAAACCCTTGTAAACTATATAGGGGTTTTTGTTTTCTTTTTCAAAATTGTAGGGTAAAAGGAGGCCTCAGAAGAAGCCACAGGTGGGTTAGTGATATTCTTTCATATATATGAGAATTTTCTATTGTGTTAACATCTGAGAGGGAAGAAATCTCCTTGAAAGATCTGGGAGCTCTGTGGAGCTCTAGTTCCTGAAGTGAAAATGAAGTATATACATGAAACATACTCAAGCATGGGCAATCCTACCAAGTAGCATCTGATTTGCCACTCTACAGAATGTCTATTCAAATATCAAAACCGACACATGAATATCCTGGCTGCAGTGAAGGAGTAAAGAAGGAGAAAACATTTTTCTAATGCTTGATCCTTTAACCGTATTTTCTTGATGGCTTTGGTATATACCACACAGAACAATACAGCAGTGTATAGTCATAACTGAAACATTTCTCTGGAACAGATGGAGTTTTAGAAGTTTTTGAAAGACAAAAGGGAGGGAACTTTATTTACTTTAACTGAAAGTCTGCTCCAGGCATTTGGGTAGTATGAAAGACAACACTAATTTAGGTGTGAAGTCAGAGAGAACAGGGCATAAGAACACATAGGAACAGCTGGAGAGAGGGGAAGGCAGGGGGAATTTAGGGAGAACTTTGAAAGAATAGTTTGAACTTACCATGCAAAAAGGGGGAGTAGATAGCAAGCAGACAAAAAACTAAAAGTGTGGGACTAATGCCTAGGCAGTAGGGATGGGCAGCAAGGCTCAATTTCTGCAGATGCTAATTAAGGCTTGGGTAAGCATCTAGATGCAGAGGGAGTCAAAGATAATATCAGCACTGAGGGCCCAGATACCAGGAGAGAAAGATACGTTGATTACAAAGATGGGACAGAGGAAAATGAAACTAAGGTAATGGCACAGAATCCAAGAGGAAAGAGACAAGCAGAAATGCTGGAAAGGACATATGGGGAATATATCTGGAGACATAATTTGGGGTCATGGAGTAGACACAGGCAATAACTAACCCCTCACAGGAACAAATGATTACCCAATGAGTAAGTTATACAGAAAAGAGAATGGAGACAATGAACAACTCAAAATGGATTTTGACAAAGGACAGGAATGGAGAATCCTTGAAAGACATGATAAAATTGTGATCAGAAAAGGTGAGAGAGGAGAACCCAAAGATCTGGTATCTTGAAGTCCATAGAAGAAGAGGATGTGGAGGACAAATGAACATTGTACTGTGTCACATTAACCATATTATATCTCTACTCCTTAACTAAAGCTATAGCTAATCTACTAGGTGTAAACAGCAGAGTTGTTCCAGTTAATTATTTACCATTAACTTCCTTCTGAAGGTGAATTACTCAAGGTGCTACAGGTGCTACATAATTAATGCTGGTTAACAGAAGAAAGGAATGTGACAGAGTGCACCTGTGGCCAGACTGTAATAAGAATCTCAAAATAATCTCTGCTTTATCCGTATTTGTTGGATCAGCCCTGAATAAAGATATATTTTAAAAAATCAATTGTTTTTCTTCTCAGTAGACGTAATGCTGCACACAAAGGCAACAGTGACAATCCATAGGCACTGAACGACTTCATGTTTTTGCATCCATGTTGTTATTGAAATGTAATCCTTTTGCCTCAGCAGCCCAAAAGAAAATTCATACTCTTTTTTTCTCGGCAAAGAACAAGTTGCCAACTCTCAAGTTGATGGCAAGTCTTGTAATATTTGATGTTTTTTCTTAATGTATCAGTTCTTGAAGTTAAGTGTTTGTGAGGATATCATCTTTCATTTAAAAGTTCTAGCTGCCATGACTGTGAAGAAAAGCTCGAAAATGTCACTTGAATGTAGTCCTAAATGCTCAAAACCCAGAAACTAAATAAAAATAACTCTAAACGTATTATTTAAAAAATTCAATCATTTAAAGCCAATATCAAGACCTTCTGAGGTCTGATACACAATATATGGAACACTTGGGGTTAGCAAAACTGAGTATTTCTGAAATAGCCATCTTAATGTCCTACTTCAAGTTACTAGTCTATGTTAATGCACACTTGATACTAAAATTTCATTTAATTTTCACATTGGTAATCTTTGTGAATTTTAGGACAACATCAAAAACTTCCCCCACTCACTGGAGATGTTATAATTTATTTAAATCAGCAGTTACCAAATGGTGATGCTGGCTCTTCTTTTTTCCTGCCCAGAGAAGCCGAGTAAGTGGGCAAAAGAAATTAAAATAACAGTTAATCACACCATCTACTTGCTCACAAGGAAACACACCTAATTGCACCTGGGACAGATAAAAATATGCACTTTCAGGCTATTTTCCCACATGCAAGAATTTCTGCAGCTTCTACAGGACCATTCTGCAATAGTGAATGGGAAGGGGAGATTTGAGAGGGTTGGGGGTTTTTTGGGTATTTTTTAGATTAACAGAGGCAGGTTTCAAAGTGGGGGATAACTATAGGTCTGAACTAAAGAAAAGGCCACAGGTGCTTTAAAGAAAAGTACTCAGAAGCACTGTGGGTGCAGTATATCAACACACAGATGAATAATTTTCTCATTTGAATTCTCTCCCCTTTTGTTTTAATATATAAATGTCCTCATTAGTTTAATCTTTTCAGTCTTTGCACCATTTTTCTTTTGGTTCATGTGAAAGTTATAATATTAGCATTTATTTATTAAACTGCAGGAAAATTGCTGGTTTCGAGCACCTGTTGGGAAAAAGTGCAAACGCTCAGCTCCCTCTCAGATCCTGTTTATTCTGAATACCGACTGAAGGTAAAACCTGGTATGTAAAAAACAAGGCTGACTTAGTATTTTCATGTAAAGTTCTTTGGTGTAAAAATATATACAAGGGCAGGTTAGCCATTCTAAAGCCATTCACATTAGAGCAGATGTGAGCCAAAAAACCTACTCAGTCAGAAATAAGTGAAACTAGAGATGAATTAAATACTCTTAAAGAAAAAATGGTATATTAAGTAATTTCTTTCTTAAAACGTTTAAACCTCAGCATTTAACATAAGTCACAGCGTTATAAAAACTATCCAAATGGATACCAATTCCTTCCTGACAAAATACCAGTCAGTCTCACTTTATTCAGAGGAAGTTACTTGTATCATGCAGTGGGAGAACTATATTAACAAGAGCCCAAAAGAATACCTGAAGGGAGCAAAAGCCACATTAAACCGATGCACTACTTCATTCAGTTACTTAATATCCAGTTCATCAAGTGCTCCTCACTTTCCCAAAGATTACGAAGAAAGGTTTTTTGACATTCCCAGGAGGCGTGGAGGGGCAAGGAGGGTTAGGTTTTTGTTAATGATTTCCCATTAAGTTGCTGTTCTATCTACAGAAGAATTTGAGATGGTCCAATACTTCCATTTGTACATTATATATCACTGAATGCTGTAAAGTACAGGTTAGGAGAGACCGCAAGCATCCAAAAGACATCCTCAGGCTTCAGGGAGAAGACTTTCTGTTAAATTACACTAGCTGTCTGTTTCCTGGCATACTTGTCATTGGAACAAGAGAGGAAGAGCACGAAGAATTGTGTAGACAATATCTTTTTTTTTTTTTAATGTGAAAGAGGAAGGAAAAGAATAGGGCTCTTTTAATTTGCTCTTTGCTTTTCTTATAGGGCAAAGGAAGAAATGGAGGAAAACCCAAGCCTTATTGTTCACCGAATATCTTGAGATTGCTGTAGAGATGAAATGCAACATACAATTTACACTTAGGCAAGAGAAAGTGAGCCTGACTATTTTTCGCCATTCCATGGGGGAAAAACCTAGACAGCCTAAGAGAATAAGTGGAAGAGGGGGCTTGGTCAAATGGTTAGTGCACAAGACTAGGGTTCAAAACTACAATTCCTTTTTTGCTTGATGACCTTTTTGTAGTTACTTAAGATTTACATGCTCTAGATAATGAAAACAAAAAGTATAAGCAAGCATTTAAAATCTTGAATAGGAGGAGGAATGAGTTTTGTTGTCTCCTCCCTCCCCCCCCACCCCAAAAGTCAACATAACACTACCCAGACTATCCCTAGAGTCGCACCCTCATATAGGTCCCAGCTGTCTAGTTGCCCTCTCAGTTCCTTTTTGCTGGCTAACTTGACAGAGGGCAGGCAGAGAGTGTTTTGGAATGGACATGAGCAACACATCTGAAAAAAGAACATGCTGTAGGTTTATTCTTCGAGAGCTTCCTCATGTCCATTCCAACACAGGTGACTCCCAAAATGTTGTGCAGGTGGATCCTTTGGAGTTCACTGACTGTAACATCACTCTGTCAAAACCCACATTATCTTTAGCTTGTTGGGTGATGGTGTAGTGGGATGCGAAAATGTGGGCTTGACGACCAGGTGGCTGCTCTAGAGACGTCATGAATCAGAACTTGTGTCAAGACTGCTGCCAGTGAGGCAAGTGAAGTTTCTGTTCTTCTCTGTTAGCATGTGGTTTCGGGTAGGAGACTGGTAGGAAGATATTCTGGCTCGTATGAAATTGTGAGACCGTCTTTGGCAAGAAGGCTGGGTGTGGCTGCAGCTGAACCTTGTCGTTGAAGATGATCATGTACGTGTTTCTGGAAGTAAGAGCTCGGATTTCTGAGGCCCTTCTGGCAAAAGAAATAGCAACCAGGAAGACCACCAGAGCAGAGAACATTTTGCCAGGAGTTCAAATGGGGGTCCTGTTAGCCTGGCCAGCACCAAGCTGAAGTCAGGGAAGGAGTGGCTTGGGTACCTGAGGGCATAGCCATTCCAAGCCCTTAAGAAAATGACCACAGATTGAGTTTGAGAAGACTGATAGATCTTTCACCCACAGGTGAAAACCTGAGATTGCACCTAAATGGCCCCTAAGAGATGATGCTGTTAGGCCTTGCTGTTTCAAGTGGAGTAGGGTAATCTAGACTAAATAGACTGAGTAGCCAAGAGCCCTTTTTGCGCTGACCAGATTGAGAATCTCAGCCATGTTGCCAGGAAAGTGGCTCTACTAGACAGTTTCTTACTCCTTAGAACCACTGTGCAAACAGGCCTAGAACATACCAATTCTCCAGAGGTCAGCCATGGATCTGCCACATGCTGTGATGAAGGGTCTTGAGGTTCAGATGATGCAAAAGGCTGCGGTCCTGAGAGATCAGGTCTGGAAATGGAGCAGTCTGATTAGCATACCTACTGACAGATCTAGGAGGCCAGTGAACCAGTGTAGACAAGGCCAAGCAGGGGCTATCAGGATAAGATCCATCCTGCTCCTTCTGATCTTCAGCAGGATGCTATTTATGTGTAGAATGGGAAGGAATGGCCCCCTTCTGCTCGCAGGGATGTTAAATTGTATTATGTTATGGTCACTATTATCAAGCGATTCAGCTACATTAACTTCCTGGATCAGATCCGGTGCTCTACTTAGGAACAAATCCAGAATTGTCTCCCCTCTTGTGGGTTCCAGGACTAGCTGCTCCAAGAACCAGTCATTTAAGGTGTCAACAAACTTCATCTCTGCATCCCAGCCTGAGGTGACGTGTACCCAATCAATATGAAATTCTCCATTATTATTATTGTTACTGAGTTTATTTTATTTTTATAGCCTCTCTCATCTCCCTGAGGATTTCACAGTCACTATCACCATGCTGGTCAAGTGGTTGATAGCATATCCCCACTGTCATATTTTTATTATTCAAGAATGGAATTATTATCCATAGAGACTCTATGGCACAGATGGGTTGATTTAAGATTTTTATTTCATCTGACTCTATGCTTTCTTTCACATATAGTGCCACTCCCCCACCAGCCTGATCTATTCTGTCCTCGCAATATATTTTGTGCCCTGTTATTACTGTGTCCCACTGATTATCCTCATTCTACCAAATTTCTGTGATGCCTATTATATCAATATCCTCATGTAATACAAGGCACGCAAGTTCATTCCTCTTAGTCTTTAGGCTTCTAGCATTTATATATGAGCACTTATACTTTTTTCACCACTTTCTAGCTTTCTGTCATTGTAAAATCGCAGTGTAGATGTTAAGGCTTGGTCAAAAGCCCAAGCTCTGAGACCCTCCAAGGGAGGCTGGGATTTCAGAACCCATGCTCACCCCAAATGTCTACATTGCTATTTTTGCCCCTGCCATCTGAGTTAATTGACCCAGAGCTCTGGGAGTCAGTGCTGCAGATTTTTTATTGTACTGTAGATGTACCCTTAATCACTTCCCTATATCATCATATATAGGCACTGTATCTACTTCTGATGATCTATACTCAACAGATTTTTCAGAGACACCAAGAGTGTCATCTGATCTTGAAGCTCTTACAGCCATTTTTCCTACTGAAAACTTTTAGATTAAACTTACTTGTACACAGCAAAATGAAATCCTAAATATGTATTGAAAAAAATACTCAAAGATTACATCCATTAATCTCTTACCGATGTTCCAAATGTGTCTTAATATGAGAGAGCAGAGAAAGCTTGGGTTACCCTGGGGACCATCAAACTGTACACAGACTGTAAACACCTTATGCGCCAAAAGTTAGTTTACCCTTGCAACCTGGCTGTGGAATCTGACGCTAGCCAAGTCAACTCAACTATGCAACTGTGCCTCTGGCACAAAGCTACTAATGCTGTGCATCTTAGAATAAATCCAAGTGCCATTTCAGTCACAACATATAAACAGAAATGATTCATGAAGGATCCTAAACAAAAATAAAGAATTCAAAATAACCATCATTTTCACAGAATGAGACAATTCTATAGCGACATATGAACTAAATTAACTTATTTTACTTAACTTCCACACCATACGGAGTGTGAGGATTGTGCAAATTTACTGGCATTGATCAAAGATAGCAAATGAATATATGCTAAGCACATATTTAGAAAATGATACTTGCCTCTACTCAACATGGTGTTTATGTAGTAGAAAGAAATGCTCAGAATGGTTTAACAATATTAATCACCTTCATATCCAGCTTTAGGTATGGTAAAAGGATTATGTATTATTTTATGAAAGGCAACAGACATAAACGCCTGTTTGTATATTTCTAATTTCTTAAACATGCCTTTATAATGAAAATTCACAACCTTTGACTTTCATGTCAAAGTACAAGGGTCCTTACAGTCTATATCAGCAGTCAAAAGTCAGTAAAATGGTTACACACAAAATCCAGTGATACATTGACCAAAGTAACTTGGTGCAATTTATATGCATCATGATTATGATAAAATATTTCTTTATTTACCAGCACTATCAGTAATACCAGCGCAGCCCTTATCAGTTTCCTAATATAGGACAGTCAATAGATAGCACAAAACATAATATTTTCTGGGTCCAGAATAATTAGTGCTCATTTTTTGCAAAGGTTTTCTTTGTTTCTTGGCACAGGAAAAAGCAAATTTTAAGAAGAACATTACAAAATGAGAAGGACTTTGTTCACACAAATATGGTGATCTTGAAGGAGTCTGATTATTTTGCTCCCAACTCTTGACAAACTGAGTGTCAAGAACCATCAGGCCATCTTGAATGGCTTCTGATCATGGAATATTATACAAACCATGACTACCTTTGAGCCAGCTAAAGTAAATAACTGTAGTGAGAAATAGTTTCTATGAAAGAAGCTATGCAAAGTAAGATAATGTCTGCATTATGCAACACATAAATTAGTTGAAAATTGAACCAGTTTATGTTGCCTGCGTAATGTATCTGTAGTCTTGCTTCTGAAAAAGGTCACTCTTCCCCATTTTCTTTCTTCCCTTTATGAACGTACGACCGTATATCCTGTAGTAAAGTATTCCCTCGTTATGTAGCTATTAACACAAGCCAGACATACAATTTGTGTTTTACGGAAGGACTAAATAATGAAAAATGTAGGATAAAAATATATAGCAATTACACTTATGAGAAATATGTAGCAAGAGTTGTGCTGGCTTAATAAACACCAACAGGAAATTTGAGGTATTCCTCTTACCTCGGTTTCTGTGCAGTGTGAACGTCCTGATTTACCTGCAGTAAAAAATAAGAAATTATTTTCAGATGGTTTAAAGTGAAAGACAACAGCCAGCTCAAAACTAAACTCCAGTTTAAGTGCCTTAATACCACATTGACAGGAGACCTTTCTATATCCAACACAGATCCATTTAAACTGTCAAAAAGTGCATGTCTAGTCTGTTGATTGAAGTCCATTTCAATCAAGGTAAACAATTTAAAAATAATCAGCAGTTAATATCTTATTTTAAGAGTTACGGTAATGTTTTCAGTAACTTTACGTATTTCTGTGACTTCCATCATGATAACATCCATGGATGCATCTATTTTTTGTTCTACTGAAATGTGTGATCAATTAAGAATATAAGAATGGCCATACTGGGTCAGATCAATGGTCCATCTAGCCCAACATCCTGAGAACAAGTAATCATCAAGTGTTCCATTCTGTCACTCATTCCCAGTTTCTGGAAAAAAAAAATCCCTGACCATTTGGCTAATAGCCATTGGTAGACCCATCCTCCATCCTCTCGTTCTTTTTTTTTTAAACTAGATGAGTAATTAAAGTAATATACATCTTTATGCATCACATATATTTAATAAGAACAAAACTATTTGCTTCTTTTAAGCCTTTTGACAGTGCTTGTTTTTCTAAACCTGATGCTTCAATGTATTTGACATTATCATTACAAATATGCAACTGTCATTCAACTTTAAGAGAACACTAAATTGCGTAAGCTTAAGTAAGTCGCAGCAAATAGTTACAGACTGATAAGAAAAAACCTAACACCTCATGTTCTAGGCCATGTATCTACACCCCAGTTGCATTCATAAGAAAACACTGATAATTTTTATTCATATTATTACTTTGGGGGTAAATAATTAATAATACAAGGATAATAAATAAATTCAAGCACAGAGAGATAATTAAAGTTGAAATGGTTGATCTTCATAATATCCTTGTAAACTTCCCTCTTCAAGTTTTCCAACATTTTATTAGTTTAACACTATTTTTATTTTGTCTGCTTTCTGTTAACTTAAGTAATGAGCATTATAATGATCAATAAATCCAAAATTCCAGACCTACTGTTTTTTTGGCAATGAGGCCACTGCACAACCAAACTGGGATTAATGCGATTCATGACTCTTAAGTTCAGCAGCACTAACTCTAGAAAAATCATATATAAACATTTCCAACTCTCCACGCTTCCTTTATTCAGACACCTAGGCTATGTCTACACTGGTTAATTTAAGTTGACTTAGTGTGTCTACACTTAAAAGTAAAGTCGACTTAAAGGGGAACTTAGAAAGTCGACCTAGAGCATCCACACTGGATGCCCAGGTTGACTTCTAGAGGCTTATGGGGATCTAGGGGAGGACCACGGGGGCAGGGAGGGCACCCCTTGCCCAATACCAGGGGGCTCAGTTTTTGCCCCATTGTACCTGGGTACCTGCCCGGCAGGAAGGGCAGTGGTGTAGCCCTGGGGTAGCCCTAAGTCGACTTAGGGCTACCCCATGTCTACACTGGCTTAAGAGAGTCGACTTAAGCCTTAGGTCTAATAGGAAGGTGGTGTTATAAAGTCGACTTAATTTTAATTAAGTCGACTTTATTTTCCTTAAGTCGACTTAAGCAAGCTGCTTAAGTCGACTTAAGGAAACTGTAGTGTAGACGTAGGGTAAATTAAGTCGACTTAAGCAAGCTTAAGTCGACTTAATTTACCAGTGTAGACGCAGCCCTAGAAACACAATGACTCCTCCTGTGATCATACTATTTATTGAAAACATACATTATTAATTATGTCAGGTTAATACAATAAAGCATGCTCAATAAATACAGCTGGCTGTAGTTAAGAACACTCTTTCTATAGACATGAAACAAAGCATGTAAATGTGTCATTATTTCTCCTTTCTCCCCCTTCGCAACAAGATGTTGTACAGAAAATGGGAATGTAGGAAAAAAACCACTGAATTTACTTTAGTTTGTTTTCTTTTAAGATTAATACTGTTGGTCAAGCTCAGCAAGTCAATGTTGGAAGATGCATGACATCAACAGAATCCATTTATGTGACAGGAGGGGAAAGCAGCTCTCAAGAATCTTTGTTTGAGGACATGTCATTTGGATTCAGGCCCAAGATCTTTGGTGGCTTTTTTCCAATTTCAGGTACCATGGGCTCAGTTGATTTTAAGGAGCCTAGAAGAATTAAACTCATAAGACATGCTGGAATATGGTACAAGGAATTAAGTACATCGTGTGCTCCTTTTTGCTGTGATAATCATACTCATATAGGACCAAGAATCAAGAAGAGAAGTTGTCACCTTCTGCAGAAAGTTTTATAGTAGGAAGAAACCTCTGCAAGATCCCCATCACGGAGTTTCCCCTCATTTGTTTAATTGGGGAGGGAAGTGATTGGATTTGCTCCTTTGTACATCTAACAAGGATTCCACCTCCAGAATTTCTGATTTCAGGAGATCTGCAGAAGATCAAGTTCATTCAGGCAGAGGCACTGTGCCTCCATACCAACTCTGGAGCCCGCTGGCATTTCCTAACTTCTGAATGCTTGACTTTTCAATCTTAATCATTTTATTTTAACATAATTTTGTGGGTACAAATTCTTAAGTTTTTAAAAAAGCAAAGTGGACCCCCCCCCAAATTCCACCTTTGGTACCATATTGACATCCACATGATTCATTAGCAGGACTGGAATCTTTATATCTACCACACAGACCTCTGCCATTTAAGCTAACAGAATAACTGGTAGCAGTGGCTGGTAGTTATCCTCTATGTGGAGCAGCACTAGAAGGGAATGGAACATTTTATCAGGGGTTCACAAATATTTGCAACAGGGGAATGGTAAGACTCGGGGATCTTTGTTTCCATTTCAGGCTTTGAAGGGGGGTGTGCTCTAGTGGGTGTTGACTCTTCTGCCCATTCCCCTCAAGCTTGAGCCCTTCTGCCCCATTTACCAACAGTGTTCATTCCTTAGGGGCTCTGTCATTTAGTCCAACCGTATTTTCCATAGAAAATTGGTAAGAAATGTTGAAAACATATTGGCAAAACTGCAACTATTAGAGCTGCATAGAAGAGTAAAAGCATTATTTAATGTATTTCCTGACAAGCTGGGAAAGAAACCACAGCTCAACCAACTGTTTAGCATCTTATCATCCCATAGACAAGACCAAGTTGACCTGATTTGTTAAATTTAAATGGCATATACAAGACTTGCCTGGAACTAAGAAGATTCCATAAACATTCAGATAAAATCTGTTTTTATTACTGAGCTGGTCACCTTTCATACTGAATGGATATGTTAAACATACCCGTAACGGATATGAGACAGCTAGCTAGCAAAAAGGAAAGTCATTCACCTTCACCGTGACTCGTAGCCAATGTAAACTGAATGCTTTGCACTGTTTTCCCATATTAACATGCAGAACTCAAGAGTGTCTAAAGGCTGCTTTTGATTTTTTTTTAAACTAAAAACATTATGATTCCAATTGAAACATGGAGAACCTCTGTATGTATATACACATCCAGACTTGTTTGGTGCTCAAGCAGTATGATGTACATGACTGTTACATGTAGTAAATAAGGCACATTCACTAAAAATTTTAAATACAATTTAAATATTTTTAAGCAGCTGAATCTGTCTAAAATGCTGTTCCAAAAACATTAGGAGGTTTTTCTCCAACTGTTAAATATCTTAAACAAATTTTAATCCCAAATGTTAGGAAGGAAGATCCACTGAAATATATCTGAGAACAGTAAGCATTTGGCAAAAAGTAATTTTTAAAGCATACAAGTATGCAATAATATACAGAAATCCCCCAGAGCTCCAGTCACCAAAAAACTGGGCACAAATTGAAATGAATCTCTAATGCTCCAATATATCAGATGTCTAAAACTACTTATTAGACAGCTTCAACTACTGTGAGAACAACAGACAAATTTACTATTACGTTTTAAAGCCAAGTTGATGTTTAAAAGGGATAAACTTGATATGTACAGCCGTGGCCAAAATGTTAATTACTGTTCAGGGCATCAACAGAGACCCAAATGTATACAGACTTGTAAAAATGGCAGTTTCTCTAGTTCATCTCAGATATACTGCTTCAAGCTACTTCTTCATTTATCTGTGATAGATACTACATCCTTCCCCTCAAGAGGAAGCACATGTGAATTTTAGATGACTTCTTTAGTTCATATATGCTGCCATCACTATTTAGATTTATCACCACTGCAGTGCAAGAATAGAATTCCTTTAATTTCTCCAGGGTCTATTTTTAAGGTAACAACTAATCTGGACAATGGATCGACTTAGATTGTTTATCCCCCTTATTTGCAAATGTTCCAACTGGGCAACAAAACAAAAGGTATATTCATACCAATGCCAGTTTTACCATCTTATATGAAATTATTGTCAGAAGTACTTTATAAATTAGGAACAGATACCACCAGATTTATACAAAGCTTCATAATATTTCATTTCTAACTACAATTATACATAGGAACACAGAAATTGTGATAATGGATCAGACTTGTCCCCAAATAATATTTGTATTTCTGTTACCCTTCTCTGAATCCCCTCTATTTCTGCAATATTGCTTTGACCTTGAACACTCTCTTTGCATCTTTTTACTGGTCCCTCTTTTATATCACATAAAATATAAGCTAGTTTTCACTTTCAAAGCCCTAAATGACCGTATCCCACCTTATCATATCTCATTCACTACTCAGAGATCAATTCCCACCTGCAATCAGTCCAAGATGCTAGCCTCCATCCCATTTGTTACATTTTCAAACAAGCACCTTCATGCTTTCTCCCATGCTGTTCCTAATGCTTGGTTAAAGGAAGTTGTCTGATTTATATCTAAAAAGGAGTCTACATGAATTGCTGACCACTCTCAGCTCCCAAATGGGGATCAGCATTACACAGGACTGCATCTTATATTCTTCCATCACAAACTCCAGTTTATAACTCCCCACCCACCCACCCTTCCCCAAAAAGTCACTTCCCCTTCAATGGGGAAGGATCAATTACTGCAATGACAATAAGGCATTTTTCTGTAGTAAATACCACAAAGTTAGTTTAAAGACATGTTTACCATCACTACCTAACATACGTTAATTTCATATAATTTGGATCAGTGGTCTGAAAATTGGATCACTGGAATATTCATGAGATACAATGCGGCCTGGGTCAACCCACACACATGGTGGGGAGGGAGCCCTTACCCCTCGTTCCTGACTGTAGTTCTTGACCATGGCCCCGCTCCTGATTGTAGCCCCACTCCCAGCCTGGCCCCACTCCCAGACCTGGGAGTGGGAGGGAGTGCAAAGCAGGTAAGGGGGTGGAGGAGTATAGACCAAAAAAAGTTTGGGACCAATGTTTAGATGACAACCTAATTTAACAAGATGCCTCGAAACTATGTTGTTATTAAATATAAGCAGATTGACTCTGAAGCTTTTATTTCATAATATATTTGTGAAAAGGAACGTATCTGCACAGAAAATATTTGACTTTTGTGCTTACAAAATTTATAAACAGCAGACACAAATGGTACAGCACATTAGCACATTTACATTTCATTGTGTACCCCACAATAGTAGATAACAGATTATGTTTCAGCTGACAACAGTCAGGAGATGCTTTGTACAACTGATTAGAATCATATTCTGCAGGTGTAGCAAATATCATATCCCGTATAATTTGAACAAATTTAAACAGCTGATCAAGGGACTAATAAAAATAAGTTGCTTACTGGAGGTCTTTATTAGGAAGGGGAACAAACCTGTACCCAGTTCTCTTCAGTATATACTCTGATGAACTAAAGACAGGTAGCAACTACCTAGTAAGAGTAATCTCTCACACAGATTTCACTGTACACTAGTGCTAACTTCCTCCAAAATCCTGATGAAAACATCTATTTTTCAAACCTGATGAAAAAAAAAATACCCTCAGGTGTCACGTACCAGTCATGACTAGAAATGACAAGACACAATAGAAAAGTGGGCAAATCCTTTATAACACAATTACATATGCCTCAACTCTAACGACCACCAGGTGTTCAACTGCCACTCATGTACTGTCTCCCCTTCCTGAGACAACAAGAATTAACTAAAATCAGATTGCTAAAAAGAGAAGGAAATAGATACTTAATCACAGCAAAAAAGCAACTGGACACCACAAAACCAAACTACAGTGTTCAAAAGTATATTAATCACTTTAAAAATTAAAAAGAAAGAGATATCACTACTGAAGTGGCCTGTTAAGGCCTGGTCTACACTACAGAGGTTTGTCAACAAAAGACTGATTTTGTTGCCGAAAACAGCAAAGGTCTATGCAGTGAAATGCTCCTCCCACTGATGTAACTCCTTGCTATGCCAACTTCATAAATACACTTCAACAAGAGGCATAGGGCTTGTCAGTGTAGACAGAGCAACTCAGTGTCAGTGTTGACACTGCATTCCTTACATCAGTTGTTGGCTGTCATTCATGTCCATTTCTGCCCTCCTCCCCCAGATCCAGCCACCTGGACTCAGAAGCAGGGAGTGTCTTTTTCACACTCCTGAGGCTGTGTCTACAGTGGCAGGAGATTAAAATTCAGTCTTTAGAGGCCAAATTAATAAAAGCGGAGGAGAGTGGCTAGACGACACTCCATCCTCCGGCTTCTTGTGTTCACACTACCCCTGTGGGCTGCCACCCCTGCAGCCCCGCAGCCAGCTGGGAAGCCTCCTGCGGGGCTGCCCTGGCCCTGCAGCAGGCTTGGCAGTCCCCCGCCTGGACTCAGCAGCCCCCCAGCCTGCAGCGGGTCTGCTGGAGCCAGCGACAGCCCCGGTGGGGGCTGCGGGGAGGCGGCGGTAGCCCTGGTGGGGGGTTTGCCCAGCCTGCGGGGGACTGTGGACTCCGGTGGCAGCCCTGGTGGGGGACTGCGGGGGGCCAGTGGCAACCAGTCCAGTGGCAACCGGGGTGCTGCCCAGTCCACGGGCGGCTTCGGGGGCTGCCCAGCCCGCAACGGGGCTGCCGAGCCAGCAGCGGGGCTGCGGGGCTGGTGGCAGCCCCTGCAGGAGGGTGCTGAGTCCGCAGCAGGTCTGCAGGGGTTGGTGGCAGCCCAGGTGGGGGGCTGCCGAGTCCACATTAGGGCTGAGGGGGCCGATCCCGAAGCAGGAGGCCAGTGTCTACACTGGGGTTAGGGTGAATTACTAAATTTGCCCTTAACCCTACGTCTCCTGGAGAGCTGGATTTACAAGGTTGACTTGTAACACCACTTAATTCGACCATCCAGCCCTGTTAGCGTGTACGCAGGCTGTAGAAGGTCGAAGTAAGCAGCGTTACAGCGACCTAACCCAGGCCTCAGTGATGTAAGTTTGATCAACTTAAACTGTATGGTAGACCTGCCCTAAGATATTTATAAGAGAGACTATACAAAATCATCTATGCTCTGCTATTCCCAGAGATGACTAAAATACAAAAGTTTACTCTTAAAGTCTTGACACCATACTGCATGGCTGTTGTGTTAACAGTAAATGCTATTGCAACAACTGTACAGCTTGCAGCTTTAGAACTTCTGCCTAGCCTCCTTTCACTGAGCTTTATATGGATGCAAGGGTCTGTCCGCACAAAATTCATTACAGGCTAGGGGCTGCAGTAATTAATACCTGCGGTAATTTTAGAAAATCTCTAAAATGCACAAAATAACTACTGAGGAAATGCTATACCTAGCAACACACCTGAAACTCATCTTAGAAGCAACATTAATTTGCTGCTTAAGTACTACATCTCTTTTCTTATGGTGTAAAGTAAGTGTATACATAGAGTAGATAATCAGATTCAGAAGGAGTCAAAGAGGAAGGCAAAAAAACATTCTTCAATCAATAAGGTTGAACCAGCCGTGCATATAGCATGATGTGCAATGAACTGCCTAACATGCAAGTCTGTGATTAACAGGTGAGAGTAACTCAGTAACATTCTAGAAAAGGGATGAGGTTAGAGGTCAAGAAAAATCTATTATTCCAGTATTTCTAAGGTACTACTCAAGGTTTTTTTTAAAATAAGATATGCTGGTGAATAAGTGCTGTCTGAAGATGACCTCTGATTAACAAAATACAAAGAGGAAAATTCATATTTAGTCTAACTGATTAACAATTTCTCATTAATTTTTGTCCTCATTCTCCCTGGACACCATCTCCTATTACGACCAATATAGCTGAAGTCCAGTTTGCTCTCACTAAAGTTGGCTGCCATCTTCTTACAGCTTTGGCATGTGGAAGTTACCCTGATTTACTTCACCTTTTCTTCATAGCAAACATTTACATTTATGGAGAGAAACCCTAACTCCATTGAACTCAATGGGAGTTTTGCCATTGAGTTCAACACAGCCAAGATTTCACCAATGATATTTACCATTATCCTAGTTTGATAATTCTGCAGCATAAAATTGTATTTACCTTTCCTGGTAACTCATTGCTTTTGCAGGTCATATGGTCCTTTTCATCTCTTATGCCTTTATTTTTAAAGTTTATCATCTTATTCATGTAATGTTTGTTTGTTCTTCTACCATGGTTTTAGTTTTTGCATTTTCTTAATTGCATTGTATTTCTGTTTAGTTTGCTTCTGTGCCTCTAAAAATGTTTTGTGCTAAAATTCAAAATACTCTCAATCATATTTTAATTATCTATATCTGTCAGCAAGACTAACCTGAGATGGTATTTCAAAAAGGAATGTATTTATTATAATAGTATTTTATAAGCATTTCTAAGGCATAAATCACCCTCACTAACTCTCAAATTCATCTGAAAGTAAAAGAATGTCCCCCATCCCAGTTCCTGTAGCACAAAATAAAAAAAAGTCTTCTTGTGTTATGTTTCCAAATTTATAGGATTAATCCTACACAATGTATGTCCAGGGTATTAGATATTTTCCATTGCCCTGCTCACATCACATCTCCCCAGTGGTTTTCCCTTCTTTACCATCTCAAATATAAGCTATTAGTTTTCATTTTAAGGTCATTCACACTTAATCCTTACTCCACCTATCATCTCTCATTCACTATCAAGATGTCAGCTCCCACCTCCAGCTGACCTACTATGCAAGCCTTCATCACCCATTTGTTAAGTTTTCCAACAAGCTTTTTCATGGCTTTCCCCAGGATGCCCCTCCTTATCCTCCTCCAAAATCCTTCTTAACTCTACATTTCTGTAATGCCTACAAAAATCTTGACTGCTGGTTAGGCTGCTGATGTTCGAACATCACTGACTAACATGCTGATCAGCAGAGTCTCTAGTTTCCCAGTACTCCCATCTATTTGCAACCAGCTGGAGTCTCTTGTTTATACTTTGATTGTGAGCTTTTGGAGCAAGGACTTAGATGTCTGCTCAGGACTAATTTTTAAATCCATTCCAGATCAGAACCAGACCCAAGTTCCCCCAATCTGAGAGGACGGATATGTTGTCCTACCCAAGCCTTCCCTCAAAACCTGAGTCAGCGCCATCACTAACTCCTGCCTTTGGGGTCACTACAGCAGTGGCTGTATCCGTAGCTCTTACCATCCATAGCCTCCTGCTGCACCATGCCGATCCCATGGGCAGGAGGAGGAGAGCCAACCCAACCCCATGAGGATCATATTGTTTTCCGGCTTGAACCCAACCACTGTAGCCAGGTCCTACTGATTTCAGGTAGAGCAATAGGATTCTTCAGGGAGAGTACTGCTGTTCTTTGTTTGTATAATGCTTGGCACAATGGGGTCCTGATCCATGACAAGGGCTCCTAAGTGTTACAGTAATACATAATAACTATCACAATAACTATTCCAATTTGGCTTTTCTGCTCTCAGAAATTCTCTCTGATCATTGTTCCTTTTGCTCAGGAATTCTATAGCAAAATCCTATACATTTACGTTTTTTTATTATCTTTAAGCCATGATGAACCTACAATGTCTGAATTCTACAATACCTTCAATATTTTTCTAGAGCATTAGGTTATTACCCTGGCACTTAAGGCTGCTCTTTGCCTTTTTATTTTCCTTTGATTTTGCCTAAAATTGTTCAATATTGAACCCTTTTCCTCATTGATTTGTTAGCCCACCACATTTTGGTTACATTCCTTGCTGTGCATGTAGTTCTAGGTTCACCCACTATTTTTGTCCAGCTTCTTGCATTTGTAATGTGTAGGCCTATTACAAGATACCCTTCTAGAAATACACTTCTTTCTTACCAAGAGGTTATTTTTCGTTTCCTTATTTGTAATCTCCCTGGTCCACATCAAAATTTCTAGCCATCAATATAGGGGAACTGGTGTCACCTCCTAGTGCACAGACTGGATATGTGTAAACCATGATTAGAACTAAATGGGTTTATTGATATAGCTACACTAATGGCAAAAGCCCAGTGTAACAATACCTATACTTCATGGTGCCTCTTTCACATCTTAACAAAAGAAGCGGATGGGAAGAAATATTAACTGTTTTCCCCCTTTCTATCTACTGACTGTTCCACGTCCACTCTACCCATTAGTTGATATAAAATTATTCCTGTCACTCTTCCAAAGTCCCAAGGACTGCAAATAATGCTGAGGATTTCAGATACCACACTTTAATATAATTAAATAGCAGTAAGTTACATTTTGGGATATGTTAAAATAAAAATTCAAAATCAGAGGTAATTAAACATTAATTTAAGCTTATAAGGAGTACTACTGCCTCAAAACATACATACTTTTAAATATTAAAACAACACATTTTTAAACCAAAACAGGAATTTCAAGGCTTTTCTGATTCATTTGTCATCAGGCAATTGCACCTCTCCTTCCCACCTATGATTCCACAAGGGCACCCCATCTAGGCTTCAAGCTCTTCAGCCATCACCTCTCTTGAATGGAGACCTTGCTCCTCTCTGCCTTCTGACCAGGATATTTCCAGGCTGAACAGTTCCCTGCCTTCTCTCACTGGCATAGCGAGGGTGTCTGGCGCCTGGGGACCAAGCCCACATTTGGGCTTCCTCCCCCCCGCGCAGGGCAAGAGGGGGGTCTCAGATCCATCCCCCAGGTGCTCCAGGGAGGGGGCTCCTCTGAGGGGCTGCAGGGGGCACCAGGATATCCTGCAAGGACCTGATTAGAGGGTCACTGGCCTGGGCTCCCCACTTTTGGGGCAGCACCTGATGGCCCCGCCCTCCCTGATGCAGGCCAGAACAGTGGGGGGCGGCCGCAGCTCTAGCACTGGAGGGTGGGCTGGGGCCAGACTGCCCCGCCCCTGGCCACTGCTGCTCTTGACACAGCGTTCCAGCCCACCCTGCCCCCAGCTGGCTGGTCCACCCCAGGGGCAGGGCGGCCTACCCTCAGACCCTGGGGAACAGCAGCCACACACCGCCACTCCCTGCTCCCTGGGGCAAACCAGCCAGCCAGGGTCAGGGCAGGCCGGAGTGCTGTATGGAGAGCAACAGCGGCCAGGGGCGGGTCGGCCTCTGGCCCCAGCCCCCCCGCCAGCGCCGGGGCTGCAGCTGGCCCCCCGCCGCTCTGGCCCACGTGCGGGAAGGGCCGGGGTGCTAGGTAGTGCCCGAAAGTGCAGAGCCTAGGCCAGCACCCCTCTAATCAGGCCCTTGGAGGGCCAGCCTGGGGCCCGGAGCCCAGAGGCATGGCACCTCATCGCCCCCACATTGCCACGTCATTGCCTCCTCTGAATTATTTCCAGCAACAGTCTGCCTGAGTAGGCATGCTTCACTTTTCTCCTCAGAAATGGTACACCAGTTATTTGCCCCAGCTATGTTATTGTACAGTTCTTTCTAAGCAAGCGTGTTTTATTCTTAAGATAAAAGCAATACACAGGAAAAATATTAAAATAATAAGAAGACTTGCATACATGATAATAAGCTTAACAGATATTTCTCCCTGTAACTCCAATATGGGCTCAGGCAAGTGAGCTGTCCTTCAAAACCCCACACAGGGGTGTCCCAGTGGTTTTGAGTCACAGCATCCTTTTGCCTAGAACAGTCACCACACATGAATCTGTGAATCACTCATTTGTCTAGTTCGATTCTTTGAAGAGAACATGAATAGGTAATCAGTCAGACAAGAAATCTCTGTTCAACTCAACAGCTTCAAATGCATAGATTCCTGGTGCATTTCCTTTACATCCTCAATATTTCCTAGGAAATCTACTTCATATGTAGAGTCTCGAGAAGTCCTCTGCAATTCCTCTCAGAGATGCTATTAATCCAGTTTTCCTCACAAAGAAGTTCCATACAACCTCACAACAGTACATAAACATTTGCATTTACAAAAAAGTGGCCTACTGAAATAGGTAAGCTTAATTCAATAAGGTTTAACTTAATTCAGAAATATTTGTCCAAAATGCTCCAGAAAATTGCCATCTGTCACACCATTTACATATATTTTCATTTAAACAAACAAAACAAAAAAAGCTGTCTGAGAAGGGTGAGAAGCATTTCTCAATGGGTGAGAAGCATTTCTGCCCCATGTTGGAATTAGATCTGAAGTAAATAGGCTCACTATGTTCATTCCCAATAGAGATGCACACAAAGAATATAAGAAGGGCATGAAAGGTCCTACACAACTGACAGGACAGCAGAAACCATTCATCTTCAGTAGGCTATACCTTATCATGCCCGGAAGTCAATGAAAGCTGTCCTGAGGTCACCACTCTGAGATCTTTTCTGGGGTTAGAGGCAAGGAGCACACATGTTCTGTGCTCCCATCAATAGTGGAAGATTTTGACCAGAAAATCTGCATCATAATTAATGCTGATGAAATGAGCAGTAATTCCCTTCTTTGCCTTTTATCTGGATTGGTGGTGGGGTGAGGTTGTGAGGTGGAGCATAGTGAAAAAGAATAACCACTGACATCACAGTTCTCTGGAAGCCATGGTCTCAGTACGGAGAGGGAAGGTCAAGAAACACTATGGATGTGCCAGCCCTCATGCTTGACAGCTGGAGATTGGCTTTGTGAGATTTTCCAGTTTTACCCTTTGCCTCCTCCACAATTCCTCCAAGCCACCCCTCCTTTTTAGGAGCTCAATCCACGCCCACTGAAGTTCATGGAAACCTACATATTGATTTATACTGGTACTGGATCTGGCCGTAAGGAAGCATGCAGAGGAAACTGAGTTTTCTGAGTTTGCTTTTCCATCCCAAACCTTTTCTCATACACAAGGAACATGTAATCTAGGAAGTAACTAGTAACTAAAATTTGGCAGATGGCTTATAGCAACAATCTTATTTCTGAGAAGAAGCCTTATATTTATTCAACGCTAAAAGTGCTGAATACATTGCTCAGGATTTAATGTAAGTTTTTACAGTCATGTAACTATCACCTCAAGTATATGCTTGAGGTTTAAATAATACACAAATAATGCTGATTCACAATTGCATTTATGTAAACAAACCCACATCCCTAGACCAAAATGTTATAACTCCATGTTTCTCAACAACTGGACCACTGACCAGTGCCAGTCCCTGAGATCTCTCTGAGAAAGTTTAGGAAGGCAGCAGGCCAGTCCCTGGTATCAAAAAGTTTGAGAAATACTGTTCTAACACATACATCGGTTTGCTTTTCATCTGCTCTAGCAGTTTATCAAGTGTTGCTGTAAATTAACTTTTCATAGAACACAAACTAACTAAGGACGAGCCTCTTGAGTTAAGCCTATTTTACATCTTTCTTGGTTTCTACAATTTTATGTAAGTACTCACATATAATTTACATGCCAGACAGAGTGAGTTTGATTCACAGCAAAGTGGCCATAATGGAGTCAGCACTTCATTTCTCCTAGATTAATCTCCTTATACTTTTTAAAAATGTTTATTTCTTCCTCCTCTTGAACTCTCACAAATTGATAAGGTTTGCAATATACTCTAAAGACAGCCAGGTACTTTATAGGCATTTCTAAAGCAAATTCTCTAATACTGCTTTATCTCTGCATTTGCTGTTCCATTAGCATAAGCTATACTGACAGGCATGACTGATCACATCCTCCTTCACAATCCTAAACAAAGCCTGAATGTTCACTATACCAAGATACCATGGGACTCCTTTATTTGCCCATACATACAGGCTTCCATTGTGTACAAAAACAGCAACCAACATCTGCTTCTTTTGATAAATTAAATCTTTATAATAAAACTAGACTCATATATGCTTATATGTATTGTTACGGAAAAATGAAGCTTGGTGAAAAAGACAAGCTTTTGAGCTCCAAATCCCTTGAAGCTATAAAGGTGAGTAGGATGGGCTACCAGAATCTAAATTTGGAATATCTTTGCTTTTATTCATTAGAAGCTTAACAGACAAAAATTGTACAGGTTTTTTAAAAAACAGGATCCTAATCATTAACATAATGCACAGATTAAAAAAAAGATTCTTAAATATTTGTTATTTCACAGGACCCACATTTGAGATTGTTTCTTCTGTACCTATTGATGGTGTTACAGACATACAGAGGTCTTTATGGGATGTAACTGTGGGCCGGATCTAAAGCCCATTGAAGTCAATGGAAAGATTGCAATTCATTTCACTGGGCTTTGGATCAGGTCTTCTATGCTCATCTTCTGATGCCATCAATTTTTGCAGAAAGAACAGAACAATGAACTCAGATGTGTTTCTTTGTTTTATCTGCTAAATCTAATCAGTTTAATTTTAAAATCTATTTTTTGTAAATTAAAAAAAGCTGTGTATTGTAGTCATGTCATGTAAGGTAGGGTTTGAAAAATCCAATCAACCACATTCAGGAAGCCACTGTGGAAAAGTGCCATCAATTTCTGCAGAATCTGTTACTTCACTTAAAATGGTAATTAATTTCTAGTTCTTATGTTTGTGAAGATAACCTTGGTTTAACCTTCCAAACACAAACTACAGTGTTGTCTTCCTAAGTCTCCATACACACAGCTCCAGTGCCTCTGCTACTACTCATTGCTTCCGAAGACACAGCAAAATCAAACTATAATTCTCATTAATTTTCATTACTACTATCCAGAAGATTGTGAGTAGCAGTGAAAAACCAGAATCAGGCTGATTTCATGCTATTGCTGTGTGTGAAAGCCATGGTCATACCCAGTGCACAGGAGAACTGAAAACAGAGGCTGAATGGTATTAAAGAATGTACCCTCTCCCCTTAGGGAGAGGTATATTTTGCAAAACCACCCCCAAAAAATTACAGCTGTCAGGAGAATGTGAGGTGGGAGGGAAGAACACACACAATGTTGCTCCCTTTCAGCAGTCATGGGTGATGTTGAGCAGAAGTTTCAAATTTATTAGACAACTACCAGCTAGAGGCTGACAAAAGATGGAGCCAGTGAGCAGGATCTAGGGACAATTCCATGGTAGGAATCCCAGCATCTTCCCTTTTTCCAGTACATGGGGAGGAGGGAGCATTTCCCTGTGTCACCTCCTTCCCCCAATCTTTTATATCAATCTTTGGCTAATGGGTTTGATCCTCTGGCTCTTAGGTATATAAGATTTCCAAGACTAAACATGAGTAGATGTTTGAGGGTGAAACACGAAATATAGGGAGAAAGTAGGAAATACAATGTAGTAAAAAACAGAAAATTACATCAGAGGTTGGAGGGGAAGCAGGGAAAGAAAAAAAAAAGGAGACCTGGACAATACTAAGATTTAAAGTGAGAGATTACCTAAGCAATACATTTTAGAAGTCTAGTGCACACAACGTACACTGCATTTAACATGAGCTAAAATGGTTGAGTTAAAGCCTATGGAAAAGCCTGAGCTTTACACCACAATTTAATTCTAGCCTAGACAGGGCCTTACTGAAGAAAACTAAGAAAAAGATATACCATGATCTGTTATAGGAAAGAAAATAGGAAGTGGAGTGAAGGAAAGAAAAGGCAAAGAAATATAAAAAGCAAAAGAGATGTAATAACAATACATTTCTGAAAAAAATCTAGTCCTGATTGAAAATGTTAGAAGTAAAATCTGCTTCTGCAATGCACAACTGCTTCCTTTATCCCTGCAACACGCTGGAGATGGTTGTGGAAGTATTGTCCCAAGGGCTGCTAGGAGCTGTGTAATTTTTAACTTGCTGTAATAAAAAGCATCCCAGATCACTTTTAAATTGGGATTTTCATTAGACTCATCTTACTAATATCACAAGCCTATGGACTATTTTGATATTTTTATGCACCCTTCACTAGTCCAGACAGGATTACTGTAATTCTCTACCATTCTCTACCAGACAGACATGTCTATTAAAAGGCTTCATTAATTCATAATGCCAGACTTAGTTCTCAATGCTTAATTTATGTTACTACCATTTTGAAGACTTTATATAATCTTCTGTTTCATATATGTTTTCAAATCCTGATTCCTACTAAGGAATTCCACAGACATTTACTATTATGACGAGTGTGGATTTTGGGATGCCATTATTTGTTTGATCTACTTCACACTGCTGGTTTTAGACTTCTTACAGAAATTAAGCCTTGTTTACATTTATTAAAAAAGAGTTTTTTTTCCAATTTACAACATGAGCTTCAAAGCTCCATGGACTCTCCTTTTTATTACAGCTGTGAATACATTTTTTTCTATAAACTTACCAAGACCTGCTTATGTGTGCAATGTCTCTGGTAGATATATACTATATGCCTAATGTTGGAATACCTATCTGTTTCAATCTGTTTCTGGTAAGTGCTTTAAGATTCTGATTTGTTTTCATAAATGTTTTAGGAGAGGTAATATAACCAAAGATATTTAAAGGGTATATCTTATAAACATGTATAATATGGTATTATATTACTCATTCATGAAGATATATATATTACACACATATATTATATATTTCTGTGTACATCATAAGTTTAAAATAGATATGTTTCATGTCCTGTATGTTCAACCCTGGATATCAAAACTACATACCAATAAACTTTTATTACATATGTTATAGTATTGCTCCTTAACCACTACATGCTTCTGTTAATTTGGTCTTCTCTGGAAAAGCATACCATTATGCCTTTTTGGATCCCAAATGGCACAAACAAAGGCACAAAAGGAGGCACACATCGTTAATACCTCCCCCACAGCATCCAGTCCTCCGAACAGTGTGCACCGACTCCCTGACAGCTATTCTCTTTGTTTTGCTCTGCAGGGCCCTCCCCCTCGTCAGGCTGACCTACATGGGCAGCTTGCATCGGTTTCCCTCCCCCAGGCTCCCTCTAAGGAAGGATTCTGATAGAAGGAAGAGCCGGAGCTCTCCAAATCAGCACGCACACCCTGCTGTACCTGGCCTCTATTGGCAGGCAGGCAGTGCAGCTTGGCCAGAGCCGGGCGGCATTACACCAGCCAGCGGACTGAATGCGATTTGCTTGGACTCCCTGTAAAGCGCACCCCACACACGCCTCCCCGCTCTGTCCTGCGGGCTCCGCGCTGCTCGTCCGCACAGCCCCGGGGAGGGGAGAAGACGCACAGCGGGGCACGCTGCAATCCGGCAATGGACGGGGGTGGGCACATCTAGCGACAGGCGAAGGGGAGCAGAACTGCCGTGTCGGCGGCGGGCGGGCCCCAGTGTGAACGGGAAAGGATTGCTTTGCGGGGTTCACTCCGGTGCGGGGGAGAAGGAGCCGGGGCCGTGGGGAAGGGGCGGAAGAGCGGGGCTGGGTAAAAGGAGCCCCGGGCCACCACGGCCACGAGGCTCAGCCCCACCAGCAGGGCTGGGCTGGGGAGGCGGGGAGCAGCCTGCGCCTCACCTGCTGCCGGCGGGGAAGCCCCGCTGGGCGGCTCGAGGGTGACGGCGCCGTCCTTCCAGATGCGGATGTGCGCGGCCCCCTCCGCCCTGGCGGCGGCCGGCTGGCGGCCCCGGGCCCGCAGGGAGGCGCAGCACTGGTAGCACACGGCCCACGCCTGCTCCTCGTTGATGGGCTGGTTGTAGAGCTTCAGGATCTCCTGCAGGGAGAGCGCCTCCCCCGCCGCCGCCTCCCGCGGCCAGTCCCCGGCGCGAGCCATCCCCGCTGCCGCCCGCCGCGCCTCAGCGCCCAGTCCGCGCCGGCCTCATCCTCTCCCGGCCCCGTAGCCGGACACGCGGCGAGCACCGAGCCCGTCCCGCAGCGGCGCCCCAGCTCCTCACCGCCAGCTCATAGCAACGCAACGGCGTCCCCTCCCCGCCGGGCCGCACCGCCGCCTGCCGGCCGGCCGGAGAACGCAGCGGAAAACCAGCGGGCGGCGGCTCGGGGGGCTCGAAATCTGCCCGCTCCCTGCAGCGCATCCAAGCCCCTCCCTACCCGCAACCCTCTTTCTCCGCTGGCGGCACCGTCCCCGTCGCTGCGCACCTCGGTGCGTGATACAGAGTTGCCCATAAGGGACCAAGAAGCATCAGCTACACCGGGGAAGTGGAAAAGACAAAGCACAAGGCAAAAGCAAAGAGGAGCCGGGGGACAGGGAGAAGAGCGAAACAGAGAAGCTTTCTTCTCCACCATGGAGCTGCCATAGCAACCTGCTAGCAGCGCAGGGATAAATACGAGGGAGAAACGGATAGAGGGATAAATCAAACGTTGTGGGAAGCACCATAAAAGGGAATCTACAGGGGGTGTCTCTCTCTCTGGTATAGTGATCTTCACTTGATCTCATTGCTAATATGCAAGCAAAAAAAATACAACCCTCCCCCCCCAAACAAACAAAAAAAACCCCAAACCCATAATGTTTATACTTAGTGCTTTAAAAGGGCCAATTTCACAAAACTGAACACACTTATGAACCAGATCAGAGGGAAGAATTTAATCAGAAAAATCTGAATGATAAGTGGCAGTAATTTGAAAGACACCATACTCAGTGCCCCAAAACCACAATGACAAAGAAACCTACTTGATTTAAAGGGGAACAAAAGCTAGCTATGAAAATAAAATATATAATACATTAAAGAAAGGGGAAGTCAATCATAAGGAATTTAAATCAGAAGGTGAGAATTATATAAGGGAAGCTCAAGAACACAAGCAGAAATCAATGTCAAACATACAAAAGTTTAAGAAACGTGTTAGGAACAAAAATAAACCTTGACAGTAGGACTGGTCCATTGCTAGGTGGGAAATTATAGAATTATGAATAAAAATGCAGAGAAGGCAGAATATTCAATAAATATTTATATTATATATTAAGAGAAAACAGATGATGCAGTTTTATTATATGGTGATAGCACTTTCAATTCCACTAGCATCTCTGGAAGATTTAAAAGAAGTTACTCAAGTCAAGATTTTCCAATAAGCAGGTCTAGATGACTTGCATCTGAGAGTTTTAAAAGGGCTGGAAAAGAAGCTTGCTGCACCATGAATGTTGATTTTTCAATAAGTTGGGGAAGTTTCAGGAGACAGGAAGAAAACTAATATGTCAATTTTGATTCACAGTGGTCCTGGCAGCTGGTACTTTTCTCCTGGGAGAAAAATGGTCTAGAATTTAAACTTTAGTTTATTTATTTATAAATAAAGTCCTAATCCTTTTTATTAGAATAAGAACATTCAGGATGTTAATTGAATGTAACTCAAGGTAAATGATGTCTTCCTGAGTCTATAGCCAGTACAAAACAATATCTAAGTGGTGTGGCATGCTCCGTTCATCTTAATGGGACATTTACTAATCAATTTCAAATATCAGCATAGATAATCATTTATTGCTCAATAAAGCATACAAACTGGTCAGTTATTGTGCACATCTAAACAATGTACTGGGCATCCTGTTTTGCTGTCACAAGTATTTAGTGTTGATTTGAGAACTGAGACAAAGAATTACCACTTCCCCCTCCACTTCTGCTCAACCCATTTTGCATACAGTCCTCCCCATTAGAACACTAGGGGAAAGAGATGCACTCTCTATCTAACAGGGCCAACCAATAAGTATTATAGATGTTAGAAACAGAAAAAACTCCTTTAGTCATACCCAAACCAAGTTCTCTGACAATGCAGGATTGTTTTCCTTAAATCCTTGCAATGGACAAACTGCAATATAAAATTTTACAGAGTGACCTCTTCTGTATAAATTGAGTACTACAGTTGAAAAGACCCAAAAAATTTAGATTCAAAGGACTGTGGTCCTTTTTGGCATCAATCTCCCATTTCAGAATAGTTTACCAGGTAAATGTAATGGATTTGGGTAAATTGCTACATTTACAGATAGACATATATACATACTTAAAGACTAGATCAAATAACCAATAAATTTTTATTATAATAAGAGACACTCAGCAAATCAAAATGTCTTATATCTCAGTCTCCCAACTGTAAAATGTGAATAAATACTAAGCCATCTTTGTAAAGCACTTTGAGATCTAGAATGTGAGACCAAGTATGCATCACAATTTATTATTAAAACCTGGGTGTTGAAGCAGCCAGTACTTTGTTACTATGAGTTGGAACTCTAATAATACTAAATGTTCCAAGATTGATGTCGAACTCTGCTGCTGAAGGTATTTTTTTGCCTGAGACATAAGTAAAGCATTCCTGATAATTTGTTGCTATTGTGTATCCTGGGGCACTTTCCAGAATTAGGGGCTGTACCTATGGTTTCAACCACAGTTAATATTAGCAGAACCACTTAAGATGGAGCTCCATTAGATTACAAAAGCTGGCATCATCAGGGAGTAACTTTTCCTTTTTACATGACCCTCTTTATACATGCTACTCAAAGAATCTGGGACAAACAGAACATATATTAAGCAGGATCTCGAGTCTTACCCTTATTGTGTTGCTTGGAAGACTCTGAAGCTGTGCTGGACAGGCAGAGACCCTCAAGCTAAAACAGGAGCCCTGAAGCAACTAACATGCAGTCAAGTGCCTTCTATAGATGTAGTTATAATTGCCAGGAAGCCAGAGACAGTAAAGGAGAAAAGCTGGATCTGTGATGCTGAGAAATTATTTTTTAATATACCAGGTAAATTAAATGCCCCAAAAGTCATTAACGCAAGTTAAGGTTGCCCAGAGGCGTCTTATGCTATTCCAGTTGTGCCTAAACTTAAAACTTCTGAGAATGAGAAAATACAAAGTTGAAGGCACATGCCAACCCTGCAACACCTTATCGCTGCCCATTTGATACCACAACACCTCAGCACATACCTACTAGCACTGTGCTCTCCCATGCTACAGAACACTTTGGAAAGCAAGCATGTGAGCACTACAGAACAAAGACAACTTCTTTGCTAAGGCAAAACTTGTTAGGTCAGCCATAGCAAACAGGAGCTACCTACATCAGACTTCACTCACTGAGCATGCTACGGTCAAACCATCCCATACTTCCTAAATGTCATCACTTGCCAAAAGGGACATGGCCTTAATTTACACCTCTCTAAAGCTTGTCTACATATGTAAGTTATTCCAGAATAAGGTAGCAGGTGAATTGGAAGCAGAATTAAAAGCATGGAATAAATAAGTTTCCACACAGGGAGTTATTTAGAAATCATTATTCTTGAATAATCATATGTGCAAATAAGCCCTAAGCCTAGAAGGCTACTACCTTATTTACCACAAGACTGCAGACAATTTTCATGGCAAGACAACATCCTTGTGCACCTCTATTACACAATCTACAAAAAAATCAATGCTGAATTGAAGCATATTTGATCTCTCTAAATATACAAGTACTTCATATCAGTCACAGCTCAGCCAAGCTGCTCCAACCCCTCCAACATTCAATACCACTATTTGACAGTGATTGCAGCTGGAATGTGGGCAGATTAATGTGGAGAATTTAAGTATGTGGAACACAACAGTGTTCTCGTCATCTCTCCTCATGTCTATGTATTGTAGGTTCATACAATTTAAGGTCACAAGAAACCAACAGATTATTTCATCTGACCTGGATAATGACACAGGCCAGAGAATTTTACTCAATTACTCCTACTCCTGTATTGAGCTTAAAAACTTGTAAAGCATCTTTCACCTTGATTTGAGAATATCAGGAGATGGAGAATTCACTTTTCTTGGTAGTTTGTTAAACCTTTCTACTTCCCTTACTGAACCCATTCCTAGTGGCTACTGCCAGCACCAGGAGTTGGAGGAGTGAGAGGGAATTAAGTTTGCGTTGTGGGCAAGGTATGTACCTTAACCCCTCTAAAAACTAGAAAACCACAAAAGTTAAGTTTAGCACCCTCCACATTTTGGAAGGGCGTGAGACACCCATACTGCATTAATGAAGTTTTTGTGAATTTAGTAAGAAGTGGAGACTATTACATTCCCATTATAGCAACCACAAATGTCAGCACCTATGCTCTTGCTGGATTTTACACTCCAGCACTGGTGACCTCCTTGAGCATACACAAGAAAAGACAGTTGCTTACCTGTAACTTTTAAAGACTAACAGATTAGTCTTTAAAAGTGCCACAAGACTCTGTTGTCTTTCTACAATAGACTAACACGGCTACCCCTTTGGAATTTACCTGTAACTGTTGTTCTTCCAGATGTGTGCTCATTGCATTCCCACTGTAGGTGCACGTGCGCCCACGTGCACAGCCACCGGAACTTTTCCCCTAGCAACCCCTGCCTGGTGTCCAGTGCCACCTAGAGTGTCATGCCTCTGCCGAGGTATAACAGGGGACGCTGGGACCCAGCCCCTTCTTTCTGCTAACTCCGAAAGCGGGGATGGTGGGAGGGTATGAAATGGACATGAGCGCACTTCTCGAAGAACAACAGTTACAGGTAAGCAACCATCTTTTCTTCTTCGAGTGCTGCTCATGTGCATTCCCACTGTAGGTGGGAGGAGTTAAAGGTTTACTGTCTGCAGCACTGCTCTCCCGAAGGCAGCGTTGTCCCTGGCGTGCTGGACAATCGCATAATGGGAGGCAAAAGTGTGGACGGAGGACCACGTTGCCACTCTACAGCTGTCTGGAACAGATAAGTGGGCCAAGAAGGCTGCTGAAGAGGCCTGCGCTCTTGTAGAGTGGGCCGTCACCACCTCTGGTGGTGTTACCTTAGCTTGGATGTAGCATAATTTGATACAGTCCTTCACCCACGCCAAAATGCGCTGAGCAGAGATCGGGAGGCCCTTCATCCGGTCCGTGATGGCTACAAAAGGCTGTGGGGACTTCCGGAAGGGCTTTGTGCAGTCGATGTAAAAGGCGAGCGCCCTCCTCACGTCCATTGTATGCCACCTGTGCTCCTGTTCAGATTGGTGTGGTTTAGGGTAGAATACTGGTAAAAAGATGTCCTGATTACAGTGGAAGTCTGAGACGACCTTGGGGAGGAATGCCGGGTGTGGTCTGAGCTGTACCTTGTCTTTGAAGAAAACTGTATACGGCGGTTCGGATGTCAAGGCTTTTAGTTCTGAAACCCTCCTTGTGGAGGTTATTGCTACTAGGAACACCACCTTGTATGAAAGGATCAGGAGAGGACAGGTGGCTAGCGACTCAAAGGGGGGTCTCGTGAGCTCCTTGAGGACCAAATTAAGGTCCCACGGAGGGATTGGGTTCCGCGTCTGGGGGTAGAGCCTTTCTATTCCTTTCAAAAAACATGAAACCATAGGATGGGAGAACACCGACCTTCCCTGAATAGGAGCGTGAAAGGCTGAAATGGCCGCCAGATGTACCTTGATAGATGACAGGGAGAGGTCCCTATTTTTTAGTGTCAGGAGATAGTCCAGAATTCCCTGAATCGGGGCCTGTCATGTTCATGGAACGTGCCCAGATTGAAAACCGTGTCCATTTGGAGCGATAGGAACTTTGGGTGGACTGTTTTCTGCTACCAAGGAGCACCCGCCTAATGGCCTCTGAGCAAGATTGCTCCTCCTGCTTCAGCCATGCAGTCTCCAGGTTGTGAGGTGCAGCTTGGAAACATCTGGATGCAGAACCCGACCCGCATCCTGGGAGAGTAGGTCTGAAATGACCGGGAGTTCCCAGGGGGTCGCTATTGACAGGTCCAGTAATGTTGTGTACCAGCATTGGCGAGGCCATGCTGGGGCGATCAATATAATGTCCGATTCATCCCTTTTGATTTTCAGAATCACCTTGTTGAGCAGGGGAATCGGAGGGAAGGCATAAAGTAGGCACCCTGACCAGGTCATGAGGAAGGCATCTGCTATGGCCCCCGACTCCATGCTCGGGAGAGAGCAGAACTGTTCGCATTTCCTGTTCTGGTGAGTGGCGAAAAGGTCTACTTGGGGATAACCCCACCTTTGGAAGATCCTGGATGTGATTTTGGGGTGAAGAGACCACTTGTCCGGCTTAATCGGTCTGCTTCTGTATTCCTTATCCCTGATAGGTGTGCCGCTATTAGATTTATACTGTGAGCTATAGTGAAATCCCAGAGCGCAGTGGATTCCTTGCATAGAACTTGGGATTTGACCCCTTCTTGCTTGTTTATATAGTGCATAGCTGCTGAATTGTCCATTAGGATTCTGATCATCCTTCCTTCCGAGAGGTGACGGAACACTCTGCACGCCAAGTATATGGCTTAGTTCCTTGACATTGATGTGCAGATCCCTTTCTGTCCGGGACCATATCCCCTGGGTCCTTGCTCCCGAATTTATATGGGCTCCCCACCCTAGGTCCGAGGCGTCTGATATTAATGTTAGTGAGGGGGCCTCTAGCATAAAGGGGACTCCCTTTAAGACCGTCCTTGGATCCCTCCACCAGCTGAGACAGTACCTCGCTTGGAATGGTATGTACCCTGTCCAGAGAGTGCAGGGTTGGGCGGTACACCATTGCTAGCCAAGTCTGGAGGGGCCTGAGTTTCAGGCGTGCTAGGGGGACCACCGAGGTACAAGCAGACATGTGGCCCAGTATTTTTAGGCAGTGTCTGGACGTTGTCGTTGGGCAATGTTCTAGGGCGGTGATCAGGTCTACCATTGTCTTGAAGCGGTCCACCGGCAGGAACGCTTTGGCCTGACGAGAGTCTAGTGTTGCCCCTATGAAATTTATGCTCTGTACTGGGTTTAGAGTGGACTTCTATTTGTTATGCAGAGGCCCTGTCTGTGGCAAGCATTCAAAACTAGCGCAACAGCCGCTGTGACTTGGCTTTGGGATTTTCCCGATTAGCCAGTCGTCTAGATAGGGAAATATGTCCACCCGGTTGCGACGCAGGTAAGCCGCCACCACCGCCATGCATTTCGTAAACACACACGGGGCCAATGAAAGGCCGAAGAGCAGAGTGGTAAATTTGTAGTGTTTTCCTGCTAGGCTGAAAGGAAGGAAGCACCTGTGAGCCGGGAGGATAGCTATATGAAAATAAGCATCCTTCAAGTCGAGGGCGGCAAACCAGTCTCTGGGATCGAGTGTGGGAATGATGGATGCTAGAGACACCATCCTGATTTTTGTTTTATTTTGTTTTGATATATTTGTTTAGTTTTCATAGGTCCAGGATAGGTCTGAAGTCTCCATTTGGTTTGGGGACTAGGAAGTAATTGGAGTAAAAACCTCTTCCTTTTTCCTGAGGTGGGATTTTTGTGACCGCTCCCAGTGAGAGTAGAGATTGCACTTCCCTGATAAGTGTCTGTTCGTGGGAGGGCTCCCTGGGGAGGAATGAAGGTGGTGGGAGGTGGAGGGGGGGTTGACGAGAATTGGATAGAATAACCCCTGGCAATGGTTCTTAGGACTCATCTGTCTGACGTTATCCTGGACCATTCCCAGACAAAGGGGAACAGGCGGTTCAGGAACAGGAGGGTGTTTTGGTGAGACTGGTTGGCCACCCCCGGAGGTACCTTCAAAACTGTCTCCTAGCGCCCTGTGGGCATCTTGAACTGTTTTGCTGAAGGGGTGTATTTGATGAGCTTGTATTTTGCCGTCGCCTCCCTGAATTTCTGTTTCTGTCTCTGTCTGTAGGGAGCGAATCTCTGGAAGTGAGATCTGTACTGCTGCTGGGGCCCCGCAGGTAGAGGCCTGAATGCACGTAGGGTGGGGGCTGGATTATACAAGCCCAGGGATCTCAGAGTGGCCCGCAAGTCCTTCAGGCCATGCAGATTTTCATTAGTTTTTTCTGAGAACAACTCTGGGGCCTCGAAGGGAAGGTCCTGGATGTTCTGATGAACCTCTTGAGAGAGGCCAGAGGAGAGTAACCAAGCCGCCCTTCTCATACAAACAGCTGAGGCGATGGATCTTCCAGCAGTGTCAGCGGAGTCATAAGAAGTTTGGAGTCAAGCCTTCGCCACCGCTAAACCTTCCTCTTGGATCGTGAGGAAGTCCTGCAACTGTTCTTGGGAAAGGGATTCACTGAAGCGGTTTAGAGGTTGTAGTTGTACCTCCCCAGGAGCACCTGGTGGTTAGTGATACGGAGGTGGAGTGTTGCTGTCGAATAAAACTTCTTTCCCAGGTTATCCAGTCTTCTGTGGTCCTTATTTTTGGGCGTTGAGCTTGGTTGCCCCTGTCTGTCTTTTTGGTTCGCCGCATCCACCACTAGCGAGTTTGGGGTGGGATGTCCGAACAGGTATTCAAACCCTTTGGCAGGAACGTAATATCTTTTTTTCTGCTGCCTTGGAGGTTGGGGGCACAGAAGCAGGCATTTGCCACAGTGCTTTTATGATCTTGAGAACTCCATTGTGAACTGGCAGCGCCACTCTGGACGGCGTACCTGGTTCTAGTACGTCAAAGAGGCTGTCTGTGGTCTCGCTGAGTTCTTGCACTTGCATGTTCAGATTTGATGCTACTCTCCTCAGCAATTCTTGGTAGGTTTTGAAATCGTCTGGGACGTTAGAAGGTCCCTGGGCGGTGATTTCCAGTTTGGACTCAGGAGTTGTTTGTGGGAGGTAAGGCATAGCCCGACCTTGTCCAGGATAGTTGGCCCTCTGAGAGTCAGAGCATTCTGAGTTGGAGGGTGGAATGCGCTGAGGCTGTCTTCTTACTCAGTGATGGGAGTGACTGAAAGGTGGAGTTCACTGGGGGTACGCACGACATCCAGTATGGCCATTGAGCCTGAGTCATTACCCACAGATTTGTTTGGTCTCCGTCTTTACCCCGGTGCTTCTCATGCCTTTTAGGGTGGTGGGAGTCCGGCGAGGGAGACCAAGAGCGCTGTCCCCTCTTGCGGTCCCTTCTTTCTCGTGATCTGGACCTGTTCCTCACCTTGTGACTCCCTTGTCCCGGTGACGACTGGTGAAGCGGCGCTCTGGTGCGGCTGAGCTTGTCGTGGAGAAAGAGGGGGAAGGTGAGTTCCTCCTCTCCCTGGTCCCCACTTTCTTTTCTTGTGCCCGGGTTCTGCGGCCCCTTATAGGGGCGAACTCATCGGTGCCTGGGGGCAATGTTCCCTCTAAGGTTTGGCAGCTTGTGTGCAAAATTTTCAAGCTGTGTGCAAAACTTTTTCTGAATAAAATTTTTGTGCAAACTCACATGACAGAAATTATAGGCATTAATTGAAGTTAAAGTGATTGTAAATAGAATTAATTAATTGTGTTTAATTGAATTTGAATGAATTTTGAATTGAAATTTAATTTTTAGAAAGGTTTTTATTTAAAATTAATTTTTAAAAAGCTTTTTAAAAAAGAAGGAAGGAAGGAAGGAAGAGAAAGAAAAAAGAAGGAAAAGAGAAAAAGAAAAAAGGAAGGAAGAAGGAAAGAAAAAGGAAGGCAAACAAGAGACAGAAGGGAAGAGAAAGGAAGAAAAGAGAGAAGATAGGAAAAGAAAGGCGGAGAGAAGGAAAGAAGGAAGAGAAGGAAGGGAAGAAAAAGGAAGGCAAAAAAGAGAAGGAAGGCAAAGAAGAGAAGGAAGGGAAGAAAAAAAAGGCAAAGAAGAGAAGAAAGGAAAGAAAGAAAAAGGAAGGCAAAGAAGAGAAAGGAGGGAAGGGAAAGAAGGAAAGAAAGAAGCCAAGAAAAGAAAGAAAGAAGCTGAGGCCGCTAGCGGCGGGGACCTGAACACGGCCCTGGAAGGCCGCTGGCAGGGCAGGGCAGGGCAGACCCCAGCACCGGAGGCCGATCCTGGCCCCGTGCCGGGAGGCCGAGGCTGTCGGCGAAGCGGAGCCGACCCCGGCCCCGGAAGTTGAGGCGGCCGGTGGGTGGGAGCCTGGGAGTCTGCCCCGGCCACGGCCACCCCGCTGCCCTGGCCGCATGGGGCAGGCAGGCAGGCGTGCGCACATGCCCCAGCCCTGAGCCTGCCTGCTCCGCCCTGGGGGTGGGGAGGGCCAGCCCAGAGGCCGGGCTCAGGCCAGGTCTGCCGTGGCAAAGCCGCAGCCCCGGGGGTCTGCAGGGGGCGGTGGGGTCTGCCGGCCTGCGCAGGGGTCCCTCAGTGCTGCGCGGGGGTTGTGACGGCCGCTGCGTGGCCGCGCACCCGCGCAGCTTAGAGGGAACACTGCCTGGGGGGACCTTGTGAGGGCTGGGTTCGAGCCCAGAGCCCTGCCTGGTCCAGTGAGTCCTGTCCTGTTGTTGGGATCGGTCCCGAGGGGTTTGCCTTGGTGGAACCAGGTTGGCACTAGGACTGCTCTGAATGCAGCTCTGGGCAGGAGGGAAGCCCCTTGCTGTGTGCCAGCTAGAGCCGCGGCGATGGTGCCTGCATTGCCGGCGTTTTGCTGTGCATGGGTCCCGGGTTGGGGAGGAACTCTCCCTGTGGTGCCAGGCAGTGCAGTGCCGTTTGCTCCAGGACTGGGAGGATCCAGTAGAAGAGGTTCGGCTGGCGCTGAGCCGGTACCGAGGGTCCATTTCCCGGGGTGGAGTCGGCACCGGGGCTTCCTGGACTCCGGTAGGCTGGCGGTCTGGACCCCGGTCTCCAGGAGGGGTCGGGAGGTCCATTAGGGACCTGGCTGCTAGAAATGCCTACGGCGTGGACGGCATTGGAAGCAGCAGGGAGCTCCTTGTGTCCCTGGGATAGCCGGGGGACACGTCTGGTCGAGGTTCTTGCTGAGGGGGAGAAAGGGTTCCCCGTTCCCTCTGCATCTGTCCGGTGGAGCTCAAACCCTGCACCGTCGAGGTCGTGGGGGAGCTGCTACACCATGGATCCTGGGAGAGACTTTGGTGTCCTGGGGAGGTCGGGTCCCGGGCAGTTGTCGGTGTCAGGGCGGAGGCCGAGCCTGTGACCAGTGCAGGCATCAGGGCTGCCTCCAGGAGAATTGCCCTCAGTCTGTTCTCCCTGTCCTTCTGTGTTCGGGGTTTAAAACCCCTGCAAATCTTACATTTTTCTTTGCGGTGCGTTTCCCCCAAGCATCTTAAGCAGCTGTCGCGGGGGGTCGCTTAGGGGAAACGCTTTGCCGCAACCCGAGCAGGGCTTGAACCCCGGGGACTTCAGCATGGCTCCGGATGAACCGCTGTTATGTTGTACCTCAGCAGAGGCATGACACTCCAGGGGGCGCTGGACGCCAGGCAGTGGTTGCTAGGGGAAAAGTTCTGGTGGCTGTGCACGCGAGTGCACGTGCACCTACAGTGGGAATGCACATGAGCAGCACTCGAAGAAGAAAAATATATTTGTTGACCTATCTGGCAGTAGTAATTTTAGAGGCACTTCTACCATCATAGCAGTCATCAAAGCACAGAAACTTTAACTTCTTCTACTCCTGGGAATGATAAATAAAACTGCAAAACATGCTTAACATCTACCAAATTAAAAGTCTTTGGCCTTGGGAAAATTTAGGATTATGACAGAAAGTGAGAATATCACTGAATTAGTTACTACAGAACTTAGTTCATGCTTACAGTCAGGAGCAGTGGGACGGAAAAGACCAGCTTATAAAAATTTAAGGTAGTAGTGAAGGGCACTAATGAACAGAGAAATCAGTTCCCATATCTGTCTAGGCAGAGATCCCTCACCATTAAAATGGTCACATAAGTGACAGCAGTCTGAAATCTCCCAGTTTTTCCAAGGGAAGCCACATAAAGCACTAGAATATCAGGAATAGGTACGAGTCTCTCCCCATCCCTCACCCCTCTCCCTTTTTTAAAAAGGAATTACAATTTTCTGTGCATGCATGGAATCCAATATCCTTGGTTTGAACAACAGATAGTACTGGAGACAATCTCAAGGACACAGATTTTAAATCCATTTAAAAAAACAGCAGGGATGAAGAGATTTTTAGAGTAAAGAGGAGCAGACATTTACTAGTTTGAGTACCCCCATCAAGCAAGCATTCAAATACAGGTGATAACAGATTTAATATCTTAGTCTTTACTAAGAAAGCCATGATGACTTAAAAAACAAAACAACTTTCAAAATCAGATGTTCTCTTTGTCTTTTGGGAGTGAATGAAGACTACTGAGCCAGCAGGTTCAGGGAACAGCGTTCTTTCCCAGGCCCATATCAAACTCCATAAACCTGGGCTATTTTGGTCACCAAAAGGTCAGTAGTGCTGCTTCACTTTCCTCAGTATTCTGGATATTGAGGGAAGAAAAGAAAGCAGTTTAATTCCTTATACCTGCATTACCGTCCATGCCTTTGGGCTGAAAAGCCCAGGTCCTGACCAAGATTGTCCACATTAGTAATCCAAACCTAGAGAAGATCTACTGAAGGATAGTCTCAAATTGAAAGTTAAGGCTCCTACCTCCTATGAGTCAGTTGGTGATAACTCCAACAATTCGAGAGGAAGATGCTCTCTCCTTAGGAGACGTCCTTCTGAGCAGTATAAGAAACAATGCTTGCCTGGATTTCTGACAGAAGAGGAGCTGTCAAAAGATGCCTAAGCCAGTATGTAACTGAGAAGGGATAAAAGTGTATCCCTGTCTAACATAGCAACTATTAGCATATTGGTGAAGATCTTTGGTGCAAACCAGAAACCAAAAAAGTGGTAAACTGAAAGGGTCCTCCCAGAGAAAGCAAAGAAAACACCAGAGGACTTGGATAAATAGGAATATACAGAAAGGATGCCTACTTTTAATGAACCCTTGCACAATTTAGAACTGTAAACATAAGCAGATATTTGCATACACATTTTAACGAATGTAGATCTTTACTACTAAAAATGTAAATAAAGCAACTTTTATTAAAAAAAATATATACTTCATATATAAATACACTCATTACACTATATACAGATATTTTTCTGCCTTAATTTTGTTTTAAATACACACATTAAAATATTCACAACTATAATCAGAGTGGCTCTTACCCAAAGTGAAAAATTAAATGTTTTAATTAATGATTTTTATTATTACTAATAATGTGTCTTTGTAGTAACACTTACATACACTGTTTCAGGGCTTTAAGAAATATAAGTGATTTGTTTTTTAAAGTACAGAGCGGTATTTACAAGCAAACATGATCCAAACAGCACATGCAGATTCAGGATATGTAAACATTCGCACACGAACTGCAAGCCGCACTTGATCTCCCCTACAACAGATTATTTCTTCACAGAAAGGAGACCTGTTTGGGAGAAAGGAAACATGAATAATGATATGGTTTAAGAATTGCAATTAATTATGAATTATTAAATCATTATTAATTTTTTTAGTTAAAAATTGTACAGGTATTAGTCATGACTGAGGTGGCAGGCATATTTCAAGGACATTACGATGCCAGGAATCTGGCTTTTTTATGCTAGGAGAGAACAACATCATTCCATTAGTATTGAAAATTCAATAACCTGAATGAAGCTAAACATTGTCCTCATTAGAATATCACATCACTAAACGCTTTCCCCAACAATATGATAGGTGGCAATATATAATCTTCTATTTATAGTCCTTAAGCAAGTTTCCAATCCATGGGGCAGTGCTCATAGGAAAAATAATTTGAATGTGCTTGGAAATATAATGTGTCTCAAGTGTTTTAATAAATCTAACTGTATTATATCCTTGACATCTCTGCTAATACTGCCAATAATTCTACTAATTGTAGTTACTGTAATATTAGCAGTTGTCCACTAGATACTGGGCTGAGACAAATCACTTATTTCACACAGGCTAATAAACAATTACTACTGGATTTAGCTTAGTGAACTAGAAGGGAAAAAACTCTGTACCCCATTTCCAGTTCATTGTACTATTCTGTCTTCTTCCTAAATCATATACGAGTTAGAGGAGATAATATAATTTAGAATTGTTTCAACTTCATCAACAATTAAAACTGACAACACATCATGTATTTTTAAACCCTAATACTACTTATAATAGATTTACATCTTAATCTTACCGAAGGCATGTAGCAAATGCTCTCCTTGCATTTCTATACACAAAATGGATGGGGAATCCTTTAAATGTGTGACCATCAGGTACTGCTCTCCTTATAGCATCTTGAAACTCTTCATTTCCTGCAGAGATGCTTGTTGTACGTTCAAGCTCATAGGCTGCCAAGGCTGGTGATAAGAGATAGGATAGCTGATCATCCCAAACTGTAGTAAGGCCAAGGTCCTGTGTAGGATGAATCACAGAACAAAGAGTACAGTACAGAATGATTGGTCTCAAGTCCCTAAAAAGGTTTAAAAATAAGGTAGATTAAAACACATTATTACAAATGAGTGCAAAGATCATAGCCCACCATGCTGACCAATATTGCCTCATTTTTTTCCTTATATTCTCTTACCAGTATTCATCTCTTGTTTTATACTTATATTGTAAGCTGTTTTGGGCAAGGCCTGTCTTTTTGTTCTGTGATTGTACAGAACCTAGTGCAATGGGTTCCTACTCCAGGAATAGGGCTCCTAGGTCCTACAATGCTATAAAAAATAAATAGTACCAAATCTTTCACTGATCAGTCAATGTTGGAAATGAACACTAAAAAGATCAGTACTGCCCACCAACTACTATTACAAAAATGTGCCTTTGGCAGGAATTACACCAATGCACAGAAGATTAGTTCAGGAAGAGCAACAAGTGGGATAACTTTGTACTCAAAGGGAAATCTATTTTAGAGGCAATGATGGGAGGTCTACAATTCTTGTAGTTCTATAGCAATTATGAAACATGAATCCATGGCAAAAACAAACTACGAAAATTGTGTATGTTTTGGTTTCTCCCAGCTCTAAACTATGAATTAGCAACAAATTAAAGTGAAGTCAGAGTACAAGTCAAAAACTAAAAAAGAAAAGCAGGGCAGAAACAAAGACAAATGACCTAATTATGAAGCAATTATTGCATAAAGCCAAGAGCCACTTTGTTAGCAGATGTGTATAAAAAGACCAAGGCAAATCCCACAGTGAGATTTGCTTAAAAATAATCTTTCTAACTGTCCTACTAAAATCCATTTCCAAGGGGAATGGATTGTATAACCCGGCTTTTAGAAAAAGTGAATTGTCAATTATATAAATGAAAAAAAAAATTACAAAATTCAATATTGTGCATGATCTTTATTTGCTCTATATAAGGAAGTACTTTGTTTGTCCTACCTCCTCTTAAAAAATTCCTGCATAGGAAACTAAGGAGTGCTTGGTGCATAGCAGAAGAGCAAGCTTGACAGTCTTGAGCCATGAATAATTTTTACATAAAATAAAAAGTATTGACTGGCTGTATCCTTATCAGCTTGGTTTGTGATCATGTCAGGTAAGATTTGTGGATTGGATCTGTTTAGTACAGCAATGAGACAGTGCTAAAACACACCATCACAGATTCTGGAGAAAGTGGCTCCACAGGAGTACTCTCTCCGAACTTGAAAACAAAACAAAACAAGAAAGGATCTAACACACTGCGTGGGGATACCATTGCAATAAGATGCAACACGGAGGTCATAATCAACTGCTACTAAAGATAGTGTGTTCTTTAAGAACGTGCCTGTTATTCCTGATCTCATGGCTGATCTGCAACAAAGGTAATTACATTAGTCAACCCAAATTCTTCTTGTAGTTTCAACTGAAGAAATAATTCAGTTTTTGGCCTAAACTTTTATATTGTGTCAGTGGTAGATGAAGTATTAAAGCACATTTGTATTTGGCTCTTTATGATGAAAGATACTATATTAATGTGAGAATTACAATATATGGCTAGATAGTTTAAATGAAATGAGGAACTCAATTAATGGGGAAAAACAGGATTAAAGTAGGGCTTATAATTTTGGAATCAGTCTTCAGAAACAGAGAGGAAAATATGAGGATTTATTCGCTGAAACCAGTCAGGAAAGTATCTTTGTAATTAGGTCAGTGAGACACAGAATAAATTTAGTTTTAAGAGTTTAAGGAATTTAGGAATTTCTGAAAAATATGAGATCAAAGACCTGTCCAAGTTCCTTCCTATCTGTTATGCCAAGTCAAATGATTCAATCTGAATCATACAGACTTTTGCTACAGCCCATAGGCACCCTGGGAAAATCTACCTTTTCACGAGTACTAGACATGTTTTTTCAGACTTATGGGAACCTAAATTTGAAAAATATTTTGAGGGTAGTGAGATATATTAACCAATTTGCTTACAACCACTATGGAAGAAATGGGTACTTGCTGTAACTGTGGTTCTTCGAGATGTCCTGCAGACATGTATTCCATGTAGCTATGTGAGCACCCAGCATACTGGAACCAGAGAATCTTGCCTAGCAGTACCTGTAGAGGGAAGGCACTCACTCCTTCTGACCATACTTCTTCCTCCAGCTACATGGAGGCAGTGCCGCCTCAACCCACTCAATTCCTCTGCACCTTATGCACAGAGACTCGACACCAGTGCAGAGGATACGCGGGGGGGGGGGGGGGTCCATGAAATACCCATCTGTACCATATCTTGAAGCAACTGAAGTAAGTAACCATTTCTTCCACAGTGGTTACAAGCAAATTTTCTTCCTCAATGAGCTAAGTGTAAGGCCTGACAATTGAAGATGAAGCAAATATTCTAAGATGTTTTGGATACTAGCCAGTGTTGGCTGAATTCCATGAGCCAATGCCCATAATGAAAAATTTGCCACTTTGCTAAACAGGCCATCCTGGTAGAGGGTTTTCTACTATTGAGCAGGATCTGTTGAACCGCCAAACATCACTCCTCTTCCTCATTCAACCATGGAGCAGCCACACTGTGAGATGCAGGGAAATGAGCACAGAATGCAACATGACACCATGATTCTGTGTTAGCAGGTCAGTATGATGAGAAAGGGATATAGAAAGCTGAAGAGACAGAGCGCAGTGGTCAGTAAACCAGTACTGCCTTGGCCATGATTGGGAAATGAGGATGGGCTTTGGCCTGATCCACTGTCAGCTTGAAGATGACCTGCAGAATGATCAGGATGACACAAAACCATGCAGGAGAGCCAACTGCCATGGAAAGCACCAGTCAGAAAGCCTGGACTGAGGCCCCCTCAAAAGTAGAACAGATGGCATTTCCTGTCATCCCTTGTAGCAAACAGGTCAGTTGTTGGGATGCCCGACATGGCAAAGATGACTTGTAGAACTCTGGGCTTCAGAGACCACTCGTGATTAAGGGAACAATTCCTGCAAAGATGGTCCATAAGATGGCAAGCAATCAGCTAGTGATACTCTCATCAATGTAGAAATACTACATCTTGACAGCCTCCTTGCAGAGCACTCTGAAGTATGTTCCCCCTTGCCTTCACAAGGGGTAACGCTGTTGGTAAGTATGTGAACTATCAAATCCTTGATATGGTTTAGGAAAGGTGAGACAGGCACTGTAGATCCCCAAAGTTCCAAGACAGTGGTATGCAGTGGAGCTTCCTGTCCCAACCACAGGCTCTAAACCTTCAATGACCCAAATGTGCTCTGCAACCTATCAGGGTAGCATCAGTAACCACGGTTCTGGTTGGTACGGGTGAAGGAAATACCTTGACGTACATTCTCCTGAACCGTCCAGGCGCAAATGGAGGATGGCAGACCAAGCTGTCCAGGAGGTAAAGGATTGGACAGTAAACAGTTCTAAGCTATATTTTAAGAAGACAAAGGTGCAACCTTGCAAACTGAGCCACCAGCATACCTGCAGGCATGTAACGTAATTAGCCTCAGGCACATATGAACTGTTGTGGAAGGCTGAGACTGCAGACTGAGGGGGGAAAAAAAAGCATTGAATTATCTAGAAATGGTCAGCTGGAAGAAATGCTCTCAAAATCAGAGTGTAATAGTGCCCTAATGAACTTGATTCTTTTTTAGTGAAATGAACATTGGCTTTCTGGTGTTTAGGAAGAGATCCAGACAGTTGAGTAAGTGAAGTGTAAAACATATGTGAGAAAGGACTTCTTCCCTGGACCAGATCCAAAGTAACCAGTCATCTAGATACAGGAAGACATTGATTCGCTTTCTCCTGAAATATTCGTTTATCATGATCATACATTTGGTAAAAACCTGGGGAAGCAGAAGACAGAAAGGGTTGAACATTCAGGTGTGGTGCCAAAAGACCAAAGAGTTCAATGGCCCATCCAGCCAAAAGCTATGAATGATGCAGCCCTGACAAAGTCCTGGACAAAAGGAGAGACTGGGATGGAAAGGCACAGGAAGTGTGTAGATTCCTGGTTTGCCATTAATGTAGAACAGTTGATGCAGGCATCATCTACATCTGTAGGGGACTGAAGCATTCTCCAGACCAGAACTGGAGTTGACTTACACAGTCTCTAACCTCCCTACTCCCAACTGGGGACCAGTCACATGCACCTGCACCATTCCACACATTGGCATTAACTATGTGTCAGTCTGCACTCTTCCTGGTGGAAATGTAAGAGTCTCCATGAAGCTTGGCATGGCCTCATGAGACCTTTTACTCTGCATTCTCTATGGGGAATGGTTCCTTCGTTTCTTTGGAGAGGCATCTGCTCCATAGCACAAAACAGCAGCAAACTGAGGGTGACCTCCAACACAACATTGGCCTCAGTGCTGACGCAGGCCATGTAGCCTGCTCAAGCAGGTGTTGTTTTAGACAAAATCCTTTGGCACCTGAGTCCATTTCATGATCAATCCAGACTGAACACCAATCCTTGATGTGAGCCTCACCCAAGTACAGCAAGCTCCATGTGTGGTGATCACTGCCCCACCAAATGGGCAATTATTAAACTGCAGTGAGGGCATCACAGTGGAAAACTTAACTAAATACAACAAACATTAAAGTTACTAATAACTATATACTATTAGAACAAAACAACCCAACACTAAAATTGTGAGAGATTGTTAGGTTTAAAGCACACCGAGCTCCAACTCTAGCTAAGGACAGTAAGAAGAAACTGAGGAAGGAAGATGGAAAGGCCACAGGAGGTACTATGACCCCTAGACACAAGTGCTGCCCTTCTAAAGGTACTGCTAGGCAAAATTCTCTAGCTCCAGTGTGCTGGGTGCTTACACACTGAAGTTTAACACATGGCTGAAACTACTTGAAGAAGACCTAAAATCTTTCCAAATCATGCTTCTGCACTGGCAAAATGTAAAGCAGAGTTCTTCTAAAGTTAAATAAATGAGCTTAACAGGGGCTTCAATCCAGAAATGCTATTCCAGGAGATAATATATATGGAACAAGGTGTAAATTTTTAATAAGTGTTAGTCAAATTTACAGAAATTAATGTGAAGATTTATGGGTACATCATAAAGGCTGATCCCAAGTCTCATTGCCTTTATCAGACGTTTAATAAGTAACTTATTTAAACTAGCATTTCTTCAAAAATAGATTGCATTTGCTTTTTAAAAGGCTTCTTCACACCTAGTGCAGAAAGAATCAACCCCAGCACATTATTACACTTTAATATATAAGTTAAACATGAGAAAGGAGAATTCCAACTTTGGAAGGTACTGAGATATTAATCTTTTAAAGTACTCAGACAATAGTGATTACGGCTATGGAAATGCCAATAAAATAAACAAATATAAAGTTTTTAATGGCTTGATGCAATCTTCTCAGACTTCTTTTCAGTCACAAACTAAACAGTGGTGCAATGTTGACTGCTGGGAGCATGTACTGTAAAAATAGGAAAGCCCATCAAACCATAAAACACTCCCTTCCAAACTTTTAGACAAGTAAATACTAAAAATATGATACATCATTTACTTGGGCTACCAATGAAAAACATCAAAGAATATTACCTTCCTATGTTCTGATACCAGTATTCTCAGCTGTAATTCTATCTCATTACTTGTGGTCGCAGCATCTATTGTAGAAGTACAAAGAGGGGGAAAAGGAGGAAGTGAAGTTGTGGCCCCCGGAGAACATACTGACTTGATTGCTTCTCCACTCATTGGTTTCCATTTAGATTCATCATGCAGGTCAAACACACAGACTTCCACTGCATCGGAGGGCTGGCAATTCCCCAAGAACTTCTGATGATTGAAGACACATCCTACTGTTCGATAAGGATACGTTGGCTTGGGTTGTTCAACAAGTGGAGGGTCATCAGGATTGATAGGATTGTGGATATACCTGAAGATCAAAAAGGTGTGCTATAATATTAAGAAATTATTAAGCATATTTTAAAGTAAATAAATGTTTACTTTTTGGGAAGGGTTTACAAGATATTTCGCTGGCACAGAAATATACTGAGACTGCTTCTCTATGAATAACCTTGCATTACAAAATTCCTTTTCTTAAAATAATTTAAATTGCTTTTCTGTAAAAAAAAATTTTTAAAATGGATATTATGAGCACCCTAACATTTTTCTTTTAATCTAGAGAAAGCAGCAAGTTTAGCACCTTAAAAAAAAAAAAAATCAAGCATGGTTACTCGATCAACAGCAATTAAAATGAACTTTTCAACTGTACCCAAAAATGAATAAGAACAATACTTTCTTCTTCCCATTAGCTTTTTAAAGAAACACAGTTTCACATTATGAAACCATCACAGTGTGTGTTTATCAATTGGCAAAGACAGTGCAGAATTACAAAGTCATTTTCAAAAGTTGCACAGTAATCAATCTCTTTCACAAAACTGAAAGTGCTTATTCCTCAGAATAACTTAGGAGTGATATTACATAAAAATAAAAGACATTATAGTTATCCATAAGCAATACTTTTCAGCTAACACCGTTAGCTAACATTTAACACTTACCGGTACTTTGAAAAGTCTTTTTATGCCTCCCACTGTCAAAGCTAGGAACAAAAACTCATTACAGTACTATATGATGTGAACACACTTAGCGTAGCCTTTTGCAGTTCTCCTCTGATGTTATACATATAATTTCAGATTAATAGTTAGGCTGAGCATCTTGACTAAACAGCCATTATTCAAAAGTAGTACATTATACATCTACAATGTTTTGCTTAAAGAGGTACACTTAGTTTAGAATCAGCAGTTAGCCTACCATGCAAGTGTTATCTACTTAGGAAAATAGTCCAAATTCTAAATATTCATTTAGAGACAAGCCTACCCCTCCAAAACCCAACTATATGGGGGCATGATGAAGTGTGTACCCCACACAAAGCCTGAATGGAGTAGTGGGGGCCTGGAAGGCCACTTATTTTACCTGGGTGCAGGAGAGGTAGGCTTAAGAAATCAGGAAGCCCAGCTTGTCAGGGGCAGGCAAAAGAGAGAGAATTCTGTAGTAGAATGGGTCTGAAGAAAAACGGTCACTCTCAGGAACAGAGAGGAGAAAGTCTGAGTTGAATAAGCCCTGGGGTCTTAGTAATGAAAGGATGGTCAATTTAGAAAAATGTTGGGGCAGAAAGTCTGGTAGGAAGCAGCACAGGAACAGCAAAGAATGGGATTGTTGCTGGTTATAGGGTCCCTGGGCTGGAACCCAGTGTAGTGGCAGGACCTAGGTTCCCCTACCAGTCATTGGCAAAGTGGAATGAGATTGGAATTGGGAGCCAAAGACCCTCTTGTGAGGATATCAGACAATTTTACATCAGACTTTGTTACTTTGGGGGAAGGAATAAATTGTCATCTGCCCAGAGCGCAGAGTTAAAAAAAGAGAAACCACCACAGTGACAGAGTGATCATTAGCAAGGGATGCCATACACATGGCTACCAAAAGACAATGTGAATGCTCCCTTCTTGACTCTGCAGGGTCTATATCGCATGGATCTTCCAGCAGCTGTATTATGACGATGCTATTACAAAAATGTCTCTAACAGAAAATTACAGAAATTGCCCCGAAAACACATTTTCCAAAACAAGCATTATGCAATAGTGTGGGAGTTTGAAGTAAGCTAACAATCCACTCATATAAAAAACAGATATTCCAGTTGCTACACTACTACTCAGTTCAACACACTTAACCCAACTCAACTCAGTACTAGAGATAGAAAAGAGATGATAATGCTAAAAGTCCAATCTCAAGAAAATTACTCTGCTTATGAATTTGTTCTCTCCTAAATCCATAACCAAATCTAGAACATGGAATTGCAGACACTAACTGTGATGGATAAAAAGATCCAAGTAACAAAAGAAATGCACAGATATAAGCTAGATGCACTAGACTAAGTGAAATGAGAAGGTTACATCAGGACAAATAACTTTGTCAAGTGGGAAGACAACAGAGTCCTGTGGCACTTTTAAAGACTAACAGATTTATTTATCGCATGATGCGATAAATAAATCTGTTAGTCTTTAAAAGTGCCACAGGACTCTGTTGTCTTTCTACAATAGACTAACACGGCTACCCCTTTGGAATTTGTCAAGTGGGACATCCTCTAGTATATCCTGCGCTAGTGAATGATGCCAGCGACATACACAGAGATGGCATAGGTCTGATATTATTAAGGAGGATGACCAAAACCCTGACAGAACGGGCACCAGTTTCAAAGGATTATAACAATACTATTTACATCAACTTTCCAGAAAAAGTGTCCATTATTCAATGTTAAGCTCCGTCAAATCAAGCTAGTCAGGAGGAAAAAAATATTCTTTGAACGGTTACAGAAAAAAATAGACAAGGTCCTGAAAAGGCATATCCTCTTAGTAACTGGAAATGTGAATTCTAAACTAAGGAATGACAACGCTGGCAAGGAAGTAATTAGGAGGAAACAAGATTTTGGTGATGTGAATAAAAATGCAAAATGTTTGCTGATTTTTGTGGAATGAATGATTTGGTCACTGGAGGCACTATCTTCCATCATTGTAGGTCATCAAATCACAGAACAAGGAACCAAAGTGATCATGTTACAATTTGGCACAAATTGAGAAGAACTTGAGAAGATGTATGTAGCAGGAATGGGTCAGATTTGGGAACGCACCGCACATGAGTGTAACTAAACTAATGATAGAAATAAGAACAAAGAAGAGATCTGAACAACAGAGATTCCCATACTACAACACCACCAAGATAAAACAGATGACAACAAAGTCAAGCTAGCAAACAGAGACCAGGTATTTGAAGATTAAGATGATGAAACAGTACAATGCAAATGAAAACAGATAAAGGAAACTTTCACTAAAACATCAGGGAAAAACATCACAACAAATGGTTATCTGAAGATACATGGCAGAAAACAGAAAATGAAAAATTAAGCTGAAACTAAATCAAGCAAAAAAACCAAGAAGGAGAAGACAGAATGACTTCAGGAGAAATACGCTGTGAAGAACAAAAAGAAACCAAAAAGAGCGCTAGGAAAGACTAATGAGACTTTACAGATAAAATGGCAAAAGATGCAGACTGCTGTAGCACAAAATGACATGAAGACGCTGTACAACATCATTAGTTGTATGAAGAAAAACAAATACCAATGGATTCATTCAAGACAGTGAAGCCAACTTAATAAAAAAGACCTCAGAAGAATTAAATATATGGATGAAGGACTTGAGTCAACACTGAATGGGAAGCCAGTGGCCAACACCTTAGGTACAGAAGAAGATAAGAATGATGAATTAGGACCTATCACGAGAATAGAAGTAAAGAGAGCAATAAATCAGTTAAAAAATGGAAAGGCACCAGGTATGGATAACATTCCAATGGAGATCCTTAAGGCAGACTTGAAAAACACAGACATTTTGAAAAGGATCATATATTGTTACTTCAAAAGAAGAGAGACCTCAGTCCGTGTAAAACCAGAAGGGCATTCAACTATTGCCTACCCCAAGGAAAGTATTTGCACTTATTATTCTAGCCAGAATAAAGAAAATGGTAGATTCAAGGTCACAATAAAAACAGGCAGGAAAAATCATGTACAGAACAACCATACAGATCATCATAGAACTGTTGATCAAATAACAGTCACTGGTTTATATGATTTTTATAGACCTCCCAAAAACCCTTTGATACAGTAGATAGACAAGTTTGATGGAAGTTGCTATGCCACTATTAAATCCATCAGAAATTTGTAAACACAATTCAGATTCTCTCTTATGCCAATTAATACATGACTAATTCCAAAGGGGTAGCCGTGTTAGTCTATTGTAGAAAGACAACAGAGTCTTGTGGCACTTTTAAAGACTAACAGATTTATTAATCGCATGAGCTTTCGTGGGAGAAAATCCCACTTCGTCATTTTATTAATCGCATGAGCTTTCGTGGGAGAAAATCCCACTTCGTCATTCAAGGTTACTGCAGGCATCAGACAAGGATGTCTTGGGACATCCAGGATCTTTTTATTGGTAGCAACTGGGTAATGACAAAGACCACAGAACAAACTACAGCATACAATGGACACACACAGAAGCTACAGAATCTTAACTTTACAGATGACATCAACTGGATATCCTATACGCACAGAAACATGCAAGCCTATAAAAATGATCACCAGGCTTATGCACCATTAGTAGGGTTGAAATCAACACAGGGAAAATTAATATCATGAGAATTAACACACAAGAAAAACAACAGTGACATTTTCTGGGGCTGACTTAGAAGATGTCCAATATTTCACATATCTTGCAGCATTGTAAGAACAGTGCATAGAACAGCTAAGACTTACTAAGTTTCCATCTAAACTCCAAGTTTCCATACACAGTTCTTAGACAAATGCTCTATATCAGATGACCAGAATAAAATAAAATAAAAAATAATCACAAAGAATTCTGGAGGAGGGTGAAACAGATATCAATGGATCAAGAAATTACACAATGAAAATGGACATGGCTACTACTATATAGATGGAGGAAGGAGCCAAACACCAAGAAAACAGGAGCTGGACTGGAACCAGCAGGGCAAGAGTTGATGGGGTAGATCAAAGATAACATGGAAAGACACAAGAAAAGCAGAAATGAAAGCAATCAGAATGACAGAGGAAGAAGCCAAGACTTCAGCAGGAGACCAGCAAACATGGAAGGCAGGAGTGGAGGCTCTATATTCCACATGGAAAAGACAGAGGGAGGAGAGTAAAATCTATTTTTAAATAATTAGTTAATTTGGCATTGTTCTTTTAAAAGCAACTGCAATCAGTGCATATGGGGAAAAGGTTAGCGTTCACTCACTATCAATGAGTGGTAAGAGTGCTCCCTATTTGATTTTAATTTTTCTTTGTTTTTTGTATTTTTCTTTTTATTTTGCTACCAAAATCTGAAAAATCCTGCTCCTGGGTGTTATTTGAACAATGAAATATCACAAAACATTTGGACAAGATGGTTTTTAAGAAATAAACCCTATATGCTCCAAAATACAGAACATACTACATGTCTCCAACGACAGAGGTGAGAAAATGGCACAGCAACATTTACTCACTGAGCTTTTAGAAACTGTAAGAGAACCAGTTGCTCAGCAGCTGACTGTACTACATACTATGAATTAAATGATACATTTAATGCAAATGTGAATAAATAGATTGTTACTCAAACTGGGAGTTTAATGTATGAACAGTAAGTGAAGGTCAAGTGGGGGCAAAAATGCAGGATTTCATGTGATCCATGCTGGTTTTAAACACCTTCCATCTGCAGAGCCTGTTTGCAACAGTGATATCTTGGAGCATCTCATTACAGCAAAAAGAAAAACCAGTAGTGACCAGTATAACCTGTTCTAGACATTCCCTAAAGCACCTTTTTAAAGCTGGCAGCCATTACATCTCACCAGTACATCACCAGCTTGTGAGGTAACTTACGTCTCAAACGCTAATCCAGTGACATTCGAAACAACTCAGGTATAAAGAGCAGAGCATCCAGGCCAGGTCATTGGTGGCCTGTGTATAAACAGTGGCCAAAGAGTCAAAGATCATTCTGGGGCTAGGCCAGGTCAAAGACACAAAGTCAGAGTCCATTATCAAAGTGAGAGCATGAGGAGAGAATTGGGATTAGGACGGGTCAGGGTCTTGAACTGGGGACAGGAAAAGTTCTCAGATGAGCACAATAAACCAACATCAGGTTCAGGAGCCAGACCATGGTTGAAAGCTGAGAGTCTAGGACCAGGCAAGTCTCAGCACGCAGCAGTGAGGTGATGTGTAAGCATACTGGAGGTCTGTGCTGCTAAGACAACTCCCAGCAATGGCCTTCTGGTTTACATAGAGTGCCAGCCAATCAGGAAATCATGGAGAGCTGTCATTCATGCCCTTTATGCAGAACTTCCTGCAGGGCTTAGCCTCTCAGCACTTCTTGGTGGCAATTCCTCCTGAGACCTTAGTGACAAGAAACTGGCACTTGCCTCAGACCATGCAGCCCCTCATTCTGGACTACGGGCTCTTATTCCTACAGTAACGTTACCTATGTTTGGAAAATACCTTTTGCATTGCTTTAATTCCCCTAAACTCATCTTACTCACCTGTGTCCTGTTAAACTCTCCCAAAAAGTAATGGTTCCATCAGTTCCACAAGTCATTACCCATGTGTGAGGGACTCCCTTTGCTTTTGTTCCTACACAAACAAAGGCTTCCAATCCATACCCAAGGAGAAGGCTGCACAGGAGGTTTGCATGATCTTCACAGTCACCCTAGACAACAAAGACTAATTTTATTTTAGAGGGACTTTAACCAAAACAAGAGTGGAAGAACATCAAGCATAGGAAGAAGTCCTCAAACAGTAAAGATACATAAAATCAGGCACATATCTACTGGAAATGTAAGAAAAGCTCTACTGCATTATTATACACCTAAGATAATAATTAAGACAATCTACAAAACAAATTTGAAAATAAAAGTTGTAGTTTTTATTTCTCGAGATTTATTTTTTAGATGACAAAGCCTTAATCAATTATTGTTTTTTAAATTTCTAATAGTTCAAAGAAAATCAATGCATCTAGATACAGCTTTCAACTACAATGTAAAGCAATCCTCTGAAATGTATACGCCTAATTACTCCCAGAAGGAATTAAACACTGAAAATGATCTCATGTATCCTGAAATCAGCTGAGATTTTACAAAATAACGTTCCAAATATTAGATGTCAAAAGTGTGAGTTTTGCATTTCTCAAACAAATGGTTTCCAAGTTTATACAAAAAAAGATCAGAAGATGTCTTCCTTAAAATAAGTACTATTTTCTATATTTTCACCATTAAGAACAAAAGTTTTCCAAAAGTACTGCATCAGTGTGACCAGAAGTCTATTACTACATGAAGCAAAGCACTCCAGCATAGACAGCACAATGAATCTTTTCAGGAAAGTTGAGTACTTCAGTGCTGAATTACTCTCATGATGTTGCATGCTTTGTTAAATGTATTACTTTATATCCTGAAGAGGGATGAATGTAAAAAAAACCAAACCAAACCATTTATGAAAGCAGTGTTGGAAGATCCATAAAGCCCACCCGCCCCTATATGATGTTGGGGTCATTATGATGTTGATGGATAAAGAGTTAAACTAAGCTTCTACTCATACATAACCATTAAAGATCCCATGGCAATTTGCACAGGAATAGTGTAATATTCTAGCCAAATTCCAGTTTGCGAAACTACATTCCACCTATTTAAATTCTGACTGCAATTTCAGTTGGCTATTATTCTGTACTTCCTATGAGAAACATACAGGAGAAATTCTTTTTTTATGGCATTACACAGCAGACGTGGCAGCACTTCAATGGAAGTTAAGGAGATTCTTGCTTCTCTGTGTAACATTCTGAAATCATGAATGATGAAAGATGATTATTTACTGTATACAAGAGATGCAATCCATGATAAAATATACAGCCCCTATTCATGTAATGTATGTTGTGAATTTCTGTATATTGTGAAAAATGAAAACAAAGATTTGTTCCCAGACTGTTTATAGCATATGCTCCTGCAAAAAAAGAGAGAGAGCCTAGTAAAGAGATTTTTCACCTTTCCTTGAATCACTCCAAATGCTCCTTGCCTATTGTTTAATGTATATTAAATGAAAAATACAAGGAAGGAATGAGTTATTTTTAATTTAAAGAACATATCCCCTTTGAAATGAGTTTGGTGTGTATATTTTTCAACACAAATACCTTTAATAATTAAAAGTAAAGCACAGCAGTTATAACAACTATATCGTTTTACACAAGGGAATATTCCAATATACCTTGTTTCTGCATAGAAAAGCCAGAAGGGTGCACCACTGCTCTTGTTTACCACCACCTCCTCCAATGACAGGGGCTCTTTCATAACCAAGGACATTGACAAATCTTGCAGCTTGCCTGGGTGTGTCCAGCAGCCGGCCTGCGCGAAGTGGTCTAATATATGAACATACTGGACGGTTTATACCATTTTCATCCTGAACATTAAAAAAAATGTGCTGATTGCAGATTAATCAAAGTTCCATGTGAAAGCACCATGTCATCCATCTTTTCTGGGAATGAACAGATGCGCAGCAAGATAAACACCACTGTGTAGTGAACTCTGATCTTTTGCTTTTAAAAGCAAAGGTAATTTAAAAAAAAAAAAAAAAGAAAAAGATTTTCTTGAATTTGCTTCTCTTTTGCCCGCATAGAAGAAAAGTAAAGCAAAAGAAAAGCAAAGGAAAAAATATTAAAGGAAAAAAATAAAATTAAGTGACTTTTGTGTTGTTAAAAATGACAGATTGACAACAGATAGTCCTTGAATTGACAGAACAGAGCAGGATTTCTCAACCTCTAGCCCATGGGCCAAAAGTGACATGCGGGACTTTTGAAAATGCCCCCACAGGGCTGCCCAGCTGCCGGCTAGGAGCCAGGCCACAATCGCCCAGCCCTGGCGCGCACCTGGGAGCCCTGCTGTCGTCGCCCACCTCCTCTTCGGTCCTGATCAGGGCTCCAGGGATGTGGGTGGGGCTGCAGGCCAGCACGGCTGGGAGGCGTGCGGTAGAGGGGAGGGCGCAGGCTGGCTTGGCATGGCTGGGAGGGAGGGAGCGGTGGAGCCGGGGTGGCTATGGGCGTGCTGGCTGCTGGGGGGTGGCTGTGGGGGTTGGGGCCATGGGCTGGTATGGTCACGGCTTGGGCGGGGGGAGCTCGCTGTTGCTGGGGCCCAAAACAACTGGTCCAGTTCATGGGCATCCAGCCCCCACCTTTAATTTTTTTTTTTTTTTTCAAATTAAAAAAAAAAATCTTTTTGGCTTGAGGACCACAAATATAATTTTTAGAACCCTGAAGGGCCACGGGTCTATTTAATTAAATTTTATTTAAATTTAATTAATTGATTTTAATTAAAATTTCATTTAAATGTAATCAATTTAATTTGAATGTAAATTTAATTAAATAGACTGGCAGCCCCTCAGGGTTCTAAAAATTATATTTGTGGCCCTCGAACCAAAAAAGTTGGGAACCACTGGAACAGAGAGTTGCAAAGTCCTATCTTCAACTTCATCCTCCTCTAAGAGAGAAGTCACTCAGCCAATCTTTGAAAGCTTTCCTGAGATTGATTACAATGGTGTTGATTTTATTTATGAAGTGCACCCCCTCCAGAGTAATTTAGGTGCTACAAAAGCAACTGCTATACAATTATAAAACCTTTTCATTAAGAAATAGATCACATAATTTAAAAGCAAAGACAAAAATATGAAAACTGAAGAGATTAGCTGCATTAGTCAGAAGTTCCTGCATAAAAGTAAAAAATGGTTATGAAAGTAAACATTCACCAGCTCATTTTAAAGATCTACTTAGCATTGTCACACAGCAAAAAACTTTTAGGTTACTGCTGACCAGAGCTGGATTTTAGCAAGTGATACGCTCTGTATCCCACTTCCAATATCCTCTCACACTATTTCAAGCTAAAATATTTTGTATAATCATATTTTTATGCATATTGGGGTTATTTTAATTTATACAAAATCAAGTTGATGCTAATAATTCTTAGATCTTCCTCAACATTTCCAAGAGATCAGAAGGAGAAGAAGATTCTGAAAATCTCCTATCATGTTATGATTTGCTGTAGAGGAACACCTGGAGTATGAGCTTCTTCATAATTTTTAAGACCGTTTCAAGCAGTGTAAAACTTCACTTTTACCAATGCAATATCAGATGGTCAAACAGAACTAGTAGTAAGTATACAGGTCACGCTAATAAAATATTTTAATATATTTATTATATGTTATGTATGTACTATATGGGTTACAGAAAGTATATTTTAGGAATGAAAGATTTTAGTTTCTTTTATTTTGGCTCGCAGCTTCAAAAGATAATGGACTTCAAAGATGTGAGATGTTTATGTTCTGACCTTGGTCAGATGTAATGTTGGAGAGGAAAATACATATTTGGGTAGAGGAGGAAATGACTGGCAGTCTGGTTTAAGAGAAGGGGCAGTTGTTTGAAGCCCATCAGAATTCTAAAGGAGATGGATCAGTAAGCAGAGGACAGGCAACCATCACAATCATTACTTCCATTTATATTCTTCTATGCTACATATGTGCAGGTAGTAACCATATGAGAAATAAATTTATCTTGCAGCTTTGATTCTCTCTCTTGTCTTCTCTACCTCTACAAAGATTTATTCTATTATTAAACTCTGAACAGCTTCAATAAATCAGTCCCATATAATTTTTAAAGTTCTAAAATATTCTTAAAAGTTGCTCTCTAATATATCTGGCATATATAGATTACGTGATGATTTAGGGCTTGTCTTCACTGATGGTGGCAAATTCGCGGCTGTCAGATCGATCTTCCTGAGCAACTGAGTGGATCTGGGAAGACCCACCAAGTTAATTGGGAAGTCGATCCCTTAAGGCCACCCAATCAAGTAGCATAGTGCTGAGTCAATGTTAGGGCATTTCCTGTTGATTCAGCACACTGAAGACAACAGTTGAAGGGAGAGACGCAAGTTATTTTAAGTAACTTGCTTATCTCCCTTCGACCACCACCAAAATCCCCCTGAAGTGTAGACCAGGGCTAGGTGTGGCATAAGCAAGTCATTCCGAACAAGTGCTTAAATCACTTTTGGTTTTGCCACTTATAAGTGGCACAGAAATCTCAAATTCATTAGGATGAAATTTTATAATCACACCCCATCATGTTTTCTATATCTATATACACACCTATACAAAACAGGATATTTATACCTGTAGTCTATGCATACAACTAAAAATACCTTAAATTTGAAGTACAGCAGATATTTTGAACATTTTAGTGGAATTCACAAACCTGTGCAAAAATCTTTACCAGCCTTGTGTTGTGTGAAGGCCTGATCTGCAAGTATTCTCTCCACCACTGCTTAGCATACACAAGAAACAAACGCTCTTTTTCTGCTGTTTTCTGGTGTTCTAAGGCAAGCTACAGTTAAAAATAAAATTTAACTTTAATATTCCTGATATACAATAATGCTGAGAGAAAATGCTGACCTGTAAGCAGTCACCAGAGTAAGCACTGACAGCATCAAATCCTGCCATTCTTTTAAAAAAGCAGCTTAGTATTTAAAACAACAATTATACAAGGGCTGAAAAATAATCTTATTTTGGGTCCGAAACTCAATTTTGAAATAGTTCCTATCAACTAATGAAAACTCAGTGTTATGGCTCTTACTTGGATGCTACTACACCAAAGTGCATTTAGATTTGTGGTCAGTGTTGTGTGCCTTATTAATGAACGTGGAGGATAACCTTTCAGTTTTCGTGCTGATACACACATCATGAATACAAGGAAAACTTTTCTGCTTAAAAGTGTTCTATAAGGATAGTTTTCTAGTTATCACAGTAAAATTAAGATTCAACGGATAAAATTTGAGATACATATTCACAATTTTCTTTTAAGTACAAAGGAGAAACTCAGATGCTTATGGGGAATTTTTATATTAGTATCATTGTTCAATGTGAATACTTTTCTAGACAATTTAAAAATCCAGTGCCAGAGAAGAATACTTTATATACCTCTGGTGAAAGATTCAAGGAGTTCAGTCTATTAAGTTTAATAAAAAGAAGGTGAAGGAATGCCATGATTACAGTCTATAAGTACCTACATGCAGAACAAATATTTAATAAAATAATAATAAATTCAATTTAGCAGAGGAAGACGTTACCCTACCCAATGGAAGCTAGACAAATTCAGAATGGAAATAAGGTGCAAATTTTTAACAGTAATGGTACTTAATCACTGGAACAGTTTGCCAAAAGTCGTGGTGGATTCTCCATCACCTGGAATTTTTAAAATCGAGATTGGATTTTTTTTTTTTTTTAAATATGATCTATGAATTCTTCTGGAAAAGATCTCTAGCTTGTGTTACACAGAAAGTCAGGTTATGTGATGACAGTAGTCATCCCACCTGGCCTTCGAATCCATTAGGCAACACATCTGCAACTTGACTGCTGGGTAAATTTTAAAAAATGAAACAAAACACTACCCATACAAATTAAGAATTACTTACTTGAGTATTAACTATTTCCTCGGACAGTGTCTTATTTAGCCGTGGGTACATCTCAAGTTTGATATTTAGGACTCCAACTGAAACCTTTGATTCTGTACCTTTGAACGAAAATATTTCTTGATCAGTTCACTGAGAATTTCAGAGGCATTATGATCAGCCAACCAAGAATGAACACAAAAAAAGATCTCCACTTTAAAAATAATTTCTTTATCTGTCTCTTTTGATTCTGAAAAGAAAGATGCCTGTCCTTCCTACAATCATATGAATTAATGAAGCTTAAATATCATATTACTTTATTATAGGTATTATAGCAGCATTTTGAAGCCCCAATGAAGGACCCACTACACTAAGTCTTATATAAAAAGATTTAAAAAAAAAAAACCCCAAAAGCTAGTGATTGGTCCAGAGATCTTACAATCTAGGATTATGACCTGATGTTGACAGGAGTAAGAAAAACAGATAGAGGAGGATGAGGTGCCAGTAAAATGAGAAAGTTAAGCAACAGTAACTGATAACTACATATCTAGCTCAAGGGTTCTCAACCCCTGACCTGCAGGGCTTTTTGACATAGCCTGCGCTCTCTTGCCACTGGATGAGAGCAGGGCTGCAGCCACCCAGTCCTGACATGCAGCTGGGAGCCAGGCTGTGGCCGCCCATCTCCCTCCCTCCCCTTGCGCTGGGCTCACTCCAGCTGGGAGCAGCAGCAGGGGGGACCTTGGTGAGGAGGGTGGGAGGCATCAGTCGGCCGGGAGTGGAGCCTGCTGGAGAGAGCCGGGCCAGGGCCATGGCCGAGCAAGCCACTGCCCAGGTGAGGGTCTGGCGGGGGTGCCCCATCCTGGTCCCCAAGCAGGGCAGGACACACTGGCAGGGGGACGGACCCAGACCAGAGCCAGTCCGTGGGGAGTGATGCGCTGGGGCCAGTTCAGGCTGAGTGGGGCCTAACTGCCCCCCCCCATACACCCAGAGGAGTGGAGTGGAGGGGGCTCGCATCCTCCCGAGGCCAGGCTTGTGTCCAACCTGCACCATCAGTGCTGGAGGAGAGCCAGGCCCGGTTCCTTGGGGGCCCATCTGAGCCCAGCCTGGAGGCAGGGGAGGTTCTGGGTGTTCATGGGCATCCAGCTCTTTAAAAAAAAACAAACAAACCCCAGAAAACCCACCACCTTTTTAAAAAAAACTTTTAAAAAGCCTTTTTGGCTCGAGGGCCAAAAATATAATTTTTACAATCCTGAAGGACCACCAGTCTATTTAATTAAATTTTTATTTTAAATTTTATTAATTAAATTGTATTTAAATAGACTGGTGGCCACTCAGGGTTGTAAAAATTATATTTGTGGCCCTCGAGCCAAAAAGGTTGGGAACCATTGGCCTAGCTAGCTAAATCAAAAGGTAGCATTTACAAAATGCATCATGTGTACCACAAAGGTAGGAATTTGAAGGAGGAGAAGATGGTGACTTTATGGATTTTAATGCTTTACCTGAATGAACAAGGAGAAAAATCAAAGGATTTTTTCCACTAATAACTAAAATTTATTACCATCCTCACATTCAAATGATTTTTGCGTACTTTTCAGATCCTCTTTTGCTCATGTCCATTTTTTTTTGTTAAACATCTTGAATAACTTCATTTGGTCAGTGACGTATTTGGTTCTTTATATTTAATTTAAAAACCCCACAAAGCTATTAAAGGCAATATAAATGATGGCATGATGATCATACTGTTTTTCCTTAAAACAAACTTCGTATCATGGTTCTTCTTTTTGGACACCAACACTGCACTAACAGCAATATTTTTAAAAAAAATTAGCATGTATGTAATACCTAAAGTGATCAAAACACTTCAAACATTAATAATTTAATCCTCACAACAATATTCTAAAACATAGACAAGTTGTTTCTAATTTACAAATATAGAAACAGAGAGAAAATAATCAAGTGATCTCTCAAAAGTACAAAGAAAGTCTATTGCAGAGCTAGGATTGGAAATCAAGATATTCTCCCTCCTAAGTCTTTGTCTGGTCTATTAAACTATAGTGCCTCAAGAATTAAGTTCCAAATTAAGATCCATATTTTCCTCCCATTCTGTAAGTTTCCCATCTTCAAGGGTCTGACGAAGTGGGATTTTCTCCCATGAAAGCTCATGCAATAAATACATTTGTTAGTCTTTAAAAGTGCCACAGGACTCCTTGGTTTTCTTTTTATTTTCTTCCAAGAATTAATAGTTTCAACTCAATTTGGAAAAAAATCATGCACTAAAGCTATTCTTAATGATAAGCCTGTACATTTAAAATTGAACTGCCATCTTAACAGTGACCTGGAGAACTGACAGCAGAGCACAGTGCTACTTGTTTGGTTTTAAAACTGCTATTCAGAACTCTGCAAGCAGCAATGATATTGTGAAGAATCATGTCAGTTTCCCACCATTCATGCTCTGGAGGGATATGGGCAGGAGAAAGGGCAGACAGTGAAATACTGACTGGTAAAAAGAGAGAAAAAACAAAGACTGATAGGGTGAATTGAAGACACTCCTTTCCTCCTCACTCCTTGCAACAGTCAAGAGGTTTTGGAAGAAGAGCTAAGTAATAAAAATTCTTCACCCATGCAGCAGTCAGGGAGCTCTAGAGCAGAGAAAGGAAACCAAAAGAGCCTTCTCCCATCTGCTCTGGAAATTGGAATTTCAGTTTTCACAAAGCTACTAGCAAGAGGCTGACAAAATATAAAGCCCTTATCCAGGGTTCAAGGACAGCACCCTGTTAAAATTCCAACTCCTTCCCCTTTCACAATAAGTGGAAATGAGCTTCTCAGCAGGTTGACCCCAGATGTTCTTGGTGATGAATCAGCCTCATTTTTCGGATCTATGTCTGACTATGAAGTCTCATTTGGTTAGTTAGTCAAGCACTGTAGAATACAAATGGAAGGGGGGACCCACCTCACATTTTCTCCTTGATAGAAGCAAATTTGGAATGTAACATTTTCTGTACCAGATAACAGTAAAGAAGAATCTGATTACAGGTATCCCATGTAATTTACTATGAGAGATTATTATTAGAGAGATTAGTTAGCTGAAGCCAGTGTTTATAATATAGTTTCATCATGGTTTGGTTACAAGCAACTGTTATATAATATTTACTTTGCCATTATAGCCAAATTGTTTAATCTTACCTACACCCAGAAGTTCAACTGCGACATTTGTTAGACTGTTTTCTGCACAAAGGACCGATCGCCATTCCAAGAAATGGGATGCCACTAATGTGGTCTCTCCAAATGTGTCAGTTTTAATCAGAACCATGTGCACTGGATCACATATTGATAACATGGTGGTTGCATCCACCATCTTACTTCCATCACCTGTCGTCATTAGACCAATAAAAAACAAGACCATTACAGTTAGAATATTTCAGTCACAATATGGTCATTCCAAATTCTCCCAACTACAACTGAGAATACACAAATACACCCACTAAACTCTTTTTAAATAACTGCATAAATTAAAATGCACTCAGTTCTGACCGCTCTCATCATCCTCAATCTCAAAAGAAGATGTAAAAGAAATAGAATGGATTCAGAAAAACTCTGACAGAGGCATGGGAAGATTTCCATATGAGGAAAGACTGAAAAGATTAGGGCTGTTTAGCTTACAAAGGAGACAAGAACCAAGTACAGAGAATAATGAAAAGTTAGAGAGAATGTACATTTGGGCACCCATCTGACCCTTTTAATAATGAGACAAACATGGAAAAGTAAATTTAAAACTGATAAAAGGAAAGGTTAGGATGATTAAAAAAAAACCAACAAAAACCCCAAAACAAACCACGAAGCATACTTAAACCTACTGAACTCATTGCCAAAAGACATTATCTGAGGAAAGCTCGTAACGGAATTTAAAAAGAATACGTATTTAATGAGAATATCCTCAAATGCATTAGCTAGGATACTTTAAAAAATAAACAAGAAGTCCTATGGCCCTTTTAAAGACTAACAAATTAATTTTTCTCATGACTTTTTGTGGGAGAAAATCCTACTTCGTCAGTTGCTTTGAAGATCGGATTTTCTATGACAGGGGTCAGCAACCTTTGCCGGCCCCTGTGCCAGCCCCACCCACTGCACCCTTAGCAGGTGCCGGGGCCAAAAGTGGGCAGGGCCAAGCTTCCAGTGCCCAGCCGGCCAGCAGTCTCTGCTTCCACGTCCTGGGGCCGGCTCCCGTCTGCAGTGGCGGCGTGGGGCTAATGGCCCCCGTTGATCCCACCCCCTGCTGGATGGCAGGAGGGGAGAGGAGCGGAGTGGGTCGCATCGCCCTGTCCCGCTCCAGCCGGCCGAGAGCCCTGACGCTGCCAGCAGGGCAGAGCCGGCCCCAGCCATGGCCAGCAGGAGGGCGGGTTGGCTCGGCCCACCCGGAGCCACCGCTGCTGGCAGGAACCGGGCCCAGGAACTGGAGGCCGCCTGCTGGCAGCGGCGGCTCCGGACGGGACAAGCCAACATGCCCCCTTGCCGGCCATGGCCTGGGCCAGCTCTGCCCTGCTGGCAGCGGCACGGATCTCGGCGGGCGGGGCGACCCACTCTGCTCCCCTCCCCCCGTGCCGTCCAGCAGGGGGTGGGGCCAGTAGGGGCCCTCAGCTGCGGGCCGCAGCTACTGGCCACGCGGTTTGTGGGGCCAGCGGGGGAGCTTGAGCGGCGCCGCGCGCCGCTCAGGCTTGGCCCGCGTGCCAGGGGTTGCTGACCCCTGTTCTACGATTTTCTCCCATGAAAGCTCATTCGATAAATACATTTGTTAGTCTTTAAAAGTGCCACACGACTCCTTGTTTGTTTTGCTGAACTAGACTAACATGGCTACCCCTCTGGAACTTTAAAAAATAAGCAACATAAACCATTGCACCTCAGGGCACTAATCAACTATTAACTGACAGCACTCAGAAAGAAACTTTCCATATGATCAGGTTAGTCCATAATAGTTTTGTATGGGTTTTCTAATACCTTCTTTTGAAACATCTGGTACTGGAACATATGAACCACTGATTTGATGTGGTTCACCAACTCCTACACTCCTGTCTTTTCATTTATATCTCTATATGCATGACCATTATAGTCAACAATACATGTGGCAGTGGCCACTATCTATACTGACAAATTATTATTAATTTAACAACCTCTAATGTAATCTAATTGATCTACATGTTCTGATTCTGATATGATAAATACTCATAAAAATTAGTGCAATGGTCCACAAGCATTCCTTACATCTCCAACTTAATCATGATCAGGTGAATGTAGTTTGAAAAAAATAAAGCATTATCAGACAATTTCACTTGTATGGGTCATATAACTGACCAAAATAATATTAAATAATTTAAAACAACTCCATAAGATTAACACAATATATATCTATTTTCAGACTTACAGTTTTCCTTACCTAGGCTATCCTTGTGTACTTCAAGTAAAAAACCATCAAGAAAATCTGGCTCACAGGCACATGGGACAGGTTTAGAGCGGAAACGTTGGTTTCGAAAGTGCAAACACAGAGTGAAGGTAGAACAAATTTGACCAGGTAAAGGCTGAGGTTCTTGCAAATGTTCCAGAAAAGCTTTTCCACCCAAAACCTGAAGGTAAAGATACCTCCGTGTTGGGTCAATGTTAGCTGCAAAGTGTAGCGATAAATGTGAAGAAACTGCTAACAGGTCATAAGAAATGTATTTAAAACATCAGTAAACTAAAAAAGATTAGCATAAGACACTCTTCAAAAGGAAGTATCTGAAAGAATGGATAAAACCGGTTCTTAAAATGTTTAGCAAATACTTCCATTTATGCTAAAATATGTGATTTATTCTTGTTGCTGCAGCTGCTTACATGGCACTTCTTTCTGCTGTTTACAGTATTTTATTTCCTTTTGATAAACAGGGAAACCTGTGGCTTTCTGTACATAATGCAAATTATTTAACTGAATTCCTAAAATACATTATAAACTTAAGTAAGTTCAAAAAGTTAATCTTACATCTTGTAAGTAAAATTTCATATCCCTTATGGAGCTATGATCCAAATATTAAATTACCAGAAACATACTTTTTTGCAGTACTGGAGGTTGTCTGTCAACACAATGTGGAGGAGGCTTTGGGGTTGAAGTCATCTCTCTTTCATTCATATCCTACAATGATAGTTAAAAGACATTTTAAGGAGTCAAGGAAGCTAATCAGGCGCCTCCCTCCTCCCCAACCTAACAATGCCTCAAATACCACCCTTCCCATGAGTGGAAGGACAGTCTATCCAAGTGGATAGGTTAATTCTGTACACCTAACTTCAACTGATTTCAGTAACCATTTGGTAACAACTATTAAACCTAATAAAAAGCAACATTTGAGTGCACTGAACTTTCACCCTCCATTGAAATAATTTTCACAATACCAAGGTGAGAATGTGAATCAGAGTGCAAATATCTTTTCCTTTTCAAAAGTTACTCACATTTACAAATGTAAGTTCTTTCATAACATCATCAATGATTCCTCGTCGTCTTAGGGCTTTCATCAGATCTTCTACAGATAACTGCTGATGTTCAGGTGCTAATTCTTCACGTATCGTCTCAGCAAGAACTTCTCGAATTCTGCCATGGACATCCATCTAAATAGGACACTTTATATTACATGCTGTACAACAACCTGCTCAATCTCTAACAGGATCTAAAAATACTTGTTTTTGATATTCTGACACTATTTAAATAAGCTATATCCCTCAATGAGAGCATAGCGCTCTTAAAACTATACACGTCTGAGCAGCAGGATAGTGAATTAAAATCAACAATCCTGATTACAAACTACAGTCCAGATGAAAAAGTAATACAGTGCAAAATTTATTTCCCATTTTGATTGTGGGAGAATGGTCATGACGGGTTTCCAAAAGCAGGCGAAATCACAATATACCTCTGTATTTCACACTAATCATTTTGTAGCTTCATTATCAAAATTGCATATAGAATATCATTCAGAGATTTGTCAGCAGTCATTAAAGCAAATAAAAATAACATTTGTGTTATCTCTGCAATAAGCTTCCTCTCTCTGTTGAAAGCATTTCTACATTCCCAAAGATAACGGGAGAGTTCAACTAACCCCATATTTACTTGGTACTTCCCCATAGAGCAGGATGCAGAAATAAAATTTCTACGCACAATTAATGACTGCTTCTTGGAGAAGCTAGCCTTGGAACCCATAAGAGGAAAGATAATCAGTGCTGTGCTCAGAACCATTAGTGGTTCTCTCAAATCAATGCCATACCATTTTGGCAACATCACGCCAGCCAACATCAGGAAAAACACTACTGTGGTCCAGGAGTACAACTAGATCCTGACCTACCTTGACATCAATTCACTCTCCCAACTCAAAACCAGGAAGTCTTTCTGGATCCACACATCAACAGTACAAGCCCACGGCAACAATGCCAGTACTCACTGGCTTGAATCATGGCCTGCATGGGACATCCCAAGCAAAGCGATGTCTGAAGATGCCATGAAAGTGGCAGCCACTGACTGAGTCCCAGAACTTCTTTCATTGCATCTTCAGGGACGAGGCACAGGAGGCTGAGATAACTCCTCCACAAATGGGGGAATGGAAAGGTCACAACTGGGACTGTGGCTAAGCACAAAACAGGCAACCCAACCTGGGCACCTGCCTCCTTCGTTCTTACAGGGTGTATATATTGGGTTGCCAGAGTAATACATCTAAGTCAAACCGGTCTGGCTGGTACTTAGTTCTCCCATTCCATAAATTCCCCATCTTCAAAGCGTGGGATTTTCTCCCATGAAAGCTCATATGATAAACAAATGTGTTAGTCTTTAAAAGTGCCCCAGGACTCCTTGTTTGTCTGGCTTACCTAGACTAACACGGCCGCCCCTGAGGAACTTTCCTAATAAAGCCACACACTCTTGAGCTCCTCCTGGTGTGTCTGTTTCCAATATCTTTTTCAGATAAGGGCCCTACATAACACAGGGGTGTCTGGGGGGGCGGGGGGGGGGCCCCCCCCCCCCCCCCCCCCCCCCCACACCCCCCCCCCCACCCCGTGCGGGGGATAACACTACTGAGCTCTCGGCCGGTTGCTTTTCAAACCCCACAGGAGAGGAGAGGAGAGGAGAGGAGCGATCCAGCAGCAGGGCGAGAAGCGCTGCCTGCAGCCGCGGAGCGAAGCCGGCACGAGCGGCCCCAGCCGAGCCGCGCGCGGACACCCAACGCTCTTCGAGGGGCTGGCCCCGCCTCACCCGGGTCAGCTGCTGGCGGATGATCTGCTTCAGCTCCGAGGCTTTCTCCGGGGGCAGCGCCATGGCGGGTCCCGAGCGCGGCGGCAGCCAAAGGACGCGCCGCCTGGCCGTGCCGAGCCCCCACCCGACCCCTCAAGTCACGGCCCCGCCGCGCGCCGCGCGCCCTCACTCAGCACCAACGCTTTTCGAACTGGCGCACGACGAGGGCGCGAGGCTGCCTTGCTCATCCGCCTGATGGAAACGCCGCCACCACCACTGCCGGGGCCGGAAAACGGAGCAGCCATCTCCGCCCCCGAGTGGCCAGTTGAGCATCAGAGGGTCCCGGACCCTTCGGTAAAGGCGCCTTGCCGACAGGCAGTTACAGGGTCGCCTACCTCCTCCCTCTGACGTCAGCGCAGTGCGCGCAGAGCGGAAGGACCCCACTGGCGAGGAGCCGTGCCCGGCGTGGTGACAGCGCTAACCCGGTTCCGGGATGTTTGTTCCCTGCGGCAGCTCCGCTCCCCCCGACTTTGAAGGCTTCACGCTGCTGCTGGTAACGGCCCGCCCCACTCGCTTCAGCGTTTGCGGCCGGGTCCGCCAAGGCTGAGCGCCCCGCGGTGCCTGCTCCGGGAGCCCCCTGTCCGCGCGAGGGTCCCGACCGAGAGAGGAGACCCCGCCTGCGCCAGGGCAGGGGGCAGTAGCGGGGCCGGCCTCCAGCGAGCGGCGCGATCAGGCCTCGGGTTCCAGCAGAAGCGCTGTGCCGGTGCCGCTGCCCGGCCAGCATCTCTGGGGGGCGCCCCGCGCGCTGCTCCCTGCCCCCTCTGAGCTGAGAAACAGAGAAACGTGTCCCCGCTGCTGTTACTTTCCGTGCCTTGTAGTAAACGGGGGTCGCTTTCCGTTCTCCCTGCCGCAATCCCGTGAACAGTTACTTCACTGTATGAGTGGAAGTAAAGATAAGCCCGTGCGTAACTGTTTGCTGGCCCGTGGTAGGTGCAGCACATTCAAGGACCCTTCCCCCTCTTGAGGGATTTCCACAACCCCCTTTCGAAAGCCATTGGTAGCTGGGTGTGGTGCAGTCTCCCCGATTTAAGTTTCATTTCTATTAGCAAAAACATTATTTTCCTGATGTGCAACTAAATGTTCGTTATTTACCATATTAAGGCTAATCTTCCTGGGAAATGTTGGCTGTATGGGATTTTTTGATAGTGCATTCCTGTGGCGCAGCACTGATCTGCTAGTGTAGGAATGAAATGTGGAAGATGCCTGCTTTCCAATATGTAAAAGGAAGCTTCAGTTTTGGTATCCTGTTTTTAAAATACTGGGTAAGAGGGTAGTCATCTGAGTATACGTTTAGAGCAGGGGTTCCCAATCCCTGGCCCACAGGCCAAAAGTGGCCTGATGGGCTTTTTAAATGGCCCGCACTGTTGGCTCAGAGCCAGGCCACAGCCTCCCAGTCCTGAAGTCCTGCTGGGAGCTCATCTGCGGCCGCGCACCTCCTCTCCGGTCCCAGCCAGGGCTGGATTAGGGATTGGGGGTGGGGTAAAAGGCGTCAGGGTTTCAGCGGCCTGCAGGTGGTGCAGCTGAAGGGTGTGCTGGGGGGGGCCTGGGCCGGCGCGGTTGCAGGGTGTGCTGGGGGGCCCATGGGTCGGCATGGCTACAGAGCATGCTGGGGCGGGCGCAGGCTGGTGCAGCTGCAGGGTGTGCAGGGGGGGCCCTTGGGTGGTGCAGCTGTGAAGCGTATTGGGATTGCAGGGGACCAGGGCAGGGGCTGTAGGCTGGCACAGCCACTGCAGGTGCTGCTGGCTGGAGCCCACTCGCTTGCCCACAAGCTGGCCCTGTTCATGGGCATCCAGCCCCTTTTTCCTTTCCTTTCCTTGATTTGAATTTAATTAATTAAATGTTAATTACATAGACTGGTGGCCCTTCAGGGTTCTAAAAGTTATATTTGTGTCCCTCAAGCCAAAAAGGTTGGGAACCACTGCTTTAGAGAGAGAAGTTGAGTTTTAACTTGTTAATTTTTTTATACTGCATAGTTGTTTATAACTCAAATCACAGTTTAATGTATAAATACAGCATGTAATATCAAAATAGCCATTAGATGTCGCTGTAAATGCTAACGATTTCTTTTAGTTCTTAAAGACTATTTTCATGATCTGTTTAAGCAAAACAAAATTAAGGCCCCAATTTCCAAATACAGTACCCTCTACTTGCTTAATTTTGTATTGAAATGGAACCACTCTCAGAAGTAAACTTAAACATGTGTAAGTGGTTGCAGGATCAAAGCCAAAGTTTGTATTAGTAAACTGTTCACAAATTAGCTTTTTTATCTAATGCTGAGGAGTTATTCTTTAATGTAATAAGTCTAATTAGTACAAGAATTCAGATGGTTGACATAGTTTCATTTCTGACTATTGAATTTTTTTTACTGTAATTCAGGAAGTAAATCATAACTTTGTTGCTTTAATGCAAAGAATTTTCTGCTATTTCAGCCAGCTGTATCTGTTGGGAATGTTGGCCAGCTGGCGGTAGATCTAGTTATTTCTACCCTTGACGTGCCTAAAGTTGGTTATTTCTACACTGATTGCCTCGTGCCAATGGTTGGGAATAATCCATATGCAACAGCAGAAGAAAACTCAACAGAGTTGAGTACAAATGCTGAAGGTATGTACTAAAAATGTATTTATGGTGTTCCAAAGCTATGTCTCAAATGTTGAGTTGGACCCCGATCCTGCAGTGAGCTCTATAGAGCAACCCTAATGAAATGGATCTCCATATGGGTGGAGGGGGGACATCCTTGTGATTCTCACTGTAGGATTGAACCCGTAGTTTCCTTGTAAAATCAATTTGTGTTGAAACAGCAAACTACATTGTTGATATAATACAGCAGCAGCAACTCCTAATGTTTGCCTCACAGCCCAGGTGGGGAAAGTGACCTGAATGCAGAGAGCCCTGACATTGATCGCTCTCCCCCTTACCCCACAACTCCGTAGGTGGGTGTGGAGGAACAGCTTTCAAGGTGGGAGTGAGCAGCAATACCAGCCTCTCTATGCCAGCAGGTCACTTTCCCCAGGTGGGTGCAGGAGGGGAGGGTGCAGAGGTTGGAGTGAGGAGTCCGCTGGGATCCAGGGCAAAGGGGAATTGGGGAGCCTGGGAGTTGCTGCGTGAAAGGGGTCACCAGTACAAAAAGCTTAGATGTGACAAAGTATGATTGGGTGCAAAGCCCCTTTGGCTATGTCTACACTTGCTAAAATTACTTCGAATTAGTTAGTTCGAACTAACTAATTCGAACTAATTTTAGTTAGTTCGAATTATCTTAATTCAAACTAGAAAAAGTTAGTTCCAACTAAGCAAGTGCCATTCATGTTCGAATTAGCGATCCCTATTCATTTCAATGGACGGTTAGTTCGAACTAAGAAATTAGTTCAAATTAACATGACCACATTGGTTAATTCGAACTAGTTAGTTCGAATTAACCCCTTAGTTCGAATACCCTATTCGAACTTATTAGTTTGAGTTAAGGAAGCCCTTAATTCGAACTAACTAAAGCCTAGTGTAGCCATGGCTTTAGTTAGTTCGAATTAAGGAGGCTTAATTCGAACTAACTTGCCAGTGTAGACATAGCCTTTCAGTGCAAACCTGATACCATATATTTGCCAGCAGGTGAAATTAAATAGTTCACTGAACTTTCCTGCAATCAGTTCTTGTGAGGAATATATCACCAACTTTCTTTCCTAGAGTTCTGGTTCACTGTCAAGAATTACTGTCCTGCACCCTCAACACACCACTTTAAACTGATGGTGCCTATTTGTGAGCACTTATTTGTGTGAAGCTGGAGTCAGTGGATTTTGTGTCCCTCAAGTTTCAGTATATATGTAGTTGATGTCACATCAGAAATTAGATGTGTAATTTCTACTACGCTGCTGGACCTTAAGAACCTGTGTCACAAGACAAGCCCATGCATCACTCTAAAGAGCATTAAATAATGTACTTACTGTGTGGATTCCTTGGTCACTATGTTGCTTTGTTGTTGTTTGGGGTCATGTGGGCAAAATGTTTGGGAACCCTATAACGGAGTCTGTGTGAAAGTATTTAAGAAAACCAGCTGAGTTGCACAGTTTGCAGTAGTAAAATCAGGCTATGACTGCACTGCTGTAAGTTCTCTAATGCAGCCATTTCAAAGTAATGGAGCAAGAACTCTCTCATCTGCTTAATTCCACTAGTCCCTGCAGTGGTATGTTGGTGTAATTTATGTTGCTCAGGCATATGTTAAAGCCACTCCTTCGGTGACATAAATGGTAGTGTAGACATAACATCAGTGTTTTTCTGCTGCTTTGATGTTTTGATAAAACACATTTATATTCTTGGCATAATACTCATCAAGTTCAGTTTATAAGTAAATTCCTTATAGCATGAAAGATGTCACCAAGTGTTGTTTAATTAGGTTCTCCATGGTGGTATTCTCCAAAGATTCAGTATCTGGTCAGTACTCTAGCGTCCTCATTCATGTCTAAAAATGATTAAGGTCAAAGTTAAATCAAGGATTTTGTAATAAATTACTTTGGGACCCTAATTATCTTACATAAGGTTGATGGATCTATCCGCCATGAACATATCTAGTTCTTTTTAAAATATGTTATAGTCTTCTTGGCCTTCACAACATCCTATGGCAAGTTGTCCCACAGGTTGACTGTCCACTGTGTGAAAAAGTACTTCCTTTTGTTTTAAACCTGCCTATTCGTTTCATCTGTAGACTGGGTTTTTGTGGTATGAGAAGGAGTAAATAACATTTATTTACTTTCTCCAGTCACAATTTTATAGACCTCTATCATATGTCCTGTTAGTCATTTCTTTTCTGAGCTGAAAAGGCCCACCCAGTCTTCTTAATCTCTCCTCATATGGAAGCTATTCTGCATCCATAATCATTTTAGTTGGTTTTTTCTGTATCTTTTCCAATTCCAGTGTATCTTTTTGAGTCAGGTGATCAGATCTGCTTGTAGTATTCAAGGTGTGAAGGTACCATGAATTTATATTGAGGTGATATTATATTTTCTGTCATATCTATTGCTTTTCTAATGATTCCCAACATTCTGTTAGCTTTTTTGACTGCTGCTGCACATTGAGTGAACTTTCAGAGAACTATCCACAATGATTCCAAGATCTTTTTCCTGAGCGGTAACAGCTAATTTAGAACCTATAATTTTATATGTATAGTTGGGATTAGGTTTTCCAGTGTGCATCACTTTGCATTTATCACCATTGAATTTCATCTGCCATTTTGTTGCCCAGTCACCCAGTTTTGTGAGATTCCTTTGTAACTCTCCACAGTCTGCTTTGGACTTAACTAACTTGAATAGTTTTCTGTCACCTACAAATTTTGGCACAAGGAACTAGGAGTTCTGTGGCACTTTTAAGGACTAACAGATCTATTGCATGAGCTTTCATGGGAGAAAATCCCACTTCATCACTGTTTACCCTATTTTCCAGATCATTTACAAATATGTTGAATAGTGGTGGTCCCTGTACAGATCCTGGGGACACCATTATTTACCTCTCTCCACTCTGAAAACTGACCATTTATTCCTATCCTCTGTTTCCTGCCTTTTTACCAGTTACTGATCCAGGAGACACTTTCCCTCTTACCCCATGACAGCTTATGGTGCTTAAGAGCCTTTTCAAAGGCTCTCTGAAAATCTCATTACACACTATCCTCCAGTCATCTGGTACAGAAACTGACTTAAATGATAAGTTACATACTACAGTTAGCAGTTGTGCAATTTCCCATGCGAGTTCCTTCAGAACTCCTGGGTGAATATCACTGGTCCTCGTGACTTAGTACTGTTTAATTTATCAGATTGTTCAAAAGATGTCTTAGCATTCCAGCAAACTCTGATTGCAGGTGCTTAGCCAGTATCTTCCACCAATTCAGTACTTCTGAACCAAATGTGTATTGAATTTGTTTCATATACATCATTGATTTTTTTTTGTTAAATGACTAAGAAATTATACTAAATTTAGGCCTTAACAATGATTGTCATAATTTTAAATAGAGTTTTAAATAGAAAAAAATTTAATTTCAATCAAATCTGATTTAAAATTTTATTTAAAATTTTAGCCACCTTGTTATAAATCTTTCAGCTGACCATGTCAAACCATATACATTGTTCACTTGTTTTCTTTTTACACAACTTTTTATTTGTTTTTGCAGTGTATTCTTTACCTTCTAAGAAGCTCGTGGTTCTCCAAATTAGATCACCATTTGTAAAGGTATGGATGTTATTGGCTGTTCCCACTGCATCTACTGAAACATGGAATCTCTAAATCAGAAAATGTTCATATCATAGTTCTTTAACAGGCAAGATTCATGTTAACCAGCTTATGAAAGAAAACCCAAAGTTATTAGTTTCCAGTACAGAAAAATCACTTTTTAAAAAAAATGAATCTAAACATTGTTTCTGACAAGGCTTCTATCCAGCTAATGTATAAAAATGGGAAATAAATTGGAATCAAAATCTTTCAGAATTGTTTGTAACTGGTTTGTAAGATTCTTATCAAACAAATGCAGTTGACATTTGCCATTAATTACCTAAAAGTATTTCTACTGTTTGAATTAGACTCTGAACTGCTGAGAAAAGGCAAATTGGACATAATCATACCAAGAGCTGTATGATGTTGGGTATTACTTTATTGTCCCTAGGATATTGGCAGTATTTGATCCATTTCCTTTGGGAAAATATGTCCTTATAATTTACAGTAGTATGTTTTATCTCACTCCTAAAACAAATTTATTTTTGCTGTCAAAATGAATTGTTTCTCAGGATTCTTCATCCATATCAGACCTGAGGTTACAATGAGAAATGAGGAGGAATTCATATTGTTGTATGCATGTTTTGAAACAGTGAATGCCATTAAAGCTAGCATTTACCACACAGGGTTACTGAGCACATTTTTTCACAGTTCAAACCTGGGGCTTCCTAAAAATCTACAATATTTGCAATCTAGCTCTAACAGGTTTACCAGTAAAAGCTTGATCATACTTTGGGGTATTAGTGTGTGACAATAGCTGGTATGGTGACTTCATTATAAACATTTGTAGTTAAGCACAGTTCCATCCTTAACCTTCCATTTAAAAACTTCATTCTAAAATAAAGACTTAACAGGCATGAGGAAAATCTAGTTTTAATTAAATGAACATGCAGCATTCCTAAATATTAAATGCAGTACAAACAATAAAGATTGTAGCTTTTCGTTGTTTCTTAAATATCTAATCTATCACTCTGTTTCTTTTTCTCCAGAACAAATATAGGTCATTTTGTCAAACACTGCTTTCTTGGGTGAAGAGTAGTAAATGTGCCAAAGTCATTCTTCTGTCTAGCAGCCATGCATATCAGCGTGACGATCAGCAGCTTCATGGGTATGTTCATGTGCATACTTTTAAGGAATTTAGTGTTCCTGTTCTTTTCCCTAAAGTTAACTGACATGTTTACATTTAGCATAAATCCAATTACTCTGACTACATTTGCTGTGGTTCCTTTTGCTTTGCTGTGTGTATATGTTGTGCAAACTTAAATAAGTATGAAATAAAACAGTATGGAGATGCATTCAGGTTATTGTTAAAACTGAATTCGTTTGCATCTCACTTTTTTCCGACTGTTTTTGCATTTCAGCTTGAATAACAGTAAAGCACTCAGATTAAAATTCTGTCATCAGCAACTTGTGATCATTTTAGTCTTCTGATCTTTACTTTAGCAGGATATTGCAGTGTTAAGATTACAAGTCATCCAGGGAAATGCTACTTCTTTAAAAATAAGGACTATTGACAATGGATATTGACATGAATATGACATTTAAAAATGATAAGGAATATTGACATTGGATATTGACATGAATATGACATTTAAAAATAAGGAATGTGATATTGTGTTTTAGTTTGGTTTTGAGTCTGAGACCAGGAAATTTGGTCAGTGGGTCATGACTGCTGCATTCTCACCCAATCAGCTGGGAGCACCGGGGGCAAGCATAAATGCTGCCTCGCCCCTTATAGCAGGGAAGCAGCAGCAGACTGGCCTGTTGAACCTTCTGAGCCAGAGGACTAACTGAGAAGGAGCTAGTTGAAGGAGAAACTTGTTGAGGCCCTGCAGCTGTGTAAACTGCAAGCAAGCTCCTAGGAGAGCAGTACTAACTGTCTGACTTACCCAGCTCCAGGAGGAGAGCTGGGGTGCCTGCCATAAGGGGAGACACTGACTTTCACTGACTGGTAGGTGCTGCTCCAGGAGGAGAGCTGGGGCCTTTTCTTGGAAGGTGAGATGCAGGGATTGACTACCTTACAACACCAGCTCTAGGAAGGGGATGGGGCAGGTCTTCTGAACTAGGCAAGAGCTCAGGTCTCTTAAATGGATGTACAGTGGGGTGAAATTGGTATAACTAACAGTGAATTACACTTTGTGGAAAGACTTGATAAACTAGACCCCACAAAGGGGAATGTGTCTTGAAGCGTGTTAATCAAGGAGAGGGAAAGAAACTGGGAGGATGTGTGCTGAGTGCAACACAGTTGTAGGGTTGTCAGGGGTCATGTTGAAGGGTGGCTCCCCCGTGACACAGTTATGGAACTGCCATTTACACACACTGATTGTGGGCCTGGATCTACCGTGTCACACATTGCACATCCAAGTTGCAATTGGCTTTAATGTTTAATCATTTTTTGTTCTGGCAGCGCCCAACAGGCAGGCTAACTTGAGAAGACAAACTTCACGACTGTAAAGTTTCTTCAAAGTCCAAGTACTAAGTGATAGTACCACCATAGTCCAATATGGCCATGTGATGTCTAAGACTACTGTTGTGAAATCAGTTCATAGAAGAGGAAGATAACTACTTCTGTTTTTACAAATCAATTTAACAACTCTAAAGCAGTTCCTCTTAGTATCCCAGCTGTTCAGTGTGTAACAGCTATTTGGGTGACTCGGGGAAACAACCTCTACCACGCAGAAAAATCATTTAGTGCAGTAGCTGATTTTACTTTTTCTGAGTGTGATGTGATAGTGACTCAAAACAAGAAAATGTAGCTGAGGCAAGTAGGTACACTTTTATGGTACTTCACTTCTAAAATCTACCATTGTGTGTGGCAGATTGGTGATCAGGATATGTTTTGTAACCTCATATTAGCCTGTGGGTTTGTTTGGGCAAGAAAGCAATTCCTGTGTTCTTTCATTGCAAGACTGAGGCCCTAGAAGACTGCAGTTACCCTCTTACACAAAGTGACCTAGGTAATTATTTACAATACTCTTGTGTTTCTGTGATTTATTCCAGTACACCACTACGATACTTACTCACACCTGCTATTCAGAAAACAGCTGGAGATTTAATGCAGAGGCTAAACTGGAAAGAGATGGAAAAAGTCACTGCTTATCCTGGTGTAAATGATGCAGAGCTGGTACTATATATTCCTGGAGGGGGCATCACAAAATTATTATACAGTGAGAGGTGAGTGACTTGGCTGATGTTTGAGAGAACCATGTCAGAAGTCTTGTTTGTACTACCCAGCTACAGTCTACTTTTGGCTGTTGAGTCAGATGCCAGGAAAAATAAACATCCTTTGTCTTTTCCTGGGATGGTATAATATATATATATATATATATATATATATATATATATATATATATATATTATTAGAAAGGCTATTCTTGGGGGAAAAAAACTATAGAAATATAGCAAGAGATTGTCATCCCCAAAACAAACCCATGAGTGAGAGGAATTACATGATTTATAAAAATGCTAGCAAAATAAAGCTGCAGCATGGTTGCTAACAATCTCATTTTAATATATGTTTTTTGAGGGGAAGAGGAGGGAAGCTGCAGTCAAGACCACAACTAAATTTGGTATCTCAATTTATGCAACATACAGTTGTAAATAGTAACTGAAACACCCTATTTGTAATTAAAGATAAAAGATTTCGTAAACCCCAGATTAATGTAGAAATTATCTACTATAATTAAGTCAAAGTAAGACACAGAAAACTTGGCTCATTTTTTAATTTGGTCCATTAACGAAGAGACAAGTTGAGCTAAACAGCTTCTGTAATACTTATTTGAAAAACACTTGCTTTCACTATGACTGAAATAGCTTCCAATGATATGCTGTCTTGAGAGAATAAAATTCTAAAATGTGATTGAATCCGTCTGAGACCAACGGACAGTAAAACAAACAAAAATTTAGCTAAAAAATTATGCTAAAAACAAGTCTGAGTTTCAAGAATTTGACCATTCTTACCAGGCTTAGTAAGTGAAACAATTTTTGTAAAAATGTGTGTTAAATTATTTTTGTCAGATACAAGAACTTACTGCTTTTGTAGCATATGTTGCCTTTCACCCTATCTGAACTTTAGTCCTGACTAGGGTTAGTAATCCTGGTCTGCTCATTGATGCATTTATTATTTGGATCATGGAAGCCCCTACCAAGATTGGGCCCTATTGCACTAAGTGCTGTATAAACACAGGGAGAGAGGGTCCCTGCCTTGAAAAGCTTACACTTTAAATAGAGGTGAAACACACAGAGAGGTTGTGATTTGTCCTAATTCACATAGCAGTCTACAGCCCTCTTTGCGTCTGACATTTTGTGCACCAAATATTCTGTAGCATTTGCTTCACAAAGCCTAGATTGAAGATTCTGCTTCTCTCAGGCTACCACCAGTTTGTTTTAATGACTTTCCCAGTCTTGACTTGGGCTTAAGCTAATTGTTTTGGTTTCTTTCATGAGGCCAGATATGGATATGTAACATTTCCCCTTTCTAAGTTTCAGGATAAAAAGCTTTCCTATCTTTAATTTTGCCCATTCGAATGGAAAACTTATTTAAACAGTGCATTCAACACCATTTTTACTTCATGCTGTTCAAATATACAGCATCTCATTCTTCCAGCTGATGACTGAATATTTCAGAAAATTAGCATAGTGACATTGCAGTTACAATAAAAAGTGGGTTAGAAAGCAATGTAATTACAAGTTGGAAAAATTTACAAATACAACTGACTAATGAATCACTCATTTGAAATGATTGCTCCTTGAATTAATACTTTTGTACAAGCTTCCAGTAGAGGGTGTTTTCTCTCTCCCCCTTTTTCAGGCATGAGGTGCATCTTTGTTCATTTTGAAACTGCAGTGAAATTCTTGGGCTAGCTAATAAGGGAGGCACCTTACAAACTGGATTATAACTAGAATTTTTCCACTTCTCCCTCCACCTTGTATCAAATTGAGCTCTACCCTTATCCCTTACACCAAGCTATATCCATCCCAAGAGTGTGTATTTGTTATCTCAGTAAAGTTACACAGCAGGCCTTCCCTTGTTGATTAGCCAGAATCTAATTCTTTTTCCTCTTCATTGTTTTACTCTGTCCTTCTTGTGATTT